>CM056995.1:158999878-159599878 GCA_029891345.1 Dryococelus australis
TGCATTTCAGGCATATTTTAATTGTTTAGTGTCCAATTTATAACGCATTTTCCATGGTGTTCAGAACTCCAAAATGTGCGTAGAATTACATTTAAAACTCGTATTAGATATAGAATTCCTTTGGATTATTAACAAAAAAATCAGAAAATTTATTCTTTAATATATTCATTGTACTTACTTTTTCAGTGTGATCATTGGTATTCCAGCATTTTTTTCACTATGAATACTAAAAAATCTATAGATTAATTTTCTAACATCGTCCATCCAAATATGTTTTTTTTTGGCAAACTATTGTATTTTTTTATACCTTCATCAGATTTAGGAGAATTTGTCATATATTCGTTATAAATTGGTTTTAATTATTTCACTATACTGCCAACCTATGATCGAAGCTACGCTCATAATTTTGATATCATGCATTTCTTAATAAAACAGTTTCTGCATCACTTTGACAGTCGTAATTAGTGAATTTAGCTTCGCCGGTGCATTTATCTACAAGATTATATATTTTACTTTTTGTTAACAAATTAGTACGGCCTATTGTTTATTCATATTTTTATCTTTCACAAATGGAAAATCACCATCAATATTTACATTTGTATCTCCAATTTTAAAACTTTGCCCATCACCTCGTAAACCAAGATTATCATTTTAACATTAATATTTTTATAAATATATTTACCGAGATTTATAATAGTAACACCTGCTATAAGTGGCAAATTTTTGAATGGTAAAATTCCCACCTGCTCCTCAAAATTAGGAGATTCTTGTTCTGCAAATAAGTCTTTTTCGTATGATGTTTCTTCTGGTGTTGGTGGATAATCTAAATTTTTTTTCAGCAACAGGTACTAGTGCTGTTAGTAAATTTTTATTGTCTTCACTTACTTGTTCTACTTTTTTGCCAATATTTTGTAATTCACGAATTAATGGTAGATCTTTTTTCTTGTTTTTTTTTTTTTTTTTTTTTCCACATTCTACCTCATGGTTTTTTTAATATAATTTCGATACTTCTCGGTGAGCAATTTCACTATATTAACTCCCTCTGAATCCTTCATTTATATAATTTTTTTTAAACTTATAAATGAGTTATAAAAGCATTGAGAGTTTTGAGAGACAAACTTTTCCCCCAACTGATCAAACGAGAGGGAATTTGAATATTAGAAATAATAGAACCTAGTTTGATATTCCCATAGGAGATGGCTTTTCTTTTCCAAATTATGCTTATGTTTTGGAAGAATATCTCCTACTAAAGAGAGATAAAGTCGGAGATGAGGTAAAATACGAAATATGAGATAACATTACTTTAGTTCTAATTTTTTGCCATTTTAGTTTTCTGGAGTAGAAATTTCAAAACATGCACATATTATTGAGGATATTGATAATCCGGGAATAACTTCCACAATGATGAATATTTTGCTAAGGTCACCAAGTGAACAAAATTATTTAGAGTCTACTGGTGTTGATAATAAATTTCGAGTAAAATCTGTTCGTAGTGATAAAATAAATGAAATAATGTATCCGTTAAGATATCTTTTTTTGGTTTTATCCGCGATAGTAATGAAGTTTAGTGGAAAGGTGGTTATAAAATCACTTTTTTTCCGAAATTAGTCCGATAACAATTGTTTATTTGTTTATGAAACTAAAAAAGCATATGGTTAAGTTCATAAAACGTATGCTTATACAGGCAAAATTTTTATTAGAAAAATATAAATTTTGTGGCCTATTGTTGAATACGAAGCCAACACATCAATTGTAATTAAAGAAAAATATATAAAGGTCCTAAAATTCGTATTGGTTTTAAGTATTGGTAATTTTTAGTAAAAGGAGTTCCTGCCGGGACAACTGTTTTTAACTTTGATATAAAAGAACAATTTAATAATTTACAATTTGACATTCCTGATTTTGTAATAAAGGTTTTCCAAACTAATAGAAAAAATCGCGCCGCGCAATATGTGTATGCTTCAATGTTTGATCATTGTAATGTGAGAAATATTTTTGTTAAAAATAGAAGAAATTACATTTTCCCAAAGGAATATTGGAATTTAGGTATTGGAAATGATTTTTATTTGAAATGTTTCTGGCTTTTAATGATTTTAGAAATTCTAGAACTAAATTAGATAATATATACAGAAATAATGAACTTTATTATAAGCCAACTACAAACTATCATAGCGATATCAATTATTATTAATTTTGGGGACGAATACCATTATATGTTGTTGATTGCCTATATAGAAAAACAGCAGTAGTTAAAGATAAAACAAATACACAAATTAGTGTAGATTTTAAAAAAAGCTGTTGAGGCTAATACAGTTTGTAATGTTGTTTTAATTAGCCAACGAAATTTAACTTATGATTACTTGAAAGAAAATATCACTGAAGATATATAAATTTTCAATTTTATTAAATCGATAATGTAAACGATTTTACAGAAACAAGAAATTGTTTCGATATTTTATTACAATTTTTTAGATTCATAGTTGAGTGTTAGCATTTAAAAGTTTTACGAATTTTTGATAACATAAAAAGCTATTTTTCTAACAAAATTTTTCTCAAAGTATCACACTTTTATAAATGGATCAAATTATAGAACTTTTAGAACTTTGGGATATATTGGATATGAAATTATAATACCAGAAACTGTTATTGATAAAGAATTGGACCTTGCTCATTTCAAAATTGTTTTAAAAATCGGTAAAAATGATTTAAGATCAGATGAATTTTCTAATTTTAAACATGATGTCTATAATTTGGATTGTTGTGATGGTTGAGATTATAGAATCAGTAATGGCTATACTTCAGATTTTTCATTTTTTATTTTATTTTAAAAAGCCGTCTTAGTGTTTTACTTTAGTTGAATAAAATCTAAAATTTCTAACAATTATACTTTTTAAATATTTTCACATGATTTTGTATTAAATTTGCGTTATTTAGATTGCTCGCTTGCAAAATTGATATTTCTAGAAAACATGTAAAAAATTTTGAAAAGTGAGAAATTTTTTCAATTTTGGGGTAAAATAGCTTGTTTTTTAAGGTGGCACAAATCCTGCTCGGACATTTTTGGAAAAGTGGCAAATTTACATGATTTTTGGGTAAAAATGCTTGATTTTGGAGTAAATTAGCTTGTTTTTTAGAATGCTTTGTTTCTTAAATTTCAAACCATGATTTTGGAGCAAAAAAAACCTTGATTTTGGAGCAAAAGACCACTGTTTTTCAATGAAAATTAAGTTTCCCCATAACTCCCCTTTTACATGTACTGAGAAGTCCTCATTACTTTCGTTTTCCGAACTGAAATCAGATAAGTCACAGTGTGTGCTCACAGTGTGCAGCTTTTGACACCAACGAATTATCACGCAAGTAAGAATAATCAATTAAGTTAAAAGGCTAGCTGATGTTGGCCTATAATCTTAAATTAAGTATGAAATTTTGTCTGTAATTAGTTGTTTCCCATGTTCTTAGTTGCGGAAAATAAAATTTTCAACACATAAATTTAATTTTGTTCGAGAAATAAACTTTCCATTTATTCTTCATTAGCATCTAGAATAACCAAAGCTGCTAGTTTTTGCCTTTCAGTATTTTTAAAGAAGTTAGCATTTGAATTTTCTGTGGTAGTGTCATAATGATGTTCCAGATTGTGACATAATTTGGTGATGATTAACTTCACCAGGGAATAGCGCATATTATTAAAGAGGTGTAAGATAAGTTAAAGGTTAGGGGTCTATATGACTCGAATCATAACCCAGTAGGAACCAGCCCAGGAAATAGAAGATTAAATATTCCTCATTTTATAGTTCTGTGGTTCTACATACGTATGTGCTACACTATTTTGTGTAATATCAAGTAAGGTGTTACATTCTCAACAGTTGCCATGTATTACACTTCCTAGCATTTCTTTAATGTCGAATATATGCTTACTCTCATTTAAATTGCAACCTTTCCTGAAAGGGGAATTACAAAAATTAAGGAATAATTGTATTTCGTGAAACACGTCGTATATTAAAGTAGCTGATTCCCCCAGCTAGGTCGCTGTATTGTTGTCTGTCTGTAACGTGCCAGCGTGTCGTTCTTTCCCACTCCGTTTATAGCGCCACGCCGTCTCCACTGCGGACACCACCAACTAACAACAGCTCATTCATAAGCTCCCAACACGTCTCTTGTATTTTACTCGCATCTGTAACAAAGCAGAACCATCCTATTGTACGTAAAAAAAGTGAGTGAGCGAAGACGTTTGGGCAGCTCTTAACAGCGAGGTCTTGCGAGCCGATTAGGCTGATGGAAGTGAGTATGAAGCGACGCCGGAATGAAGGGGCGAGGAAGGCGGGTGACCGGTGACCCGGCCGGGGTTTGAGCCCGGTTCGCCTTGATGGGAGGCGAGCGTGCTAATCGCTCAGCCACTGTGGCCCCACGTATAAAAATAGCTACGAATATAATGGAAAGTAGGTATATCGGGTAAAATGACGCGCGTGTAGAGTAATATAACGCACGTAGCCGTTGTGAGCCATATACTGCAACTGGTAGTAAATACAAATCAAGCACTTATTTTTGATGCATTGATATAAATAAACCCATGTGACTACACAGCACAAAATACAAATTATCTGTTATTCTAATGATTACCAAATCTTTATCAAGTACTGAGTAAGTATTATAATACATATTGGCAAAATGCCGTTAAATTAACATGAAACTGTCACGAAAACAGTATTTGCTTTTAACTCTCGATCGAGATCAACTGGTGATGCTTCGTTTTAAGCCGATAGTTAACGCGACTGACGGCAGAGTTCAGCACCTGACAAGCACTTCTACGATGAGTAGATGGCCAGAGAAAGTTATGTGTTGTTTTGCCCGCCACGCCATATTACTTCACTCGCCCTGCTAGTTTGTACAGAAACCTTATTATCTCACATTATAAAACATGCGTTATATTACACAGTTTCGTACGAACTAGAGAAGAGATAAGTCATTAGTTTGTTGGCTTCGGCCACAGCCACAAGTCGTTCACCTCTGGTGTTCTGGCACACTGAATTAATTCACCCATGTTCTAAATTTTTGTAACATTTGATGTTCTGAAATGCGTTGTTATGGATTTTATTTTTAAGTCAATTTATACCTGAAAGGTGCTATGGGCGTATCTTAATAATGAATCATGATCAGGCAGAGCACAACAGAATGAGATACGGTTTATTGAACACAACGATTATACACTAACTATTTACGTCACTATTGATAAGAGGAGGTTAAATGGAATACCAAAACACTAATAAATTATATTAAGTTTTATTACCGCACGCTACTACTATTACATTCTAATTGGAATGCCACCACCTTGTTCATGTTGCCAGAGGCTGATTCAATGAGGCAGTTAATGACGGCCGCTGGACATACCCATCTCCATGTTTCTTGGTCCGCTGCCCCGATGACAAAACACGCCGCTCTCAGTGTTACGTTAGCCTATATGAGGCGCGTTGTTTAATATTTTCGGCCCCGGTTACTGGCCCGTAGAGGGATTCCTGTAACTGCCTTTCGTAAGGTGGTATTGCAATCACGCTCGTGCCTTGGTTCAATGTTTGAAGGTGTGACCAGGCAGGCCGTTCAGCTAATGTTCACTAACGAGATGCCCTCATCTCGTCCTAGAATCCATGATGGTAGGGGAAAATAACTTTGAATTTGAATGGAGTGAAGTCTTTCTCTATGGTAAGAATGTTTTTGAAATAATTACAGTAGACGGATAAGCTAGGTATAAGGAACTGCTAATTGATTTTGTGCTCTCCTCGGGCAAGGTGGGCTATACTCTGTACAATGTGTTCGTTTTTCAAAACACCATTTTACGAGATAAAAGGAAAATTCGTCTTTTCATTAAGTTTTTACGTCTTGCACTTAGTTTTCATGTAGTCAGCACACAGCTCTGTTTGAAGGTTTAAACTTAATATAATATGAAGAAGTGAGTATACTCATGTATGCTAACAATCCTAATGGTGCCAATTAAACCAAAACGAAAAGTAACGTCATAAAATTATAAATATTCACGGTTTAGATAACAAACATGACATTTATTTTTCTGTTGTTTTTTAACTTGGCTTAGTAGGTCAGATGGTAAGTTAACGTCCTGGAAACGAAGAGGAAAGGATGTGTGATTTCAATCCCAGCCACCACCAAAATTTTTGTTTAAATAGTGTAAATTGCGCAGTATGAATAGCAAACTATCGTAAATATGTTTAGTTCACGAAATTATTAGGCTAAATCCAATAAAAATAATATTCAATTCGTCACTGCAGTCAGCCGTTACTTAATCAATCACTGAAAGCGTTTCACTAAAACAATCAGTGGTTTTCCACTTATTCTAAGTGGAGCCATCTTCATTATTTCAACTAGTTGAATTTCAATGCGAATTTAGAGTGCAGTCCTTCAAGCATTAGTTGCGACATCTTTCATAACAAATGCATTTTCTCGCAGAATTGGGGCCACGGTGGCTGAGCGGTTAGCCCGCTCTCCTCCCACCAAGGTGAACCAGATTCAATCCCCGGCCGGGTCACTCCCGGATTTTCACGTTTGGGAATCGTGCCGGACAATGCCGCTGTTAGGCGGGTTTTCTCGGGGATGTTCCGTGCCCCGCACTTTCATTCCGGCTTTACTTTATACTTAACTCGATCATCCTCATAGACTCTCAAGTCCTCGCTTTCAAGAGTAGCCCAAATCTATTTGCTCACACTCGCTCACACGCTTGGAAAAATTCCCGAGACGAGTAGAATATTTTTACTTCAACTCTGTGGTGACAGAAAGCGTGAATATCTTTCAGATTTGGGATATTGCGCTTCTGTAAAATCACCGAGAAAAATTTGTCTTTATTTTGACTTGTTTTCCTACTCACTCGCTCCTCTGTTCCCAATACGAAACCAATTTTTTTTTTGGAATTAAGCGTCTCTC
Source organism: Dryococelus australis (assembly GCA_029891345.1). Taxonomy (NCBI): domain Eukaryota; kingdom Metazoa; phylum Arthropoda; class Insecta; order Phasmatodea; family Phasmatidae; genus Dryococelus; species Dryococelus australis. The sequence continues at coordinate 159,006,803 of CM056995.1, forward strand.
CCTTCCCTTAAAATTTCCATGGCGCTGTTTGTGTCATGCACCTCCTTATGGGCGCCCATGTTTACAGCCACCATTGTGGGCAACTCTTTTAAATTTTTCTGGGGGCCTATGCTCGATTTTTCATTCGTATACGAACTACAAACCTACCACCTTATCGTTCTAAATACTTTTGCTATGCTTGAATACTTGCCACGCCTTCCTTCGCATACGAACCACTACTCGTCTAATGGCTGGCACTCGAATTGGGACTCTCGTATGTAAGCAACCAGAGCAATAAAGACGACAGGAAAATATATGTTCACAACTGTCTGTTATTGGAAACACTCATAAAAGTTTAAAACAAAGAAATCTTTGTAACAATTACATTTTATAATTATTTCAAATACTTAAATTACACACATGCACTCATTGACTTACACGTCTCTACGGTAAATATACTGACTGAATTCTTTTACTATACATATATTAATCTGAATTTATCGTGAGCACTTATTGTGTAGTATGTTAAAACACAATTCGTATAAAATAAAAAAAATGTACATCCACACAAAATGTAAACTCAAAATATATAGGAAACCCTCGTAAATATAGATATAATAGAAAATAAAAAGTCCCCGTCCATATGTGTACTGATATTTAAATTTTATGGTTAAGCACTTCCTGTGTAAGACTCAGTTATGTTATGACATCTTAAACTATATGACAAGTTGAGAACAGGAAAATATTTCAAAAAATCTACATTTGGGGAAAAAACCCAGGTTCGATATAATATTTAAGGTCAGACTTGTCAGTTCAAATCTACACTCTAGTGACTATAATTTGCTTTCTGAGTACCGCCACACTACTGTTAAAAACTGTTCACGATAAAGTGAGCACTTTTGTAATCAACCTTAGAAAAATGCCACTGCTCCTGCCTGCATACATTATAACGGGCGCACTGAGTAACATGCGCACGGTAAAGTTGGTAACGATGGATGGAAAGTAATCCCATATGTTAACGTCGAATAAAAAGTGTTAGGTAACTATTTCTGATAATTTAAATTATTTTACACTTTCTGTTTATCTAACCCCTCATTGTGTAAAAATTTGTAGATTTATAAAATATTTACTTTTCTAATCATTTCACAGTTTCACTTAACTGACGCATGAACAAGTGATGTTAATTTTACATACGGAGGAAGAATACACGACGTGCATACAAGTAGATACTAAGCAGGGCATTCAAAAGTGCTCATTTTACCGTGACAGCCTATACTCAATCTTCTTTTCGAACCGACCACGAAGCCATTGGAGAATAGGCTGTTCACGGTATTGTGAGAAAAATTTGACTCCCAAGTTACTTTTGATTTCAGTCAGTTTTAATCTTTTAACCACCTTTTAAATAAATGTTTCCTTTTAAGTAATACACACAGTATGTGTATTCCACCGCACTAGGAAGTGAACGCCTAAGGCTAAAATAAAATATGTTCATGAACTATTGTTCCAAATGAGAGGACTTTCAAAAGTTCTTACTTTACCGTGAATAGCCTATATCAAATGTTCACTGTTAATTCAGAGTTCAGCGAGGCATGTCAGATGAGTGATAGTACAATGGAAGTTGGGTGAATTACGAGGAAATAACCTCATGTTTATGACGCAAAGTTATGGAATTAATTATAACGAGAAGTTATAGTATCTCCCCCAATATGACACAAGACTTATTGATATCACGCAACTGTTTATAGTACAATATGTTAGCAAGTTTAAGTTATATTAACACTGTACAATAACGTGTTTCTCCGCAAATGAAACTAAACGTGGAACTATAATTTTCTAGGAAATAATATTTTATTTTCTCGTGTACAAGCCAAAGCACAGATAAAATGTGTTCTTGTTCATTACTACTGTTTGGTATGTATTACACCACTGGTGATTTTTTTTAAATTAAGTAATGTGTGCTCGGTTTGCCTGTTGTTTGCAGGCATAACAAAACAAATGCACACATCGGGGTTTAACGACGCAATTAATTTCGCCCCCCCTCCCACTTCTGGTTTTAAACAAGCTCTCTTTCTAGTTGGCATAATAGACGTGTACTCGCTCTACGTCTCCTTCTCTGGCGGGCGGGTATTTGCACTCGTCCCTGGCGAGTCTTTCCCCATCCCCTCCCCCCCATAACCAAGTGAGCCAGACGCATATCCGACTAACTGGGTGTGGATCTCCCCCCTCCCCCGTCATGTAACAACAGGCCAGCCCCCCCCCCCCCCTGCTCCAGAAAGCAGGCGCGAGGGCTGATCAGCACAAACTCAATTTAATTTTTAACACATTTCATCAGGCGCCTTGGCTCGCCCTAGTCCCTCGCGGGTTTATGTTTCATTTCCGCTGCGGCGTAAGACGAGGTCATGTGCCTAGAGGCCAGACCACACTCCTATAGGCTGTTCACGGTAAAACATGCTCTTTTGTAAGCCCTGCTTAAGATCTACTTGAATGTACGTTGTGTATTCCTCCGTCTTACTTAAAAATGACATTGCCATGAGCCTAATCACTTTACTCATGCGTCGGTCAGATGAAACTGTGGAATTATAAGAAAAGAAAATATGTTACAACTCTGGTCATTTTTTACACTTCCATTAATTAAAAATATAGAAGGTGAATTAAGTATTTTATGTTACCACAAATGGTTAACTAACAATTTTTATTTGACGTTCAGTTATGGAACTATTTTCCATCTATCATTACCAACTTCACTGGGCGCATGTCACTCGGTGCTCCCATTATAGTATATGCAGGCAGGGATAGTTACTTTTTTCTAAGGTGGATTAAAAAAGTACTCAATTTATCGTGAAAAGCCTACGGTAAGACTTAGCTATAGAGAAACATAAGACGTGCAGTTTAATGTAGTTTGCTACGGTATATCACATGGTAATAAAATAGCTGCTCACTCGCAGTAAGCGGGCCATAAATATAGCAATATTTCTATTCGATTTAGAGCTCTAAAGTCTTACATTTAATCCCTACATTTAAGTATATTATAACCATTTACTTTTATGGTATAAAATAATATTCTTTAAAAAGTATGACAACCACACTCTAAATTCGAATCAGTGGGCAACCACTGATTCGCAGTGAAATTCATGTACTCGAATCAATGAAAATGGCTCCACTTAGAATCAGAGGAAAACAAATGATTGTTTCAATGAAAAAATTACACTGACTGAATTAGTGACGTGAAATTATTTCACTGATTGAATAAGTGACGGCCGACTAAAGTGGTGAATTCAATATTGTTTTTATTGAATGTAACCAAATAATTGAGTGAAATAAACATATTTACGATAGTGTAATATTTATATTGCGCAAATTATCGTATTAAAAAAAGTAAAAAATTTTTAGGAGGTGGCCGTGATTCCACTCACACAACCCGTCGACTTCAGGCCGTTATCTCACCGTTTGCGCTCCTACACTAAGTTAAAATAAAGAGAGGGTATATATTAAAGCGAGGTGCGTAATTTAGCAGCACCTGAATGCAAGAGCGGTGGATATGGGAGATCCCCGAGAAAACCCACCGACCAGCGGTATCGTCCGGCATGAGGCCCGCGTGCGAAATACAGGGACAAACCCCACCGGTAATAGAACGCTGTTCGCCTAGGTGGGGAGCGAGTAATACTGCATCCTTCCCTTTCCCATCAAGTTAATGTGATGACATAAAGTTATTGACGTTAGTGTACGCTAGTAGCAAAAGAAGTGCATTTCAAGTGAGAACACGTTAAGGTGGTATTTCACATTTTAATTTTATCTTGTTATCTGAAAGAGCTTTCGAAAATGCCCCATTAATGCTTTTAATAGTTGTCGAATCATTATAGTCGTCAAAATATAACACTCAAAAATCTTACTTTCCCGAATTCTGCAGCGCATTAGGCTTTGCTCCTACATATTTTTTTTCCCAGTCAAATTGCCTTTAATGCAATATGGTGTGCAGAATATACTGATTCAGTATGTGTGGAATCTTTAAACATGTGAGTAAGTATTGGCACTCTGAATTTTGTTGAAAAAAGCGGTCATACTTGTCGTAAATATATTTTTGTTCATTCAAGCGAAACTGTTAAGATTTATTTAATAAATAGTGTTACTTGCTGCAGCTGGCGCCGACTCAGCTGTCCCGCGCCGTAATTAGAGTCCCACCTCGCGGCCTCCTGACCTTCCCCCCCCCCCCCTCCCCATTTTCTTATAATCCCGTGAATGCCGACAGCGGCGAGACTTGTTGGCGTCACAGACCTCCTCTGGCCTGCTAGAATTTCCGATACGTTTAGAGACGACACAAGAATGTTCTGGTGCGACTGGCTGGTGCCTCAGCCCTCCGCGACACATCACGCGAGTCGGGGAACATTCTAGGTGGCGGCTTCAGACACTATATATACTGCCGCAAACCAAGCGGCCGGCAGTCTTTGACGGAGGCCGTCTGGACGAGTGTGCGCGAGAGAAGTGAAGTTCGGACGACGACTGGAGATTGCGGGACGACGGCGAGTGAGGTGTTCGTGACTTGAATGGACGAGAGGGTGTGAAACCGACGAGTGAAGACTACTGTGCGTGAGAGCGCTTGGAGGACTCTAGAACATTGCGACTGGCGGGACATGGACAAAGCTAAGGTGGGACTAAATGGAAGTGTAATACTGATTTTATTGTAAATATTCGGACTGTCAAATATGGACGCATAAATTGTAAAATAATTGAATAGATGTATACACTGTCTATTGGGACTGATCTTTAATTGATTAATTTCATTGATTTCTTTGTCATAATTATAAGCTTTATTAATTGGTGTCAATTGTGAACAGTAAGTGATTTCAATTTATTGTGAGAATTTGAGTTCAGAGAATTTTGCTGTAGTTATTGTAAATAAAATAAGGAAATTATAATTTTTTTTTATTAGGACCTCCATCCCTTAACGAACTTGGTATAGCCCATTTAATTTCTAAAGAGAGAAATTGTAACAATAGTTTAAATCGTAAACTGTAGAGGAACATGTGTTTTTGTTCCTTTCGTAGCTTGTAACACAAATGCAGTATGCCGCGCTTAGATTTATTCAACACTCTGAACCTGCCTACAACACTCTTGTGCCAGAATTTAAGTGTTATATTTTCAAAACTATAATGATTTTTGACAACTAACAAAGGTTATTAAGGGGGCATTTTTCGAAACCTCTCTCAGATAGAAAAAAAATCACCTTAAATAAATGAAAAAATAAATATTATTTTATGTGTTAACGATGTTGAAATGGAATATAATTATTCTCCGAGCATGTTTCCGCACGTGAAGGTATCTCGAGTGTTAGGACGGGGCGCGCAACATACAAGTGAACGCTGAACTCCAGCAAGTACAGACGTGCAGTGTATAGGGGCGAAGCTTGAAGGTCACCGCCGGTGTTCGCAATCGCATATTAAGTTGCTAATCACCCCGGGGATAATGGGTAACATCATTTTACCCCATTACGCGACTGCCTCCCGGGGCTGGGGGGGGGGGGGGTGCGAAACTGAGAACGACCCGGCACGGCAGAGGGGTAGTTTTTTTTTTTTTTTTTTTTTTTTTTACCGGGGCGTATTCCCGGGACTCGTCCACACTCGAACAAACGATGCAGCAAAGCAGGCCGGAGTTAATCCACATCCCACCGCGCCGGTAATTCCATTGGCCAGGAGCCGGGTCAGGTGACGTGGTCGCTATTCCGGAGCCGCTGATCAGTCGCAGGTGTAATGACCGTCCATTTGAACGAGCGTGCTCTATAAACACGAATCACTGATATCAGTCACCGGCGCCCTGGCCACTGAAAGTAAGTGACTGGCTGCCACGCACTCGCACATCTGTCTAACGAGCTGAGAACCAGTTTCATTACATGTGTTCAAAGTCGCGTGTGGACACTGTAACAAAATGGGCGTTTGATTTTTTTTATAGCACTCCTGCTTTCGTTTATTGTACACAATATTTCACGTTAGGGTTATTTGAGCTGTTCACTGTAATGTGAACAATTTTAGGCCCTAGATACTTTTTTCTAATAAACCAATTTGATCCTTCCACCACATTTTAAAATAAATATTGTAGTGTAAGTAATTCACTGACACGAAAGTTAACGTCTAAGACTACAATAAAATATATTTATTGACTATTATTACAAACGAGACGTCTTCAAAAAGTGATCACTTTACCGCGAATAGCATATAGTAACATTAAAGAGATGCCATAGCTTACAAATAAAAATTTAAAATTTTTTTAGGAAAATATGATAGTTGGAATCAACACTCGACTCACTCAGCGTCACTCGCGCAACGTACGAAGTTGACTGCCGCTTACAATAGTGTAATACCGAAACACGAGAATTTAATAATTTCTTTTTCTTTTCTATTTCATAACATGTATTTTCTTTTCCATGCAGTATCAATAATGAGTTTTGCAACTTCCTTGATTCGTTACGGCTTCGCTAATTTTATTATATATTTCTTTTACTGGTGGCGTGTTTCCAACTGCAGAGATGAGACGAGCTCACAGTACTGACTTCAGAAAATCAACCAAGCATATGCCTAACACCGTGGTGCCCATTACTACTGTAGTTGACTCGCTGAAAGATTAGTCTGTTGTTTCAAGCATCTGCCTGTAAGCATTAAGCATTGTAGATATGCCATACGATGGCATGGCATAGACGACCACACTTCATGCAATTAACAGACTTCAAACGAGGTCGTATTGTGGGCATGAGGAAGGCTGGATGGTCCTGAAGAATTGCCCAACTCGTAGGACGTAAACTGTCTGCTGTGAACCATTTATGGTGCCAGTGGTCCAACGATGGTGTACATGCTCGTCAACCTGGTTCCGGACAGCAGCTGCATACGGATTCTCGTCCTGGATGGCCGCATCAGACGAGCAGCCATTGCTGATCGCACGACGACCGCCTCACATCCAGGGTCACAGCTAGGATCAGCACCGACTGTTTACTGGACGCTGGGCTACGATCAAGATTGCCGCTCGCCAGGCTTCATGTCACACCTCACCACATTGCATCCCGTCTCGGATAGTGTCTCGAGTCGCAAGCGATGCAACAGGAGGGATGAATGACGCGGAATTGTGTTTAGTGATGAGAGCAGATTCTGCCTTAGCGCCATTGATGGACGTTTGCGAGTGCGGCGTCGACCAGGAGAAAGAGAACAATCAGTGTGTATACGACCGCGACATACAAGACAAACTCCTGGTATCAAGGTCTGGGGAGCAATAGCCTACATTGACCGTACGCCTTTGGTGTTTGTTGAGGGATCACTGAATATTGAACGCTACATATAGAACATAATCCAGCCCATTTTGTTTCCATTTCTACAACGCCACATCTTGTATTATACAACGGGCTCTCGAATGTTTTCGTCAACTCACCTGGCCTGCCCGATAATCTGACCTGTCCCCCATTGAGCATGTGTCGGGAATGATGGGACGGGGTTTGGTGCAGTCTGAATTTCGGGCAACAAACCTCCACCATTTGCAACAACAGGTGGAATTAGCGTGGAACACAATTCCCCAAGATGACAGCCGATACCTTTATGGACGTCTCTACGAACGACTTTAGGACTGCATAGTCGCTAAAGGCGGCGACACAATATACTAACATTGTTTTTCAAGACACTATGTTGCCTTCGTCCATAAGTGTACGACCGTGAGATCATTATTACATACAGCTTAACACCTGTATAGTTAACCAATAAAACCTTCATGCATGTGTGACCATTGCATCCGGGTACTAATTTTCCATTTTCCACCAGTGCATTTCATCAAGAACGAGCTCTTAACTTAATTGCAGGTGAAAAAAACAGCTAAGCTGCATAAGATCACTATAGAGGTTTCAATTTACGAGGTTATAGCTGTTCACAAATCCAGGCATTTTGTATCGCTACAAAGATGTTCCCAAATAAGACTAAGTGTGAGCTTCTTCTAAATGAGTTAATTTTTGCCACATTAACAATCTGTAAAATTCCACTTATTAAAAAAATGCGATTTTCAGTAATCTTCACTAACTCGTTTCAATTTTCAACATCTGAGGCTTGGAGCAGAGCTTGAGTTGCCAGATTTTTCGACTTACCATAATATGGGCTTCTTCATATTTCTGTCTAGCAACTTACAAATAGAACAGTTTTTTGTCGACAACTGAGCTCCTTGCAAAAATAATACGTCGTGTTGGCATCTTAAACATACATATTATTTACTGTCCAATTTCTTAATTAAATATAGACTTATGAGATCACTTCCCTGTTTGGGAATGCGTATGTGTGTGTGTGTGTAGCCCCTAAAAACCCTTTAACACTTGAACCGAATTTCACCAAACTCAGTAAACTTAAAATAATCAGGAAGAACATGATGCTTTCACAGTTTCTGGCCACATCGTTTCGTAAACTCCGAAATGGCGGAAATTTTACAATTTAAAGCACTTTATTGGGATTCGGGAAATATTTCACCAATTTAAAGAAAATTTAGTATTTTGACAGTTTATCATGAAAATATTTAATTTACAGCGCTATATGACTATTGTTCCTCACATTTGCTAGATAGCACCACATAAAAAATACCACATTTCCGTCATGCGGTATTTCGGAAAACACGCGACAGATTCCCTCCAAATTTATCAGTTAGCTAATGCTCTGTTAGGCTATGTTAAGAAATTTTAATTATGTGGGCAAGAAACTCATTTTCAATTTAGTACATTTGCATATCGTTTAAACAATTTGAACCAAATTTGGTGAGCTGAAAGTATCAACTACAAGCATCAAATATGCTAATAGATTACCTCTTTTGTACACCAGTTTGAAACATAGCGGGAAATAAAATACTGTGTCATGTCTCGGGAAAAATATCAACCGATTAATACACAATTTCGCAAAAAAGAAATAGTTCAGTACGTCATGGAAACTGCTGTATTGCAAATGGGTCAAACAGTAATTTTCACATTGGTGCCAGTAACCATTTAACCAGTTTCAACCAAAGTTTGTAATCCAGTCATTAGCCTATATTGCAACAATCAACTGAGACAATGCAGAGCTTCTTTTGACATTCATTTTGTAAGATAGCGCCACTTTTGCGTTATATTTCGGGAAACAACCAACTCATTCTAACTAAATTAAGTTAACTAATATAACTATGATAGGATATGTAAATTGATATACCCCAAGAGTTTTCAAATGATGCACATATAAATTTTTTGTTTTAATACACATGTACCTTCTATCTGAATGTTAGAGCTGGGCCTACATCTTCAAAGTTACTCTCAAGCATTTATAGAAGAAAGTAGGCTTTTATTATTAGTAGTATAAAAATACAAATTCCAATGCAAGAGCGTGGGGCGTCGGCGCCTCGGTCCCGCAGCCGCCATCATTGCTGACGTCATTTCGGACAGAAAACACTGTTTTTTTTGCACATAAAACGCCATTTTTCGCACAGAAACGTCCGAAATCGTCCAGAAATGTCTGCAATTAACATTTTTTCACATAATTTCGCACACCGATGGTGCAAACTTGTAAAAACAGTCATATTTGCGCAATCCGATCGAAGGACTCATCAATGTGGGGTTTGACTCATTGAGGACGAGAAGGATGTGGCCACAGCACTTCCTGTCATTGCATTCCGGTCGATGATCTCTGGGTGCTCCCAACCGAGTTTTCTGTCTTACCCAAAGTGTGCACTTCCTCCTCACGCATTCTGTGTGGAGGGGAGACCTCAATTCAAGGCAACCTGCCAGCCTCAGGTCAAGTATGACCATTGCGTTCATATAAGCATAGCTGGCTGTAATTTCCGAACTGTGTAAGATAAAGTTGCCAAATTTATAATATAGGAATCCCCCAGACAACAAGAAGGGTTGCGAGGCCAAGTATGTCCTAAGTCTACTTATAAGCATAGTCGACTGTAACTACCGGACTGTTGAAGATATAGTTGCCAAAATCATAATGTAGGCATCACCCCAGACGAGGAGAAGGACTGAATAGTCAAGTACAACCTAAGAGTACATATAAGCATAGTTGACTGTAATTTCGAACTGTTTGAAATACAACTACGAAAAAATCACATAATAGGCATCGCCCCAGACAACGAAAAGGAGCAAGAATACACAGCTGGCATTGGCTATTGTTTGTACGAAAAAGTAAATAATCCAACTGTCCGTTTACCTCATTTTGTTGTGAGACGTTGACATCTTTGTATAATATTTTATCAATAATTTGCGTGGTTATTCGAAACCAGATTTTTCCTTTAGACGATATGTTTCTGTTGAAAGAAGGATAGTTATTGTGTGTATTGATTTCAATTTAAAAATTGGTTAAGCTTATTATATAACTTTTATTTATAAAATAAAATTTTTAGTCAGCTATTATCAACTTGAAAACTAAATATACAATGCTTACACTATAATAAAAATATAAATGAGAATTATACAATTGTGTAACTATATAAATGTATAGTAAAAAAATATTATATTTAATCTGCAGTGTATTTGTTACATACATAATGGAAATTAACACACATTTAAAATAAAGATATCAGTTTAATTATACCCTTTCATTTATAATTTAAATTTATTTTCAGTACCATTAATATATAATGTAACAAATCTTATGAAATAAAACATTGGTAAGTATAAAATAGATTTTAATCTATTAGGTACTTATTACTTTGAAAATATCACAAGGAAATTTTTACATTTATTTCAATAAACTTCCACTGAGTTCTAATTTCTACCTATGTAATAGTAGTAGAGTATGTGATACTTAAATATGAGAAATAGACGTATGACCAACAAAATAAAAATAAATTTTTATCTTAAATATTTGTCTAAATTGTATTGTTCTCTGAAGCTTTACAGCACGTTTCAATCTAAGTAAGTATAATACCTAATTTATATGGAGAATTTCTAAATCTTTTTAAGGTTAAAATATTTTGTAGTAAAATCGGTTTCGAAATTTAAGTTCCAGCTTTTTTTTAACAACACTCTTATTTCTACTGATAATAGTTGTGTTTGATATTTTTCAACGATATAACTTCGGAGCATAAACATAATCATTAGAATAACATTTCATATTTATTTGAAAAATTAACGCTACAGGGTTTAGATACACCATATAACGTCATTACAATGATCATTTAAATTGAAAAAGAGTAGAAACTCAAAAAAAAATATTCTGAAACAAATAACTAAAATTTAATTAATTTTTTTAATGTTTATATTATTTTAATGTAAACAAATATTTGGTATTGGCTTAGCAGCTAACAACAGGTGAAATTTACTATAGTTTTTAAATAACAATTTAACTATGTCACCAAATTGTATCTAACGAATTCTTTGTCATATTTAACTTAATATATAAAATTGATTGTTTACTGCTGAATATACGTGAAGGAAAACAATAATCACATTTCCAATAAATTGAATAAAAATTCTATTAAAACCAGATAAATGAACAAACAAAATGACGAATTTCCTCGTATGTTTGATCACAAAATATTTAACACCTGGTACTTACTGAGAGCGTCAATAATTTTTAATAAATAGTGTTCTCCTGGCTATTTTCATAAATCAGTCAACTTCGTTCAAGCAATTACACACGATTCAAATACGAAAATTCGAAATATTGTACTTTACAATTCCATCAATCATAGGATATTATGTTTGTTCAATTTGTATCTGTTTATATAATACCAAACTTTTATAAAAATATTCATCATTTTGGAAATAAAATTCATCCGGTTTGGGATTACTATATTATTATTAACAATTAAATTTACTCTTAAATTTTATCTGCTGAAGTTAATTATTCACTTCCATGCACTTTCTATACACTCGTGCTTCATTTAATAATTTAATATTTCAATTATATAACTTTAATAGTGATTAACAAACATAACTAACAGTGGAGAAATAAAAATGTAATTACATATCTAACAATAAATAAAAATTAATATCACCTAAATCACCACACTAAAAATATTAGCTATAATTTACGTCGATCATGAAGATATAAATTTAAATTGATTAATGTGATAATGATATGCTGAAATTTCTTCAAACAAATTTTCGTATTTGTACGATTTTTAAGAATAGTCATGTTAACATTTATAATTTAATAAAATATCTTAATGTTCAAATGCTCTATGCGGCGATGCTCAGTACGCCTAACAAGCAAGCAGACCATTCCAATACGGTTTTGTTTGCAATGGCATTAATGGTGGTGGCTAATGTCTTGTCGCAGTTGAAGAGCGTGTGCAGTGAAGTGGAATACACTTGTGTATCGTGGGAGACGGATGAGCTCCTTGTCTGCTGCATGTGATGGCACGACGCGACGGCGAGACGTACGCATGCCGCAACATCTCGCAAATAACGACCTTTCAATGAAATTATATTTCAACGTATTTCTGACTGTCTAGAGGAAACAGATTGATTTTACAACTCCAGAACCATAAAATAATATATTAAAATACTCTTTCCTGAAATATTATAAATTTTTTTGGTATTAATTGTTTTACAAAATTTATTATTTCATGTTTTAGTAAAAAAATCCATTTCGTGTATAGCCGACATTTCAATTATATATATATAATACACCTAAATATTGTTCTGTTCTGTTCTATCCGAACTAGTTTCTTTTTTTAGTTTTCGATTTTATTGATTTTTGAAAAACATAATGGGTATTCTTCAAATCTTTGCTTAAATTTGTAGAGGAGGCCCCAGGTATAGAGCGCTCTCTTCCTACCAAAGTGAAACGGGTTTGATACCCAGCAGGCTCACTCCCGGATTTTTGCATGTGGGAATCGTGTCAGACTATGCCGCTGGTCGGTGGGTTTTCTCAGGGCTCTTCCAATTCCCCGCCCTTGAATTTTGGCGCTGCTCCGTACTCAAATCGCTTCACACTCATCGATTCTCAAGACCCTAATGTTAAGAGATGTCTAAATCACTTCAAAACACTTAAATTTATACATTTCATTAAAAAGGTTTGGTTGATTACACTACTCAACAGTAACTTAGTCACTAACTGTTAGGGAATAAAATGTAATGTTCTCAGAGTGCTCGAAGGTTTTAAATTTTTATCATGTATGGCACAAGGCCTTCTGGGAGAATCAGATGGGCTCCTTAAAAGAGCAGTACCAGATATGTTCTTCCAATCAGAAGGATAATTCACAATGTGTATCGTGAAGTGATTCGAGAAGGCAAGTTCGTACAATAGATGAATGGTTCGTGCGAAGTTTTGCTAAATGCATCGCATTTCTGGGTATGGAATATGTTGGTGAGTGTGTCGTCGATTCGAGTCCCGATCGGATGTTACTAGGATGCTCGCGAGCGGGCGGTATCGATGGTGAGTTATCCAACGTCTGGTCGTTTAGCTCGAAAATTCTTCGGGCAATAGCTTGCAAATAAGTGAGTAAGTGAAGAGATTTGGGCGGATCTTAACAGCGAGGTCTTGAGAGTCGATAAGGGTGACTGAAGTAAATATGGAGCGGCACCGAAATGAAGGGGCGGGGGAAATGGGAGATCGCGGAGAAAACCCGCTGACCAACGGCATCGTTCGGCACGATTTCCAGTTGCGAAAATCCGGTGACCCTGCCGGGGATTGAACTTGGTTCACCTTGGTGGGAGGCGAGCTTGCTAATCGCTCAGCCCAGCTTATAAATAAGAATCGGCCATACGCCATATGACAAATGGCTGATACCCGACACGACATTAAATTAATACAATGAAACCTCTGAATATATAAATTAATGCATTCATGCCTCATAGGTTATTTGTTATTATTAAAAAAGAAAATCAGTTACATCTTGGCCAGAGTCAGTCTGCAGGACTAAAGTGTATGACTTCTTGTATGCTTGAATACGATGCAAGCCACTGACGATGTGTAATCGAGCATGTCAAGCACAACTGCACGCATACCTTCAACAACTGCCCAAAAATTGCATGGAAAACAATACTGTTACTGTGCCAAGTCCTCCGTTAAAAGTTGCAATGTGCGGCGACATGAGAAGAGTGAATGTTTGAAAAACGCAGCTCATGCTTGTCTTAGCTGCTATAAATGTTCCACACTGTTTACTCGACGTGATAACTTACATAACCACAGCAAGGTCTATAAATGTAGTGTTTTTTTTTTCGCCCACTGAGAGACAAGGTTTAATGACTTCGTTACCCCTGTTAAAACCCTACATAAAATGTTCGCAGACGAGTGAACTCGCATGATGAAGTATTACGGCAATGGCCACATGCAGTTTATATAATGTGATACGATGAAGGAACGCATCAAGGACTAGAAGGATTCATCTTTTGAGAGCCAGCATGTGATGCCGCCAATACTCTCTCCTGCATTGATGGGCACTGTTTCCACATACGATTACGGATAGACAGTTAATGGTAATGACAGAATAAGAGACCTACGAAACATGATAGTGTTGGTATGTGTGAAATACACACCTTGCAAGACGTTCGCGTGAAGTAGACGAACTTCAAATTAAACGGTCGTCGGCTCTGTTTACTGATAATGACCACTTGATCCCTTCAAATAAAGTTAACTTAGTATTGAGGATGAAGTAGGAGGTGAAGACTGTAATGAAGACAGCATTGATGAAATGACTATGACGATAACATTGGTGAAGTATCTGGTGAGAAGAATAATGATTCTATCGACGTTCCCACACATTTCACCAACGAGTTTCCTTCGACAAGTGGTGTGAAAAGTCCGAAGACCATATTGAACATGTTGCTAGACTCAATCATTTGATTGACCTGGAAAAACACAGGGATATATCACACATTATTGAGATAGCTTCAATTATCTATAAACAGAAGGATCGGAGTTATATCAGATGAGACTATGAAATACTATCCATGATCAGCCGACATCTGAGAAATGTAAAAATCGAATATACAAAATAATTAGAAAGATTGACTGCATATGATAAAGACATAAATTAAATTTATGTACCTATCCATTCTAACGTGAGTTTATTTTCTCGTATAATACCCTTCTGCTTTCCTGAAAGTCTCATTAAGTGGTGTAAAAATCGATTGCGAGAGTCCGTTTCAGATAATGTGAGCATTGGCAACAGGATAAATATGTTTTATTTTTTGGGAACACATTGATAATAACTACCTGTTTGCATACAAAAATATATACTTAGAAAATGAAAAATACTTATGTTGAAAATAAAACAAAAACATAATATGTCAATTTACATACTTTGCCATTACAGGCCGATAGCCGGCCGCATAATCGATAAACTAGTGCCACCTAGGCATTGAAAATAGAATGCAATATGGAGGGAGCCGATAGCACCACCTACATATTAAAAACATAAACAAATATGGCTGCCAGCTGGTGGCTTAGACAAATAAACTCCTAGATGGCTGACATGAAATGATAGATCATAAGTAATTGGGAAACAAGGTGCTAATGTTATGAAGGAAGTAATGCAATCAAAGATGACTGACACGGAGTAAAAAAGTATGGATAAAATCCAAGATGGTTGACATGGAAAGACTGAGTATGAAAGAAAGGTGACTATGCAAAAGTGGAATTCAAAACGGTCTACTGAGCATAGAAAAGAGAGGACTTCAGCTCGCCTATAGGCTAAATAGAGAAAATTGCATTCCTGGGGTGTAAATCAGTAATTTATACACCAGTGCCACCTAGGTGATGAAAATTTGAACACATGGCAAACAAAAAAAAAACATGGTGGGTGGAGTACATTAGCCCGTGTGAGCAACTGTAAGGTGGCAAGGGAGGGGAATATTAATATGTATGAGCAACAGTGAGGGGGTAAGGGAGGGGAATGTTAATACGTATGAGCAACGGTGAGGTGGCAGGGGACAGGAACGTTAATATGTATGACCAATGGTGAAGTTGTGGGGGAGGGGAATGTTAATATGTATGAGCAATGGTGAGGTGGAAGGGGAGGGGAATGTTAATACGTATGAGCAACAGTGAGAGGGTAAGGGAGGGGAATGTTAATACGTATGAGCAACGGTGAGGTGGCAGGGGACAGGAACGTTAATATGTATGACCAATGGTTAAGTTGGGGGGGAGGGGAATGTTAATATGTATGAGCAACGGTGAGGTGGAAGGGGAGGGGAATGTTAATACGTATGAGCAACAGTGTTGATTGTGACATAGATTTGGAAGATATAACACCGCACACTTGGGTTAGAGTTGAATACTGCAGAAATTATCTGGATTCAGCTACACTTCTTTGCTGTATTTTGCAAAAGCACCAAAGTGTTATGCTAAGACACTTATTATTTTCTCAGAGGCGAGAAGGGAAAGTAGCTGAGTTTACAATTTTGACAATCTACGTAGTTTTAACTAGTAGTACTGAGGAATTGAAGGGTTTAGAAGAATATTCATATAAATTGACAGAAATTTTTTCAAAAGCACACATCTTTTGATTTGTTTCAAGTAGAGCCATTTCGTGATAAGTTGAATGCATTAACTACAGGTTTAGGACTGGAAATAGCTTTCAAGGGAAAACCAAATTGATCTTTTCCGACTTCTGCATGTAAAGTACACGAGTACAAAAATTCTTCTGTACGGGTAGTGTTGGAAATTGAAATTCGTATAGCGAAGAGGTTCATACCTAGAGATCATGTTTATCCAGAATTCGAGATAGAAAGGTTTGACCTTGTTGCGAACACAGAGCCTTCGACTTCGCAAGACGCTAACATAAAACGCGAGCAAGCGTCTACTAGTTCTTCACGTTCGGAACATATTGCCGTTCCTAAGAGAGAAAATTTGAACACGATTCATGAAACTAAACCTACAAGCAGTAGTACACTTTACGATTCTCCGAAGAAATGGACTCATGATCGTAAGACTTGGATTCCTCTTTCGAAATTGAATGAATAAAATTTAATAAGTTGTAGTAGCAATTTTCTGGTTGACATGGAGGACGAAAGACGTCGTCAACTAGCCCACACGATACCAGCGCAAGCTCAAGTACCAGCTCAAGTTAAAGATTTCGCGGTTATTTCATTAGCAGAAAAATGGACTGGCGAAAAAGGTTCGTTACCGGTACACGCCTTTCTAAAAAGCATAGAAAGCGCAGCAAGACTAGGAAATCTTTCAGATAAGGAAAAAGTAAAATTATCAAAAATGAAATTGAAAAGTTTAGCGTCGCCCTTTTGTTGCGACATGTCCTAGATTATGAGGGGGCATAACATTTCATATGTTGAAAGATTAGTTGAACGCAGATTCAAGGAAAATCAGCCTTTGCAATTTCATTATTACATGCTGCACAATGTTAGGCAGAAACATAGTGAGGATGTGCAGACATTTGCAGATAGGTGTCGCAAATTATGTGAGAAAACAGTTCAGCATTTAGATGAACCTTAGAAACAGGAAATTTTGAATCAGGAATCTGAAAAGAGGTTATTAGTAGCTTTCACTGGTGTGTTACAAGGTAATGTAGGTCAGCAGTTTAGAGATAAAATACCACAAACCATGGACAAAGCTGAACGCATGGCTACAGCGTTAGAGGTTACAGAGGCGCACCAGGAACGCAAAACAAAATTTGATGATCCTCAGACGAGGAGAAAGGTGTATAGCATAGTCTCCCAGCAAACAAGTGTGGCACGGGGTAACGCGAGAAGTGGCGAAAATACTTCCATTAAAAGAGATTTTGGAAGAGGTTATAACTCATGCTACCGTGGTTCGAATGATACCAGTAACAGTAGAAAGAGTTTATCGGGAGCAGGTGTTTCTCCCAAGAACATGAGTTACAGACAAGAACAAGGTAATTACTGTAATATTAGATGTTTTAATTGCGGATGTTTTGGCCACATGATCAGAGAATGCCAAAGACTGGGGACCCCACAAAGAGCCCAAGTACTTAGGAAAGTAGGGCACGGCATTAGAGAAACTAGCGAGAATGTAAGTAGCAATCACCCATACGCGAGAAGCCGAGTGTCAGCCCCGGGCACCACACGACGGCAATTGCAGTTGTAGGGGGAAAAGAGACCATATTAACAGTTCTTGTTGAGGGCCAGTCTCACTCGTTCTTAATTGACACAGGGACCGATATGGCTCTCGTTCGACCTAGAATCAGCCGGAATATTATCGATGAATCTCAGTTAGGAGCGAAAGGCGTAACTGGAGACTCTTTCAGAAACGCAGGTACCCAGTATGTAGAGTTATGGGTAGATGGTCACTGTTACACATATTGGTTCTTTGTGTGTGTATCAGAGCTTCCTTTCGTGGGAATACTTGGCACCGTTTTTCTCAGATATTATGATGCCGGAATCGACTTGAAAGAACAGACATTGTATCTCAAAAATACATTTGATTTAGATACATATAATTCAATAACTTGCATAATTGGGAAAGAGCAGCGGAAACGAGCTGAGAGCCTGACCATCTCTGAACTTGGATTCGGACCTGTGAACGGTAATCAATACAATGAAGTGAAATTGATACAGAACACGATTCTGCCGCCAAAATCGGAGATAGTGATAGATGTTGCTTTGCGCATGGCGGGTTGGGATGCTGACTCCAAATTGCTTCTTATCGAACCGACATTGACGAATGTACCTGGCATCCGTGTGGTAAGGGCAATATGCAACTTAATTCTTACTGGTAGGAGCCTCCCAGAGAACGAGGTGTATTGTAGGAGCAGTATGGCTAGAAACTATATAGGTACATGTAATAGATTGAGTGAGAAGAATCTGGAGGACGGGGTGAACGGCCGTCAGGGTACCTGCGTAGTTGAAATGAAGGCACTTATGAGGGTGAGTGACCAGTGTGCTATCCCCTTTGTTTGGGTCAAAGGGATGCATCCCAGTGTTTCGTTCCTCATCACGAACACGTCAAAGGGGGTAATTGGACATGGTGTCCTAGTCGCACGGAAGATGCAGGAGCGACATGTGAAGTAGGCGGTCATGTCGAGAGGACTACTCAAAGGGTAGGTCAATTTGAGGGTTCAAGAAACCTCACAGTGAAGGTTCAAGGAAACCTCACAGAGTGTTAGCAAAAGCAGTAAGGGCAGTGACAAAAATCGTGAACATTACTAATGAGACGCCCGTCGTACCAAAGGGTATGGTAATAGGATTTGCCACTATTGTCAGTGACGGTGCTGGAGTACTATGAGTAAAAAGCGTACCCCGAATATCCGAGAGAAGTTGTATAAGTCTTGGGTCGGAACAAAGTAATTTATTGTCGCTGCAGATAGAGCAATGGGAGAATGTGGGGCGGCAGAGGAGGTTAATGTTAGTAAATATGAGCAATGGTGAGGTAGCAGGGGAGGGGAATGTTATTATGTATGAACAGTGGTGAGAAGACAGGGGAGGGGAATGTTAATAAGTATGAGCAACAGTGACGTGGCAGGGGAGGGGAATGTTAATACGTATGATCAACGGCGAGGTTGCAGGGGGGGAATGATAATACGTATGAGCAATGGTGAGGTAGCAGCGGAGGGGAATGTTAATATGTATGAGCAACGGTGAGGTGGTTGGCGAGGGGAATGTTAGTATATATGAGCAACAGTGATGTGTCACGGGAGGGGAATGTTAATATGTATGAGAAATGGTGTGGTGGCAGGGGAGGGGAATGTTAATACAGTGTGATTGATCGGAGAGCGGTCAATCGTCTGCTGGACGTTGTGCTGAGGGGAACTGTAAAATGTAAGTTTTTTCACAAACTTATTTATTTATATTTTACAATTTTAAATTACAATATTGTGAGTGATTTTTTTTTTTTTGAGAATCTTGCGATTTTTTGAGTTTAGGGTGAAGGGTTCTCGGTTTAGGTCAAAATTTATTTTCGAGGTATCCTTGATACAATATGTTGTTTGGTGAGCTCTTAACATGCTGGCTGGACGGTTCAAGTCCCCCATCCCATCTAAGCCCAAAAAATTGAAATTTTTATTTTTCATTAGTTGCCAAATACTTTTATATTTTTTACTAACCTTTTATAGATATTTTCAATATATTTTTGGAATTTTTACGCAAATATCTGCGATATATTCGTTTTCCGTTCATTCAAGTTTATGGGCACGGGGTCAAGGGCAAAGGTCAAAGTCAAGGTTACAGACATTCTACAAGTCGGACAATATGACCGCCAGGGAACAGGAATGACAGAGCATGAAAAGCTCCGGCGCTCTTCGCCCCTATGCCTTTGTGCCAAAATCGCCTAAATCATTATACTATAATGGTTTTGCATAAAACATTAATACTGATGCTAAAATAATTTTTAATCGTTGATTATATGTGTAATTCGCAAATGTAAACGTTCGTCGCTGAAACAGATATGTATCAAATAAATTATTGAAAAAAATTAATAGTATTAATTTATTTGTATTACATACTAACCAAGTAATTATTCTTGTAGTCTTGTTAGCAAATTCTTATTTCTACAATCTGCTCTCTAAATAAATTTAAAACGCTTTGATTCTGAACAAAAATATGTTCTTTTTATGTGACTTTTTAAAACATTTAAATAAATAAATTCCAGG
Source organism: Dryococelus australis (assembly GCA_029891345.1). NCBI lineage: Eukaryota > Metazoa > Arthropoda > Insecta > Phasmatodea > Phasmatidae > Dryococelus > Dryococelus australis. Next base: position 159,027,269 of record CM056995.1, read on the forward strand.
GAAAAAAATTTAATTTTTTTATAAAAAATAATTATGATTTTTTTCATATGTAACACATAAGCCATTTCCTGACATTTATGGTTTAGAGTGACTACTTTTTAAACAGTTCTGCGTTACGTACAATCAATTGCAGAGCTTCATAGGGAGTGAATCCACTTCTATGTTAATTTACCTTAATGAATGCTTATTCACGTTCTGTCCTGTGTTAATATTAGTTCAAAGCATAAAACACTTTTTTTTGTATTTATGTTGTTTTAACCAGTTATGGCCGTTATAATAATGTGAACGTCTTGTGAACATTGGACGGAATATTAAGATAATTTAATGGCTAATTGCTTTAGTGACTTAGATTTCACAGTTCAAACGTAAGCAATCGCTAAAGTAACAGGGCGGAATCGAATTTAAAGTTGAGGATATTTCGTTGAGTGTGCAAGCATATAAAAATGTGCCTCTTTAACCACTATTTTGCCTTTCTTGCAAATTTTTTTTATTATTAATTATGACAGAATAGGACACCCCTAATTTCGCTTATTGAAAAACAGAGTCTTGAAAATTATTAAAAAATAAGAATTGTTATGAATTTTTATTTTGTTTATGCTTTTTGTGCGATTTTGTTTATTTGTAAATATAAACATGTTTTTTATGCCATGGTTTACGAATTTTTTTCTGCGTCTATAACGGTATCATCCAACATCGCTAGATTTCTCACAGATCTTAAAGCACCAAGTGTCTTTTTCGTTGCTCGACTCATTCTGTATGAATACAAACTGAAGAAGCACGGCGTCCTTCCGCAATACGGAGCAGCTGTGAACTAAGAGTGATACGAATATTTTAAAGTTTGTTTGGGAAGATGTCCGTAATTATGTGCCAGAAATTGTGCGTAATGTAAAGCAAAGGTAAGAAACGTTCCCCTTTTATTTTAATATAAATTATGTTCTATCTAGTTTCTTCTTTCGTGATGCTGAATTGCAGAAGTTAGTTTCTTAACGAAGTTACACCTTGATGAATATTTTCAAAAGGAAGTCTTTTGAATGAAACTTTATATGCAGCGCGGAATACGGACGTAGTTATTTCCATTTCTGCTCTTTTTCCTTCAGCTTCTGAATGGCTTGGATAAAAGTCTTCAGGCAAATATATTACTTGCCAGTAACATATATTTAAAAAAGGAACTCCCAGACTTGTCTGCAGGTAATCCGAGTTCTCGAGAAACTTTAAAAATAAGAGCATCGGAGTTATATATTTTAACCTACTGATGAAACCTACGTATCTTCAATGCGTAGTTATATAAATTGGGCTTACTTTCGAATAAAACAGAGGTGTAAATGAGAGTTGGCAGATTCTACTTCTCGAAATAATTGCGCCAGCATCTGTTTACTGCAATTTGTATGAGTCACATAATTGACTTCACCGACAATGTGCTATAAAAGCAGCTGAGGTGTACATAACATACTTATAACAACACAAAAGTCATACAAACATATGAATTGTGTTCAACGATTTTTAAATCGACTGCCGGTTTGTGGCAGCAGTAGTTTATATATAAACACTGTTTGTGTAAATATTGAGATAAGATGCAAATTATGTGTATGTTGATTGTCTGACTGCTTCGTTTAAATTTATTTCTCGTCAGACTCCAGTAGTTGTAATCACAAACTAAAAAATTTAAATTTTCTATTCGTAAAGCGTTGAAATCATGCATACATCAGAAGTGTTATCAACTATTTAAAGCTGACCTCCCGTGGCCCAGTCGGTTGGTACGCCCCCGATCTGGTGTGCAGGAAGCTCTGGGTGCGAATCCCGGACAAGGCATGGGTATGTTTATTTAAGTTAGGTCATAAGTTTGTCTGTAAGCCGTCGCCTGCTAAGCTTTCAAGCATAAAACCTGGGAACGTTAAAAGGCTCTTTATAACTACTGCAACGACTATTTTAACAGGACGTGGGACAAATGTTTATATAAATAATATCGTCAACAAATAATAAAGTACTGACAAAACTTATGAGCCAACTTTTCGCAACTTGTATGCAGTTGTTTTGCGAATAACTTCTTAAAATATGAGTTGGTTGGTAAAACTTATCGTCTCGTCGAAAGCAATATAATTAGAGATGAAACCAGAAACATATGCGAAGCGGAACCATTAAAAATACTCACATGCCTTACCCGGGATTCGAACACAGAAAACCTCGCACAATAAGCTAGTGTGAAACAAACTGCATTGCGGAGGTCAGATTCGGAGCATCAACTTCGGGTTTAATCTGTCTATTGTTTAGAATGATAGGGTTTACTAACCTAAAACTTTAAGGGCCGTCATTTTGAAAATAAGTGACTGAGCTAATTAAAACATATATGTTTACATGGTCTACTGTAGAGCTATTTATGGTAAGGATTTCGTGGAAATAACTTGATTGATCCCTGTGATATGGCAGAAACCCTCCATATATTTCATGTGACGATCTTCATAAATGAAGGACAAAATGTTATGTATTAACATATCCGATGATGTTATACCGCCAGTATAAAACATTAAGTTAAAATCGATTACATAAATGTGTAGATATAGCGCACTAAGCTAGAATATTACTATAGCAGTCATCGTGAATATAAGTGTCTGTCACACGTTAAAAATACATGTATTTGCATGGCCTACCACAATAACACTTTTTCCAGAGATATGAGATGACAACTTATAATTTTTTAATTGGATTACTTACAACATGATGGAGAAATGAAGCTAAGTATAGACTAATTTGATGTTTGTAACAAATCCCGCCAACATACAAAGATCAGCTGGAATTTGTATCGTTAATAAAATACACTGAACGAAAATATTTAATTATATAGCAAATATTTGAAAAAAAGGGCTTTGCCTACTTAAAACATACCAGTTTACGCCACCTGCAGCAGTACTATTTGTTTCCAAATTTGTTAGAAATCTGTCAATTGTTTCCTGAAATATGGAGTAAAAACTGTATTTTTTCACGTCGAATATCTTACAATATGGTGGAGGAGAGATGCTCACATAGACATATTCGCTGGTTGTAATATACTGCCGGAACAAAAAATTTAACATAATCTGCCGCAATACTATTTGCTTGCAAAATTTGGTACCAATCGGTTTCTTGCTTACAGAAATATGACATTAAGAATTGTATTTATTCATGTGCCGCTATGTCACAAAATGACTAATAAAAGTGGTTATGTGATGGTATGTATGTTGCTTGTAATATATACTCCAGCATATAAAGTTTGGTCAAACTTAGTTAAGTGTTATTGCAGTTATAGCAAATTAACCTTAAAGATTTGTATGGCTGCCATTTGGAAAATAAGTACTTTATCAATTTCAAATAGTTATTTACGTTACCTTCCTAATCGAGTCAGAATTGGTTTAACAGTCTTCGAAATATTAACTAAAATCTTTATTTGGATGTTACCTTTCAAAATGGTAGACTAACAACAATTACATTTCAAAAGTTATTGCTTACACGATGTTTGACAGGATATTAAATTTTATTCTAATCGTGTGAATATTTCCCGAGATATTAGATATCAACCTAAATATTAAAATGACCACCATTTTGAACGTAAGCTCCCGGCTTTGTCGAAAACTATAAATGTCAGGTTTCCATACTAAGTACTATATGTGTACTGAGTTGGGTAAAATTTATTTGACACGTTAAAAATTGAAAAGGATGGACACACAGTGCACATAATACACAGACCCATAGACAGGGAAGTGATTTCATAAGACTTTATTTCTTTTGGAAAGTAAGCTAAAAATGTGTGAGTTAATTTACAAATACAACTATTTTATTTAAAACTTGTAAATTACATAAAAATAAAAATATACTTTACTAGTATGATATTGATTCACCTTTGATCTAAAATACAGCCTCTTTCCATTGTGGTATTCAATAATACATGTCACGAACATCGTCCAAAGGAATACACATCCACTTCTCGTACCAAGCGGCTATTAACTGAGAAAGTATAGCTAGAAGAGGAAGCCTGGGGTATAATATGGTATCCGAAATACCCCGATAAGATTCACTTATGTTGAGACTTGCGGACTGAAGAGGTAAGGCAATATATTCAAGTTCATTATTAAACTCATCAAAGTAGCAAGCTTTGTCATCTTACAACACAGCCCTTCGCAAAGTAACACATTCTCGGGCAGATGATGTAAGCGATATTACAAAATGCCAAGTCACTGCTGTTGTGTGATGTTTCATGCAAGACCACAAGTTGTAGCGGATCATGCTAAGACATCACACTCCACATCATCACAGACCCATCTCAATGTTAAACGTAATTTATTGAGGCAGTTAACACGATATGCATCTGTGGGCGTTCTCAAGACAAAGTAATGTACATATTGACTCATATTTCCACATTAACTATACGTCATACCAGATGACTTGTTCAAGTTGCAGTCTTGTACAGTCCTGGTGCTCTGGGCACACCAAATTCGCTTCAAAGCATTACACGGTGTATCGAATGGTTTTCGAATAGCCACTATAACATGAATGTTTGTATTATGCAGTCATCATTTGGCAGTGTTTCAAAAAGTGGTCTTACTGGAATTGACTGTTCATCTCGGAGTTTATTTAGGACACCAGTGCTTTGTATTTTTGGGCCACTGACACTTTAACACCCTTCGGTCCATTTCGGCGAACTTCGAATTCTACCCAGTGTTGTCTGAAAGACAATGCCATTCTATGGTGTGTGTGAGCTGTTACAATATCTGACACAGTACTACTTGAAACGTGCATGGTTGGCTGGTATCACTGAGGCTACAGAGAGGCATTATCCAACATCACAACTTTTTGGATACCTGAGAGCTAGGGCATACTGGCATTTAGCAGCCTTGCAACAGCCACTGACATAATGAAAGCAATGCCACCAGGTGGCTGACTTCTGCATTAGGCTGTCTGGCCAGTTTTAGTATGGATGTGTAAATTACTTTGTCCACCAGATGTCGTGACCATTACTGACTACCGATTATCTGCCCGTATAATAGCAGAAAACGTAACGAAGCCAATTTCTCTATTATAGTGTGATGTCAAGTCTGTAACACATTAAAGTCTTTCTTTGAAATGTTTAAATAAACATTTCCTATGATGTATGCAGCAAAGCGTCTAAAACTATAGCATATGACTTTTCCGCATCCACCTCCATGGTCGGGCCAAGGATTTGATGGTTTAAATGCTTGGTAACTGTGTACTGTTTCCTATAAAAAGTTTAAATTAATTACGCATGTAATACCTCGCACCAAAAAATACAACCTAAAAAAATGAAAGTTAACGGCTACAAGGAAAAAAATCGGTCTGTGGCTGTATCACAGACAAAGCCAAAGGTTTTCCATGAACACATCTGTGTTAGGGGATATGGGGACAAAACACAAGCAACATATCTGCATGAGAGGATATGGGAGTGAAATAAAATATAGACATCTGAGCTAGGAAATATCAGAATTAAATAAAAGTAACACATCTATGGTTAGGCGACATAATAATGAAATACAAGAAACACATCTGCATTAGGGGATATGGGAATGAAATGCAAACAACAAATCTGCATTAGGGAATATGGGAATGAAATAAAAAAAACACATCTGTGCTAGCGAATATTAGAATTAAATAAAAGTAACACATCTGGATTTAGGGGACATGAAAATGAAATGCAAGTAACACATTTTCGTTATAAGATATGGAAACGAAATATAATTAGTGGATTGGATATTTGGATTAAAATATTTATTCAACAGATCTAGACGGGCCCCTACCTCGTTTCACATACGTGCGGTTCTAACTCAAGGTAATTATCGCATTGTCGAAGTATACCAAATTTAACGATACCACATTTATTTCAATCATGTTGTTAGCCACCATAGTGTCATAATTTATCACCCTATGAACGTCACATAGCCGTTTCCGTCCTAATACCTCATGTTACGAATTAACCTCAAATAAACTTCCTTAAGTGCGCAAAGTAAAATGTAGATTTTTTTATACCTATACCACATACACACCTGTCATTCGCCTAATGATCCAGAACCCATGCGCCCCTACTACTAACGACGTGCACTAGCGCTTTCCGGGATAGTAACAACAAACCACCAAGTAATATCTACCCCTAGTGGAGCCAGCTTGAATCGTACAACGTCTATCTGGAAACAGGCAGTCCTGTTAACCGTACTACGAACACGAGCACTCATTTCCCTTCGCTCAAACAACATTTCTAATTCGACAAGCTGCAATATAATGATTTCGTATCTGCAGGTGTACTAATATCAAAATAATTCTGACTTATATCTTGAAAGAAATGAAAAACATACCCGATAGCCTATAATGCTGGCAAAAGACAATTACGAATATAAGTAATTGTCTGAATGAAAGGGTTGTCTCACATATAAATATTTAAGTTTTTCAAATCTGGTTTCGTTTCGTGTATAGCAAAACCATAAGCTCATTTCTTGAGCAATATGTCCTCCATATTGGGCAGCATGAGTTGAAGAGTTAAACTATGATTGTTATCTAATTTCTCAAAAACTGAAGGCACTACCCATAATTTCTCCTATGCTAAGAAATAAAGCGTGACTGCAGTTTCTTTGTTTCAGGTATAAACATGAAATGTCCGGTGGTCGTGTTCATTGCAGTGTCGCACACATGCGAGACTGCGACGGCCAGGCTTCACATTACAGTATCTACACTGTTAAAATTTCCTTAATTTTACGGAAAAGTGCTGGTAAAACTTTATTCAGAGGTGTCCGTAAACTCTCCGTAAAATTACGGACACATCGTTTTCAAAAACGGACTTTCCGTCAATTTCCCGGAACCTTTTCATTGATTCCTTAGTTAGTTATCTGTACTTCTAGATTAAATCGTTCTAATATCCATTCAATTTTAATTTTTCACTATGCGGGTTTTCTAGTGTGTATAATGAGATATTTAAAAAAAGTTAAAAATTTTTATACTTAAGCACGATTTGAACCCGAGTCAAAAAGTTGCGATATCACGAACCTTCCTACTTACCTACAATGCTCACGTGGTGAACATGGTATAACTTTCGAATTTCTATATTACTCACATAAGTAACTCTCTTAGTTTATGTTAAATTTGGTGTATTTTAAGTGTTGCTAAGTGTTACATACGCCTGTTGCTAATTTTTAATGTTTAAAAGAACATGTGTTAGTGACATGGATAACCGTAACTGCCGCAGGAACGATAATTTTCTGGTTACAGTGGCGAAGAAAGTTTCGTGTAGACTCAGGACTGCTCGTGCCCGAAACCCGAAGTTATAGGAAATATGGAGATTTTCCGTATTTTGTATCTACGCACTTAACTCTGTTTTTCGTCATTAGGGATTGCGTGTCCGTATATTTACTGTACATTTTCCTACAATTTTTTCATAAAGATACGGAAAATTTGAAAAGTGTACGAGCCCCGAGTACTTGCTCAAGTGAGTCCCTTATGACCATCAAGGTTCTGCAGCACTCCATCCGCATCAGCACAGCATGTAGGAAAATACAGAGGCGAAACAACCGTGCAAGTGCGTCGTCGCCGACGACAATGTAGTAGGTGTTCTTCTAGATTGGTACCTCCCTCCCACTGTTCACCTGCTATACCTACATTATCACTGAGAACGCTTTCCTTGAGCGCATAGTCCTTTCATTAATACATATCTAAATACATAATTTTACTCTTCTAGAAATGTACCAATAATTAAAACCATCTTGCGTACACAAATGAGATAATTCGTACCGAAAGGAGATGCCAGGCGCTACTTAAAGACGTCTATAAAATGGCGAAGGGAAATACTTCTGCAATTCTAAAAACATTCTGAATATAAGCAAACTCGTGCATTGTTCTTATTTGTAGCCGTCGCTAAATTTATAGAAAATAAATTTCACCAAACATAAATTAAAATGTAATAAATTAAGATCTTTGTATTGCCCTTTTTCAAATTTTCTATAAACAGGTTGGTTTATTTTATTCGCAAATTACAAAAGCATTATATTTTGACTTTGACATGCCATTCTGAAGAAAGCATTCGGTTTGATATAATTTTATCTGTTCACAAGTCAGTAAAAGACAATGTCTACAAAATGAACAAAATGTGGTACAAATATAAAAATAATCAATTTTTCCGAGGCTGACGTTAACATCGCGAGTTCCAGCCCCACACGCCAGCAAAATGGCCTCCGTCGCAAGAAACGTGCTGGAACGTCGTTCTTCAATGGGCGCCAGCCGGCAGCGCAACCAATAGGGAAGTTTTCGCAGCATGCAATAGCCACTCAGCGGCAAGGCCGTTCCTCAGAGCATCCCATCAGAGATAGGACCGCCCACATCAAAAGGGAACGCAAGATCACTGCGTCTCGGCCTAGTGATCTACTCTCTGACATAATAATGCCACATTAAATTTCTCTAACTGATATAATTTAAACCAGTTAAAAAGTAACTGGCAATAACGAACAAAATCAAGTGCTAAAAGTATTCAGTTTTCGTCTGCCAAAAATAAATTAATATAGAAAGTCTCCTACCTGTTAAATTGCTGCTTTAGTAAAAGACTGATAAGAAAACTTTATTCACCCGCTTAAAATGTAGATTTATTATATCACCTATAAAGCCATGCAGTTTATATATACCGGCTTGTACTAACTGTATTGTTTTCTCTTGAAGCCTGTCGCATACCCGCTGAAAATTTACGTCTAATTCAGCAATTCACCAGCGCCATCCCTGAATGTCTTCGTCTAGAAGAAAATTTAACATTTTGTGGTATACAGTTATGTGCACAGTTCGCTAGTTCCAAATAAGCAAGTAATCATGTCATGCTGGTAAGATGTTTATTTATAGTATTGCTGTTTCATTTAATAGTTCGGGAATTTTTTTGTACAGTAGAGCACTCGAAATGGCAGTCATGGTATAGGTTTGCTGTCTAAGCCTTTCATCACAGTGAATAATAAAACAAGGGAAGAAAATACAAATGTAAGTGAAACAACCTTTTCAAAGGGCTACCGCTGAGCTGATAAAAGGAAAAGGCGACCCGTACAAAGGAAAAATAAATCTAAATATATTTTACTCCCTCAAGTAAATCACTAAGATTATGTCTTCAAGTTAGAGTTCATTTATTAACAATTCGTTAATAAGCACGACCATAGCTCGAGCAGTACTACCTTAAATTTTCCAAACCCATTGCACACACAAACATATTTAAATACTTTGAATCTGAGAAAGTATGCAGTGTATATATAGTGTTATTAATAACCAAGACTGAAATTGGTTCAACGAATTCACATGTCTAATTTTGTTATCTTATTAACATGGTCGCTTGTATAAGAAGTAGCATGTTAAAGGAATCTTTAAATAAGGCGAAGTAACCTAATCTCTCATTGGATGATTGCCACTCATTGATAAACGTTACAGATTACAAAAAAAAACGATAAGCATTGTTTTGTCAATTAGTCGAAATATTGGGACCACCCGATGTAATGTTCTTGTAGTAGCTGATAAAGGCAACTCGCTTAAAATATATATTGATCGCCAAAATATGTGTACCCACTAAATTATTATGACGTCCATTTTTCTTAGATTCAAGCGGGTTTTCAGAAAAAATGAGGAATTATAATTTTAACAATGCAGTAATTATTGCAGGTTGAACATTTACTTGGAGTAATGATAATCCGACCCCATAACTGCAGTAACATCATTTCCTGAGTTGAAAATTGCACCATTACATTTACTGTATTCCCTGTTTTTATAATTTTTAACAGTCATATGTTTCAAAAGAAGTTACAGTGATTCTGAAACTTTGCTCTTAAGAAAATCGCATTATCACTGGACATTAAAAAACTTACAGAAACTGCAGTGTATTCCCACTGATGTAAGTGCATCCGTGATTATAATTAAAATCTTCCTGGTCGTACTTACATTGGTTGGATTATGTACACATTCCTTGGCATACTTTCAGAACTAGAGAAGGGTATAAGAAGGGACTAGTTGAATCTCTAAACTTCATACTGAAAAGTACTATATATGTTACTGAGAACAAAACGTGATATCGTTTGTGTTGCGTATTGAATATTAAAGTAGGATCTGGCTTAGTAGAAATTTGTATTAATTTATATAGGTGTGTTACGTAACAGCACAAGAAATAAAGTCACTGCGTTCTTGGCAATGGCTAATTTGCGTTTGGTGAAGAGCTATGCAAAGATTAAAATGAATGTAAGCAGGTATAAAAAGGTAACACATTAATGCCTTTCATAAAACTTATTAAATTAGTAACCTACCAGCGAAACTGTAACTTTAAAACTACTATAAGTAATTAATTGAACAGGAACCAGCAAGTCAACGTGGATGACATACAATTGACTTATAAAGTCTACTCGTGGTTATTTACAACTTTTCTGATGATCTGCTAAAGTTCTACTTCCAGGGTAATTTTCCGATTCATGCAAACAAAGCTTAACCAAGTATACAAATTACACCAAAATGACTGTGCACCGCATTCGTGCTCATTGAGTGTAATAATATTTTCCATGAGAACTATCTCTTACTAGGCATTACCAACACACCTATTTCGTATTAGGCATTACCAACACACCTATTTCTTACTAGGCATTACCAACACACCTATTTCTTACTAGGTATTACCAACACACCTATTTCTTACTAGACTTTACCAGCACAACAATTTTTACTGGGCATCATTCATATTAATTAGAAATGTAATATTACGAAAAATATAAGTTTAAGTACAATTTAACAGAAAAAAAGATATTTTATATTAACACAATTATCAAATGCTCGTGATACATAACGCTAGCTTTCCACGCCAGCGGGTCAGAGAATGTGTGTGATGTGAGTTAATATCGAGAGAGGAAGAAATTACGAGCTCACAAAACATCTGTTCTCAAAGATTTTATTTAAACTTTCCTCAAATATCTAAAGTGAAGTAACTAAAATTCCTAAGAAACCTGTAACTGATTAATTATAATTACCAGAGACCCAAGATTTCCCCAAATGTTATTATTGGTAAGGCTTATAAGTAGCATTTATATAGTTACTTCGTCATTTCAATAACTGAATAATATTAAGGCATTGATAAAACACAGCGTAATGATGTTTCCGAACCAAAGTGAAAAATAACACAACTTAAAAAAAAAGTTTTCTCGCTGGGGCAGGGACAAAAAATAAATCTGAAAGTTGCCTGAACTTACAAACAACTACATTGAACCCAAAACAGTGCTTAATCACTTAACCTCAGTCAATCCCAACAACACAAGTCCGTGATAATGGCTGCGCCGAAAATCAGTGTAATATAATTGCAAAGTAGTTTCACTGGTTGAGTAAGTGCCCCAGTCATCTGCTCGAAGTGAATTAAATAATGCTGTATTGCATTTTGCCAAATAATTTGCACTTTTACTTTGGCTGCTGCCTTCGTTTGAAGTCATTTTAGTATCGCAGTCAGTTACACGCAATTCAAGCACTCGAGAGTCGAATGCTCACTATTGTTTTACAACCAAGTGTCAGGAGAATAAATGTTCATTAATAACTGAAGGAAGTACATATTGTATGTTACCAATTGTAAAGCAGAATAGTTATAACTTTAGCAGATGTACAGAGTATTTACAATCAATTGAAAACTTCGTGAATACAGCGTGATAATAAAATGTGTAAATGTTGCAGAATGTAGTTATGGAACTAGAAATAGATTACACTAATAAGACGACAACGATTTAAATTTCTGAAAATAGAAAAGTATGAGTTAGTAGTAGTTAAAATATAACCCTGTTTTAATCTGAACTATCTTTGCATTAGGTATCATAGCTTTTGGTAGTGCGGTTGAGTTTGTGACACGTATTCTGGTGCTCATGCGTTGAAGCTCGACAAGCTCCACGGTATGTAGGCTTTCATATCTGCGAAACGCATGCACTCATGATTCCACATTAAATATGTCTACCCACATCCCGCTCATAATGTAGACATTTAGTAATTGACAGCATCGTTAATGGCGGGAATAAAGTTGACAAATATTTACCCAAACTAACAGAGGGTATTAACATGAAATTTTTAAGTAAGTATGGGTAGCTGAGTGAAAGTAAAACATAATTTTAACCATAAACCCATGCTTGTTAATGCAGGTCTTCAACTTCATTGATATTTGAAATTGCGGCTGATATCGCCTGCCGCTAAGCAACAACATTCACGAGAGACTAACAGTTTGCATTACTCGCAGGCGCTATCTCCTTCCATTACACTGTAATGACAGCTTGGGGCAAACTTTGGCCCTGGGAACAAATCTGTGGCTCTCAGTTATCTGATAGTGAATGCGGCAGAAGCCTTGTAGCACTAGAATTTCCTTTTACTTTAGCTATACACCAACTGCCTCTCCGATTGTCGCATTCTTATGTTACGCATCCTTACAATCGAATATAAATGCACTCGCCAAGAAACAAATGCTTGGGACAAACAATGTTTGTTACTATAAATAATATTTCTTTCAAATATTCCTATGTAAATATTTTCTTGATGTAAGTTAATACTATATGTAACAAAAGTTTCGTCATGGTAAACATCTAATCTTTTTTTTTTACGCAAACAGAACAGTTGGTTATTTAAAACAAATAATTTCCGAATACAAAGAAGTACTTGATTGTGAATACTTTCACATAAGCGATAATGTTAAATAATAAACAACTTTATTTATGCTAGTGTTGTGCTGAAGAGTTACAAAATGCAGTATAGCCGATATAAAAAAAATTACTAATGGAACCCAGGCTATAACTGGAAGCTTGGCCTTATAATACTGGCATCTTACTCACCAAACGAACAGTACTACATATGAATAAGTTGATGTATTTTCAACTAGAACATAATACTACACGCAATCTCACATTAATGTATTTATTTACCTTTGCGCTTCACCAACGATACTGAAGAGCACACGTTATATATCTGCGACGTAAGTTGTATATGAGCGCTGGAACTGTATTTTCAAAAATAGATTCCCAAACAACCCGACCATAAAGCAACCAACCAAACAAATGTCTTACTATATGTTGTTTTCTTTTAGACTATCTATCCAATGATACCATAAATGACCCCTGTTAACATTTGCAATTTCAAAGCTCACTCCCGTACCACTAACACCGTTATGTTTGGGGGAATTGAATTACTACCAATAGATTATTCATATGGGGTATTGTTATCAACTTTTTTTTTTCAAACCCTCGGTATCATGTTGTTTTCAGAGAAATAGGTTTGATACTGGTTCTGTGTATCATCTTGTATATAGAGAGTGGAGAGTTGCTGCTAGTTGCATTATTTAACTTCTCCAGCAAGACGATAAATATTTAGTTCTTATCGTAAGATCAGGAATGGAATACTACACTGTAAGTAAAGAACATAAAAAAATTATTTACGGTTTCGAATTAATGTAAATAATTTACTCAGTAATTTTAAATACTTATTTTAACTGTCGATCCCGTTTACACTATGAATCATTATTTATCATCCACCATTTTTTATCTGAGCAAATTTTAAAATGATTGAAATTGTGTAGTAATATTGTTTATTTTGACAATTTCATTTAAACAGCTAACTATGTTGAGTTTTCCATTTCTGTGTAGTTTTCCATTTCTGTGTAGTTTTCCATTTCTGTGTAGTTTTCCATTTCTGTTTAGTTTTGTAAGCCTAGAAGTAAGAACAGTAAGATTAACTGACGTAGTAATCAAAAGTACATAGCAAATTCAAAAGTATTTTCTAAGATTCTGATATCATTTTTCTCCACTTTTGTTACTTTTTCTATGTGTTATCTACGTTTCTAGGTGTAATCTTCGTATACATTAATTCATAGATTTTTTTCAGCTAGGTTCTTCTTTTAGTTAAAGTAAAGTTACGGCTCCGAGAGAATGCTGTCACATCATAATTGATAGGTTTTCGACCGAATGAGATAACATGCTCGCTAAAGCGTGGGCAGGGAATAAGAGGCCTTGAAACGCTGTAAATTGGAGCTATTTTAGTATTTTAGAGCAAGCGTCAATGGTATGGACAGGTATCTATGCATCAGCTGTATAAGGAAACGAATCTAATGAACTTTATGAAATTGTAGGCGCCAAGCAAAAATCCAAACTTTCAGTTAAACAAAGCTGTTCCCCTTTATGAATCTTTGTTTAATAAAATTGGACAAATAATTTATCCAGTTTTGATAAACAATATATTATTGAATCATTTTAGTTTGCATTTCTCAGGGACAACATCTATTCATATCAAAGTTCCTCAATATACGTATCTTGCACATTCCGAATTCAAATTTTTTTTAGAAATATTGACCGCTACCGAGTCAGCGTCTTGCAAAAGTGCATGGGATTCTTTGTTTCGGTCTGCAAGACCTGTAGTATGGCGTGGTAAGGAAAATGGTTCTTTACATATGTTTTACTATTCTATGTTATTTCGATATTTCGGTACATGAGCTTGTTTACGTCTATACTTAAACGTCTATCATTCACATGACACGTGAACACATACACACAGCGCCAGAATGGAGTATCTAGTTCTCTAGGCGGGTGTTGAACACGCCATTCTATCTTACTACCTGTATAGTACAAAACACACATTCGGTAGAATTGTCGAAAAAAAAAAAATCCCTGAAATTTCAGAAATATACTCTTGACTTCGTAAAAGTACTAGCACTTAGTTCCTTTAAATAACGGAGAGTCCGTAAATACCATAAAATTGTCCGTGAATTCATCCATCATCTCAGTGAATTTGCTTATAAACAGTGATTGCCAGAAAAAAAGATTTTATCTTCTTTATACGGGTGTATACCAGTGTATAAAAAGAAAAAATATAAACAATAGAATGATGTTCTTGAGCGAGATTTAAAACACGAGTTAATATCAGAATATGGTTTGCTATAGTAACTAATACGCCAAGATATACCGGAAATTGAAAGGCATTTTAACGTGTTATTAGAGAGCATTGCAATAAAAAATATCCAATTTTTGTAACTTTTGAGTGTTTGAAGTGTTTGTAATTCTTGCAGGTTGCTCGTGTTACATTTTGATTTCTGAAAGAATAGTATTGGATGACGTGAATATGGTGACTGCCACAGGTACGATAATTTAGTGATGCGGCGGTGACGAAGCTTCGTGTAGTTTCAATATTGTTTGTTCCCTAAATGCAAACCTGTTAAAAATGCGGAGAGATTCTCTATTATACATGTACCGAGCTCCGTGTTATCTTCTAAAGGCTTTTCATGATAAAGTGAGCACTTTTGAAATCAACCTTAGGAAAAAGTCACTGCTCCCGCCTGCATATATTCTATCGGGCGCACTGAGTAGCATGCGCACAGTAAAGTTGAAAACGATGGATGGAAAGTAGTTCTACAACTTAGCTTCGAATAAAATGAGTTAGGTAACCATTTGTGATAACTTCTTTCACTTTCTGTATTATTATGTATCGTAGTGTAAAAATGAGCATGTTTGTAAAATATTTACTTTTTTATAATTTCACAGTTTCATTGGATCGACGCATGGATAAAGTTATAAGGCCATTGTCTGTGTTAATTTTACATAAGGCTGAAGAATATGCAACGTGCAAAACAGTAAATTTTAAGCAGGGCTTTCAAAAGTGCTTAATTTACCGTGAACAGCCTATATCATGACTAGAGATCCGTAAATTTCGCGTATTCATCCGGAAACAATCACAATCCTTTGTACACTCGAGGCTGTGTTAGTCGTTCATTGTCTGAGGCTCCAGATTGACCCCGCACTACTTTAACTGAGTATTAGGTCGTTGCTTTCTTGTAGATTAATTATTGGCTCAAGTTCGTGCAAGGCGAAGCTAACAAACGGCGATCACGTTACAAAAAAAAAAAGACAAATGTACGTGTATTTGAAATCTACCTTATCTTCACATGACATCGCGACATTTTCGTATCTCTAGTCATCACGGAGATTTTTTCCGTGTATCAACTACACATTTCCGTAAAAAATTCCGTGAATTTACCTGAAGTTTGACTAGCGTGAATGTATTGATTTATATACCACCTGTTTCTGACTCGGTATTATGTAGTGTCTAACAATCTGCAGTTAGAGCTCCTTGCCCTAAGTAACGTGTTGGCATACACGGTCGTTGGAAACACTCTCACGCGCTGCTTTACCTGTCTAGTGGTGTTGTAATTTCACTGAGTAAATTTTACAGTATTCTCTACGAATAAAACCTGCCTATGATTTATAATATTCAACATAAATACCAGCTCTCGTAGAGGCTATATTTGCAGGAAATTGCCATTAAATATAACGTGTTATTCTGTTTATTAATTTGAAGTATATATTTCGGAAACAACAGAAAATATTTTATTTTCGCTGTTTTTTTTTTAAATCTAAGAATAATATTTGACGCAATTGTCTCTATGTGTGCATTAGGGTTAATAATCTTTATATGCAAGGAAAGGTAAATTTTTTCCACATGACGGTACAGTGCCATAAAAAATTTAAAGTAATTCTAATATTCTAAATATGATATCTAGTCTGCAAATCAATTGCGAACTTTAGGACGGGATTTGCCAGGCATTTTCCTTTCGCCGTGTACATGCATATTTTAAATTAATTATTGTAACACGATATAACAGTGTATAGTTTCTGGTAAACTATTCTTTTAGTGTATAGAACACTGTTCCATTTTAAAGAACTCCACCCCACGGGATTTTATTTTATTCTTCTTTAGCTTTGATTACATTTAAGAAAATACGGCATGAAAAAAGTGCTCTTCACATCTTACTCCAAAAATGAGGGCATGTCATGCCTGAAAGCTTCCCGTAAGTTGTATTCATTGTGTTTTCATAGTAATTATCTAATCTATGTTCACGTCTTAAAGTTATTATACAAATAATTTGCCTATTCGTGGCTATTTACATTTCAAACCATTGTTACTGACAAATACCAGACATTTTCTAAGTTGAGCGCCATGGAACGGTCTGGCTGTGCTCGAATATTCGAAAAATGAAATAAAAAACTGAATTTTAGATACAAAATATAATTCTATGTGTTACGTTTTACGGACTATTCATTCTAATTAAAAATACCATTACAGATCAGCTTAATTAAAATAAAGTATAGGTTAAAAAAAATAATTGTTGACTGTTTTTCTAAACATAATGTGAAAACAATACCTCCTTCTTAAATTTAAGGAATTAATTCTACTTAAAAAGTCTGTCTTTTTTAAATGTTTATTTTCTACACAATATATAAATTCGAATATTTTAGAGATGAGGACAGCATTCTTTCGTTAATTTAAAGGGGTTTATTTTGGCCTAATTACTAAGTTTGTTGTTTAGGCCAGTAATGTTTAGGCAAGTGTTGGTAATTTTTAACTCTATAACTGTAGAATATATTAACTATTACTGTTTTTGATAATTGTCAGCATTCAAACATTTTGTCTATAAATCTAACCCCATCAAAATATATGAAGTCGTTCAAGTATTGTTTGATTTTATGTTTTGGGAATCCGTGCTCTCTGAGACAGTTTCATGGTCTGTGAGTACTGCAAGTAATGTGAGGAAATAACGAGAAACAGTTATGTAACCACCTGATGTACATTAAATTGAATGTTTCTATTGTTCTTCGTGTAAATTGCTTTCCTTATTTATATAAGCGCAGTAAGAATTGGCGGGAGAGTAATTATTTTTTTTACAAAATTTTCGTAATGTTCACGAATAGAAACAAATAATTTTGTCGTTGAAAATATAAATTTTTTACAGGTGACCGAGAATTGATTATAAATGAAGATAAATAATAAGCTAAACATAGTTTGAAATGTTCTGAACTCTTCCTGAACCAAAGGAGCGAGTTGAGTTTACTACCTTTGTAACGTTTCTTAAGATCAAGAAAACACCGTGTGCCATTTGCACGTCCACAAATTCTTACAATACATTCTGTGGACATTCTTGCCTAAAAAAATTATGCGGCGACATCTACATTTTTACACATGTGCTTGCTTTCCTTACTTTGAAGACATGTTGTTTTACTCTCGAAGTTTATATTTGTAATTTAAATGTGCATTAACTGTAAACAAAAAATTCTCAATTGATGATGATGTTGGTGCAAGCAATATTGTACTGGCGACTTTGAAATGAGGAAATTTTGGCAGGGAATCACTAGCGTTTAATAGTCTACTTTAATAAATACAATTTCACAACACAGATTATTTCGCTGAAAGCGTCTGTTCCGAATTTTGAAACTCACAAGCTAGAATACCGGATTGCAATAATTCCATATCGGAATGTTTTAACGATGTGGATGATATAGTATACCAGTCTCATAAATGTAGTGATATCAGCCATATAAATGTAAATTTCATGATTGTTTGAAATTCAAAAATCCGTGTTATTTATTTGTCAATACATAAAATATTTAAAATCCTCTTTTAATTTCAATTTATGATTTCGTAATGTCATTATAATATATGAAAAAAACTTCAGAAGAGCGAATCTATTAAGAGTTTTCCTAGTACCACCATTGGCAAATCAGTAACGTTATGTTCATTCTAAAGTCATCCAAATAAGAAACGTTCAGTTCAGACATAAGCAAATTATTCCTAAAGATATGTATTACGTACTCGACTTAGGTCTGAGACAGGAGAGCATATTGCTAGAACAATTCGAGTGCAGTGGCGATGGCATGTACTCCTTTGACTACAGGCGGACCTGTGGATAATACACCTCATTGTTATTACATATATTTATCACGTAAAAAATATTGATGCATTAAAATAAGATCAATTTCTTTATAAGTTTTAGTAACTGAAAACGTACGAGTCAGGGCGCTGATCATCAAATTTTGACCCCAATAACGCCATCAGTTATAATCTATAAAGACAATTGACTATTTCAAAGAGCTATCATGACATGTTCATTCAAAAACTTAAAGAGAATGATGAAGATCCCGAAGTCAGATTCATATAAATAAGAAGCTAAAAATGTTACTCTGTAATGTAGTTTGAGTGTTAAATTTATCTCGCGATATCAAATGGGTTTTTCTTAGTAGCCTACCGGTTAAACTCACTAAAACAGGACAGTATCATGAATGGTTTTAAACTATGTTGTAACCATTATTTAATTCTACAGCAAACTATCTAATTAAAAAAAGTAATAAATTTAAAACTGTGTTGAAATAACGTTTTATTAAAGGAACATCTTAAAACGGTAATTCATACGGTTGATAATTACTATGACAATATAAAATTTCTTTAAATTACACGCTTGAAGATAATGTCGGTATACAATGCACTTTCGTGTTCAGTTAAGTCTTCACCGTGGCAGTAGTCATTACTGTCCACAAGTTACTTTGGCTATACTTTGATATTATATACATAAATTAAACTTTAATTATTAGTTCACGGCACATAAATCATTAGCCTTAGGTCATATTATGTTCTAATTGAAAATGTCGTATGTTTCGTACATCTACTATAAAATTAGCTACGTTAGAAAACGTAAATAAGTATTTCCAGAGTGCTTCATATTTAAATATAATGACATTTTCTTGTCAATAAGTTATTGGTGTGTGTTATATCACTGAATATAAATAACATTTAACCAAACAAAGTAAAGTTGTTATTAGCGAAAAATATTGAGCAATACTTCATTCAGCAGACTGTAGTAGAGAGGTCATTTAACTTTGCAATGTTGTGCCTTAAGCTAGAATCACAATACCCTGTCGACCACGACACGGCTTCCCCGACGCGACGAAATTTAAGTAGCAGCCAATGAAAAGCAAGGTCACTGTGACGTCAGTACGGCCAAACAGCGGTCCCGAAACTCCTAGAAAAGTAGATTCTATTTCTACTTTCCGTCGTGTTGGATTTGTCGTAGCGTGCAAAAATGAAAATACAACATAAGAAATCAAAATGTTGTGCATATTTCCCTACTGTAGTAAACAAAAAACAAACTTGCCCTCTAAATAACGTTGCGGTTTGTTTCCAAATACTTTTTATCTCTCATATAAATTCAAATGTTCTCAAAAGCAAAATCAGAATTCAAATAACGGCAAGTTTTAAAAAGTTAATATTGGATATTGTAAGGAAAACGTGCCGTTTTAGAATTTTAGAACAGCCAACTAACATACCTGTTGCGCAGATTTCGTCGGGGTATTGTGCAATCGGAAAAAAATTTTTATATGAGATTCCGTCGAGCTCTGACGCCATATCCGTCTGTCGTGTCGTGTTCGTTAGTTGTGACTCCAGCTTTAGAAGAGGATTTGAGTCTGTGGGTGTATTCAGAGTGGAACGTTGGCTGTAACGACGACATCCTCACAGAGATGCTGTGTGAGGGCGAGCTGCAAGCCGGGACTTACCTGGAGCGAGTGCTGGAAGAACAGTGGAGAGAAGAGGGACAAGGTGCAGACCTCACAGCGACGTCATCCCCTCGGGGGCCTACACGACGTCGGCGGCTGCAGCGAGGCTTACCGGCGCTGCTGGTGCCAGTCCTCGGCAGAC
Source organism: Dryococelus australis (assembly GCA_029891345.1). Classification (NCBI taxonomy): domain Eukaryota; kingdom Metazoa; phylum Arthropoda; class Insecta; order Phasmatodea; family Phasmatidae; genus Dryococelus; species Dryococelus australis. The sequence continues at coordinate 159,047,762 of CM056995.1, forward strand.
CCACGACACCACGAACACATCGCCTCCTCGCGAGGGCACAGTGCGGCGTCACGCGCTGGGTGGACACTTGTTGCTCGCGGGAACAGCAGCGCCAAGCGACGTGGCACCCGCGGACGCCGGACACCCCCCACGCGAGGTCCCAGGCGCAGGTGGCGGCTACCCCCGCACACCAGCGACGTCAGGGAGGACACGACGTGAGCTGTGCGTCGCGGCGCCGGCCCGTGCAACGTGTGAGCGACGCCGCGGGCCCGCCGAGCGTCGCTCCCCCCTACACGATCAGGAGGGGGAGGAGTGGCGCAGGCGCCTCGACCCCCTAGAGACGGCGGGCGAGTTTACTACAGCGTCCCCCTAGGACCACGGGGAGGGGGATTGCCCTGGTAGCCTACTGCTGCCGTAACTGCCTGCAAACCCACGCTCTGCTATTCGCGGTCCCTTTACACTCTTTGAATAAAACCTTTGTAAAATCACCCCATATGTAACATGTTTGGCTGTTTCCTTAATATTACACGTATCACAAGCGTTTGGTACTACTGTTAATTAAAAATAATTTTATTTATAAATTTTTGTTATCTTTTGCTTATAGATTTTTATCTAGGTATTACAATATTTCATTAAAATTAATATTAATAACAGGGAGGAAACAGATGTGTTGGTAATGCCTAGTATACGCCGTTCATCGTAAAATGAGCACTTTCGAAAGCCCTGCTTAACATCTACTTGTAGACACGATGTGTAATCTTCCGCCTTAAGTATAATTAACATTCGCATGGGCCTCATCACTTTACTCACGTGTCGGTCAAATTAAACTGTAAAATTATTATGAAATTAAATACTTTACAAATCTATTCATATTTACACTTCGATTCATGAAAAAGAACATAAAGCGAAAGAAATTATTTAAGTTATTACAAATTATTACCTAACAGTTTTCTATTCTACTTTAAGATATGGAACAACTTACCATCCATCTTTACCAAATTTACTGGGTTAATGTTACTCAGCGAGCCCATTAAAATTTTTGCATGCAGAGGCAGGATTTTTTTCCTCAGTTGCATTTCTAAAGTGCTCACTTTGTCGTGTACAGCTTTTAAGAAATAATTATCATGCAAAATATTGTTCAAGTGAGTGCGCAAAAATATGGTGCGCTGTAACTTGGGTGTAATTTTCTATATTTAGTTATGATTTGTTCGCATGAGGAGGAATATACAGAAAGTAGAACTTTAGCAGATATTCAGAAAAGTTGGAAGTACCTGCGAATGGATTATACCTGCCTCGCAGTTCATTCCGCCTCGACGACCATTACGAAATGAATAGCACGTTCGTAAATACATTTATAGGTGTACTAAAATTATTCTCGCCGAATATGTGTACGAAGAAACATTGTAAAAAAAATAATTAAATTTGAATTGGTCGGAAAATCCAGCAGTGGTCAGTGACTCCTAGTTAAAATACAGTAGCACTGTTGGGAATGGCGCCAGCTGCCTCAGCACCAGTCGACTCCTGCCCGGGAGGATCTAGATTCTTTCCTCGGGTCACTCACCTGCTTATACATTCCTTCATTGCTCTATTCTCGCTGTGGAGCGCCATCAAGACACTTCATCTTACGGCCACTTCGTGCAGTGCACACGTGATCAGTGTATTGCCTACGCCACACTGTAAAAAATGTTCTGGTAAACTTCCTATACTATAATGGAATTTTTTAACGTACACGCTATTCGGAAATAATACCACATATCAAGTTGCAGATTTCGGAATCTTTAGCTTCGTTACTATGCAAAGTTGGGAACTTTTATACGCATTTAACTGTTTCCTGAGCTAATGTAGGAACACTACAATGAACGTATAGTACAACATATTACCATTCCCGCATGCTTACAAATCATTTACACTAATATGATAAATTTCCGAATAATTTATTAGAGTGCATAAAGATGTCTAGTCCTATCTAACGCGCTGGTATTGCGAATATTGTGTCGGCGTTAAACCAGCCACGTCTTGAGCGCAGGTGAAGATAGAGTGAGGTGGGGATGGAGCAGTGGTGGAATGTAACGCTGGGGGCGGTCCCGAGAACGCAAGCCGGCCAACGGCAACGACCGCCACGTTATAAATACCCGGGTGTACCTCGCGGGAATCAAACAAAGTTCGCCTTGGTACGAGGCTGATAGCCTGACCAGTAGACCACCGAATGTATGACATGCGCCTTAAGGCCACGATCCTTCATTTCTACAACTTTCGGGAGAATTAATTTTTTGTATCCAAACGGGAGCCAATATTGTAAAATCATCTTACAATTTATTAAAAATTGTTTTTATTATGTAGACTTTTTTTCCAACACAAAAAAGTTTACTTTTATCCAATTATATATTAACCAAAATATAGTTTATGTAATAATTAGTTCATATCATACAGTTTTTTTTGTTGAAAAAATTAGATTACTTACTTAATAAAAACAGCTTGTAACATAATTGTATAAGGATTTTATAATATCGGCTCCCGCTTGGGTACAAAAAATTAATTCTCGCAAAAGTTGCAGAAATGAAGGATCGTGGACTTTAAACTATGTTTTAGGCTACACAGAAGTGACAGTGTGTAGGCAACATGTCAGCTAAGTATTTCTTAGTTGTCTCCACGTTGAGTGGCCAGTGCTCGTATTCGGCGATAGCAATTTGACTACAATATGTTTTATTAAAATAACCACTCTCAGTCGTCTCAAGTCTCTTTTGCATACACTGGTTTCCGTTCTTTCGAAAGCATTACACTTATACTACAAGCGCAATCATAACATATTCGCCCTACTATAATCCATTCACGGTTACTTTACACTTTTCTGAAGCCTTGCTTAAGTTCTACTTCCAGGATATTCCTTCGCTTTTTGAAACTAAAGCTTAACTAACACTAGAAAATTACACCAAGGACAATGCACTGAATTCGTGTGCACTGAGTTGTAATATATTTAGCATGAGATCTATATCTTACTAGGCGCTACCAACACACGCGTTTTTCAGTGTTTTAATTCATATTTATTATAAATAAAATATTGTAATTTATAAAAAGAATATAGGTAAAACTTTAATCTAACGAAAAATAAGATACTTTTATGTAAACAGAAGTATAAAACGTTTGTGATACATGGAATATTAAGAGAAATAACTAAACACGTCATACATTGGGTGATTTTTCGAAGGTTTGGTCCAAAAAGTGCGACGAAACAGCTAATAGATTATGCGAGTTTTTAAGTATTTTGATATGACTCACAGATAATAAATGTAGGGATAATGTTGATTGCAATTACATTGTATGGCAAAATGATATACAGTAGGTGTATGTAACATATAAATAGTGATTTTGCAAGTAGTAAGTAAGAGGACCCATCTAGTGAATGCTAAACCACGTGCTGTAATCAAATGCTGAAAGATGCGAAATTTTTTTTATCCAGATTTAGGTAAGTTCGCTTTTTATGCTCTAAATAACCGCTTTTATGATGTAATTCTTGACGAAGTCTTTAGCCGACACCAAGAAGAATTTTACGTTATGAAATATAATCGGTTTTCGTAATCACTTACAAATCTGTTTCGTTTACTAAAAAAGAGATTTAATTACCAAGAGTACTTATGGCAGAGTAATTGGACTATATTAACCATAATAATAAAAGTTCTGTACATGGGTTGTTAAAGATTGTCTTCTACGGGTTTCTGCACCATATTATGTAGCCTCTGGAAATGCTGTGTTTCACACTCTTGACGATTTAGTATTCTGGTCTGGAACTTGCAATGAAACGATAACGTCGTTGGTGGTAGTAAATACTTTAACATTCTCTTTACTCACGTGGTTACATTTTGTAATTGAATCCCGAAGAGTGCAGATGAAGGCGTGGGTTTGAAAGGTTCAGCTTTTATTATATATATATATATATATATATATATATATATATATATATATATATATATAATAACTGCCAGATACCTAACAGGGAACGACTTACATGTTGGAAGACCAATACACAAATTGATTATACTGGATCAAACCCATAACGACGAGGCCAGAACGACGCTGGCCGTGGAGGTTGCTATCACGTTCCTAGGGCACTCAGTATCGTTTCAAAAACCAGTCCAGAGTCGTTGCAGAGCAAGACTGCCTCACGCGCCATCAAAACCGTTAAAATAGAAACAGTGCACAGAACATGTGCACGCGTTGTAGTTCGTCTTGTGTAATGCACTGTACAGGTTGGGGCTAAATTCGACCGACAAACTTCGTGAAGTGATACCTTATGCAAAATCAAGTGGCAAATATATAGGACACTTTTTAACTAAACTAAATATTAAGGGCGAAATAAGTCCCCGAAAATGGAGATTTTGGAATGTATTCTGCGAAATATCGGAAAACAGATGAGTTTAAAGTACAATTCGTGGAACATTGTTTGAAGATACTGGGATCTTTAACCTCAGAGCAAAGTCACAATAATAACACTCCCCGTTACGAAAATAACAGGGGTAGCCACCCTCTTATCGTCGACAACGTCAGGAATTATGAACGTTTGTTGCTAGTTTTTTGAGCAGTATTTATCTACAAAATAAAAATGGTCCCCTTGTTGCAGCTCCATAGGACCCACCGGTTTCGTTTAAAACACAGACAAAGATTCCGTTAGATTCCGCTGTTGTGACAGAATGCCCAGTACGTAGGAAATACGCCTGCATGAGTGTATGTTACGCATTGTTAACAATAGGTATTAACTTTGTCCACCACCATCGGCTGTACTGTGGCGATACAAGAGCATTGTACTTCCACCTCACCTGGTTTCCGATATTTCGCAAAAATATACTTTCCAAAATCTCTATTTTAGGGGTTATATTTCGCTCATAATGTCCTTTATATTTGCGACTGGATTTTGCATAAGGAATCACCTCACGAAGTTTGTCAGTCGAATTCAGCTCTATCCCGTATCGTAAAGGTCGCCGCGATCACAGTTTTCCCTCTAGTGATTTCCGTGATTGCCAAACGCACTTCGTGTCTAGTGCATGCACCGATGAAAAGATTTTTATTTGTAAACCACACTTTGACATCTATCTTGTAATCAACTTTATCCTGCGATCTTTGGCTGTGGGGGAACCAGAGTAGTTTGGCGTAAACCTAGAGGATTCGCTCGCGGACCAATCGCAGTGGGCAATGTTTTGTGACGTAGGATCGAAGTAGCACTCGCTACCTAGATGCTTTTCGCACACTACCAAGAGCGGTACGCTAGCAAGTATCTTCATTTCCGTAAAGATCGGGTAATACGTAAAATATATTGTCTAATGAAAATGAGAAGTTATAAAAGTTTAAAGAACTTTGAACTCAACGGATATCTTTATGCTCGTAACATAATCAAGCAAAAATAATAGGGCTACGTACATCTGTAATAATAATAATAATACTTACACTTGTTTAATCTAAGCAACCAAAGTTACGCATTTTTGTAGCTTATATTACAGCAACATGCAGTTTACAAATGTCAGATTTATTTTTTTTACTTTTTCATGAACTTATCTAAAGCAGACACGCTAAATTAGCTACACAGTTGAGTTAAGTGCTCAAGGCCGATTTCTTCTTTGTATAATTGGCTTTTACTTTTCTCATATAATCTCTATATTTAAACGCGTTATTTTAAGGATGAAAAATATCAATGCATGATTGATAATACAGTGGGGATTTTAGAGTTGACATTGAGTATTTGAAATCGAAAGCTGTTCGAAGAAATGCTAGTCTAGATATGAAATTCTCTAAAGAATTATTTAAATACACTACATTTGCTGGTAATTATAAATAAAATATATGTGTGTAGCCCTAATCGGGAGATAATTTTCCAGACGTCATCAACTGCCAGAAACTGAAATGAAGAAATCTGTAAGCTTATGCAGTATATTCTGACATACAGACTAGCCTAACTACTGCTTTACCCACGGGCAAAACAGAAAATAGCATGAGCCTGGTGAAATAACTCCCTGCCTCCCATTTATAAAATGCACTTTCTCCTTCGTTCACAGTTTCTCTCTTCACCTTAAGTGATAGTAAGGGGTGGCTAGGGGGATAGCTCATAGGTAGCTGAATCATAGACGGAATTATAAATATATATTTTTAATGAACAACAACTAATCACAATTAACAAGTAACAATTACAAGAACACAACGGGATATAAATTCTTACAACAACTCTCGAGACTTTTACTTATTACAGAATAGCAGACTATGTTATGACTCATTTACTATATGGTAATGCTGATAACAATGACGCAGCTAATCCCTGTCCTTGCCAATAATATTAACTATTACAAAAAAGGGGGTGGAGACGATGTCTCGATACCAGCATTGGTCCCTACCGCTACGCGAATTATGCTCTCTCTTTATCTTCTGCTTCAGTTGGCCTCGGAACCCTTCTGCCCAGGGGTAGGTAGGTGCTCTCCTCTTCAGCCTCGATCACACACACACTCTCAATACTCGTCGAAGTCTCGTGGTTAGCTGTAAGTTAGGGGGGGGGGGTGGAAGGGGGCCTCCAGGCCTCTTATATAGCCGGGCGATCAAGGGCATGTTTGTAAAACAAACCCGCCAGGCTATAATCCATAGTGTGCTCTAGCTAAGGTGGTGTAGCGCCGCCATATGACGCTACACTGGTATAGTGTAGGGTGGATTTTATCTTTTGGGAGAATGAATTCGTTCCAGATATTCCCACAGTCTGCTAATTTTAAGTCGCCGGTGACTACCGAACATTTTTAACATTACACTGGTACATGAAGCGCTATGACTACATAATACTTATAAAAGTGAAATGTGTGAAATTTTAACATCACAGGGATAACTTTGGCCTACAATACAGGCTTAAAACTGGCCCAGAAGCCTCGAGAGGACATTTCACAAAATATTAGTAAGTGAAAGTGAAAGGTATTGTTTGTAAATGCTGGTTTTTGCTTTTGAGTCACAACACCGAAACTTTATGTTTTGCAGAGCTCTCGACGTTCCAGTGCTAGCGTATAATCGCCTGGGAACCATGTAACGAGGCAATACCATTGCGATTTATTTTAATTCCTTACCGTCTGCCAATGACAGGGCGGGTTCAGGTTTCTCATAACTTGTATTCAGTCGAGGAAAATGTAACTTTCTGACGTCTGGTCTCTTAGAGAGTTGTTGCTAGGTTCGTCGACGCGCCATACACGAGTTGGTACAAGAAGTTCTGAAATAGCGTTTGATATTGTGCAGTGCGGAACACAAGACTGATGCTGCAAGGCGAACAATATTATTAACCAGTTACGAAACTCATTTGAACATTTCGCTGTTAAACCGTTTGAATCTCCAAGTACCACGAAACTGACGAGGAGCTATAGATTCCTATCTCGGAAGGAAAGATCGTTAAAGCTGCCAACACACAGGAATTTTCCTGAGCACGGTGTAACATCAACATTACAATTATTAAGTCCGATTTGTTTTACTCTATTCACATATATTTAAAGATGATTTATTAGCACGAGGGACGCTCCATTATTATGTGTAGTTGCGGTATTAAATCAACTCATTTTACTGTATAAGCTATTCATGGTAAACTGAGCATTTTCGAAAGACGTGCTTAAGATGTACTTTTACGCATCCTGTGTATTATTTCGCCTTATGTAAAATTAACATTTGCGTGGACCTCATCACTTTATACACATGCGTCGGTCAAGGGGTATATATATATATATATATATAATATATATATATATATATAACACACTACACACACACACAAGGTGGGGCTGAATTCGACCGACAAATTTCGTGATGTAGGACACTTTATATCTGAACTAAATTTTAAGAACGAAATAAGACTCCGAAAAGGATATTTTGGAATGTTTTTTTTTATTTTACAAAATATCAGAAACCAGGTAAGATGAAAATACAAGTCACGGAACATTGTTTTTTGTTATCTGGATCGTCAACCTAAGAGAAAATTCACATTAATAACACTCCCTATTACGAAAATAACAGGGGTGGCCACCCTCTTATTGCCGGCAACTTCGTTACCGTCGGGAATTATGAACGTTTGATGCTGGTTTATTGAGCAGTACCTATGACCTACGAAACAAAGATTATGAACGCCACTCTTTTCTTTAAATATTATAATTTCCTTTAAACATTTGAAGGAGTAACACGAAAATTTTATATATGCGTATATATTTACAAAAACTCTTAGGAAAAATAATCTCAAAGATAATTTCTGCCATAATGCAGCAATTTCATACTACTTTTCAATTACTGGAATAATGCAGGTACACATAATTTAAAGAACCCTACCAGTATAAAATATTTGGTTAGAAATACAAGCCAGCCTAAATTTCACTAAAAAACATAGTAAAAGGCAACAGTTATAACTCAGCTATATTTGAATACTGGCTAAAAAGCAATTCAAATCCATTCCAAAATAACGCCTTTATATTACCAGAGAAATTTTCAACATAGAAATTATATGATTTCTTTTCAAAATGACAATTTATACTCTGGCTAACCGGCAAACCAAAGGCCATGCAGAACATAACTTGGATTCATATTATTTCCATTTGACTCAACTTACATGTGTCTGGCAACAATCAATTTTGAACATGCCATTTCAACTTGCAATCAGGTTCCATAGTTAATATGATACATAATTGTGCCATTACTTGCATATTTATAAAATATGGCTGCAGTGAAAAATATTTAAAAGATTTTAAAAACACCAGTCTGAGTTGACTTGTCTGCCATTTATTCGAATACTTTGCAAAACAATAATTTTCTCCCCTCCCCCATTGACCATAGCAACTGCTCGCAAGTAGAGAAACTAAACTTTCGAGGAGAAAATACAGTTTGAAAAACTTAAGTTTTCTACACCCAGATGACTGCCTAGAAAACATACTTGAAAACTTTAAGTTGTCTTTTTCAAATTTCAAACAGAATTATATTTGCAAACATATTTATACTTCAAAAATTTATGCCCATTGAGCATCTAGCCTTGCATCAAAGTGATATCATGACCTACTGCTTGAAGAGCCTAACTTTGGTAGAAAGATAATATTCAAGTTACATAGCTTATGGTGACGAATGCTCCTTCGAGACCGATCGTCTGACCTCGAACGAAAATTTTCCACAGTATTTAAACAATCTTAATTCAATTAACTATTAGATAGATGAACATTATACAAACTCCAATGAATATACACTTAATGTACAACAGCCAATCAGGGTGTAGTTTACAAAATATGGAGCTACCATTATTATAACTTGGTGGTGGGAAGATTCAGAGTTCAATCTGCAGTAGAGGGATTTTAAAATGAACTAGCAATCCAAGCATTTTTCTGCAAAAATGTCCAAATAAGGGAGACTGTACGTCACACGATCTTCAGTTTGAACTGTGTGCTGACTTTCCACACAGGTGACGACGCACCCCCACCTGGCAGAGAGGGGCGATACCAGCGTTCCACACAGCCGCGAAGCGGCTGCATGAACTACACGCCTCAGGTGCTCCGAGTGCCAAGCTGCTACTTGTTGCGCCGACGCCGAGCGTGCATTCTTCATTACCAAGTGCAGTGAAAGTTTATTTCTGCCATGCCAGGCCAAAACATCACCAGCGTGCAGCACACAGGTTTGCCAATATGTAGTTTGTAAGTAAAATTAAAGTGTTCATAGCAGTAATTGTCCATATGTTCAATTTCAGTAGTTTAGCGTTCGTGTAGGTTACGAACTTCGTACGTTGTACAGTTGAATTGGGGGGTGGGGGAGGCAAGCCAGAGACAACAACATCACGTATATTTTCATGCAGCTGTCTCAAGCGAATGTGGCTCATTAAACCCAGAGACAAATTGAATAAAATAACTGAGCACTCCATAACATATAATTTACAATCCTGTTAGTCAAGGTACATGTGTCTACAAAATGGAACGCCTTACGTTTCTGGAACTGACAGATATGCTACTCGTCTACATTGCAGCAGCGGGAAATGGACGAAAAGCGCAAAGAATGTACAGGGATCCATTTCCACACATACAGCAGCCACACCACACCACATTTGCATCTGGGGTGCGACGTTTGAGAGAAAGTGGAAGTTTGGAGGTGACACGACCGAATGAAGGGTGCAGACAGACAGCGAGAACAGCCTATTTTCAAGAGGATGTGGTGAGGCATGTTGGGAATAACCCATGTGTGAGTACGCGTATTATTGCAAGAGTACTCAACATAACACACCGCACCATTCGTCGAGTGCTGCATTAGCAATTACTTCCTCCTTTCCATGTACAACGTGTTCATGCTGGCGTCCACGATACCCAGGCATGAATTCATTGGACTGTTTCTTCTGGGGTTAAATGCACAGCCTGATTTACGAAAGCGCGGTGGAATCCGAAGAGGATTGTTGCATCGTTGCATCTGCAGGGATTATACGGGACAATGAGGGTGTTTTCAAACGTGCCAGACAATCTTTGGTGTGGCGATGTGAACTGTGCGTCTGACATGGCGGCCGTACCATCAAGCCTTTCCCATATAAGTGTTTGTAATACATGTTTCTACAATAAAACCTATGGGATGTCACAGCTTTTGTTGCCATATGCAATGTGTTACCGGATACTACTTCAATGTGATACGTTTTAATGACATTGCTCTACACTGCTGCTCCACGTGTTTCAACATTCAGAAGCCCGCACAGTACACAGCATTAGCGATACAGCTCAATGTGCGTAGGCAATACCAATAACATTACATCCTGTATGGAATCACACACCGAATGTGCCACAATCAAACAGTTGTGTATGGTACGAATTGTTTACAGAAGGTGTTAACCTTGTCCGTCACCATCGGCTGTGCTGTGGCCATTCACGCATGTAGGCAGAATTTGCTGCATATTAAGTGCTGTATCGCTGCAGCGGAATCGAGCGGAATATTTGTATGAGTTTTAAACGAAAACAGTCGGTCCCAGGCAGTTGCAATAAGGGGACCATTTTTGTTTCGTAGGTCTTACTGCTCAATAAACCAGCATCAAATGTTCTTAATTCTTGATGGTAACGAAGTTGCCGGTAATAAGAGGGGTGGTCACCCCTGTTATTTTCGTAACGGGGTGTGTTATTGCTGTGCATTTGCCCCTAGGCTGAGGATCCCGATAATATAAAATAATGTTTTGCGAATTATACTTTAACCTAACCTGGTTTCTGATATTTCACAACAGTACGTTCCAAAATCTCAATTGTCGGTGTCTAATTTCGCCTTTATTATTTAGTTTTGGTAGAAATTGTCCTATATATTTGCCACTTGATTTTGCGTAAGGAATCACCTCATGAAGTTTGACGTTCGAATTCGGCCTCAACCTGTATACAAAACAAAAACAGAAAATAAAAGTAATAATATCAATATTTGCAGATGTCTGCCCGACATGTTTCATTGGACTTTAAGACTCGAAAGCTTGGAAGTACTGTGCATTTGTCGTTGCCACATTCAGTGGGCTCCCGCCAGTCATTGTGCTTGGTAAAGTACGACTTTGAAAAATATCACTTCCCATAGCTGCTATGGGCAGTGATATTTTTCAAAGGCTGATTTTAAAAGTGCTTACTTTAATTTGAACAGCTTGTGTCATTACATAACTAGAATGTCACCGCTGAGCGTACCATGGTAACACGGCTCACGTCTGCGATACAGCGCGCTAGTTCATGAATTTTGAATCTACAATAAAGGTATTCAATACTGATGACGACTTATATTCTCACTTGATTTCTATTCGAGTCAAGTTGACGCGTTTCACTTTCCTAAGTGCTGGAAACTGACTACACATTATGTGTACACAATGGTTGTTGCAACAGTTAATACAGTAATTAAGTTCAAGTATCAATATAACTTGTGTAAATACGATACTGCATATTACCTTTAATCCAATAAAAAAGGTAAATTCATTCTGCACTGTAAAGTTCCCAGTTGTACACATGTAGGTACACATGAATGTTATATACATACGTACCCATACACACATTTTCCACATGACTTCTGTTCGTCAGATGCCATTATGAATATCATTTCTCTTTGATTAAGTCAGGGTATAGCTTTTAGTTATACTTTTCTGCCTGCAGAGGAGACCAAGAGTTAAAGTCTCATCGAAGGCAAGTAGAACTGCGATGATTTCTAATCACGTAATGTAAGGCGGATTGATACTCGACATACGTAAAAAATGTATAGTTTATTTTTCTATGACTTCTATTACACACATTGTAGTATTATTTGTCTTATATGCGTATACTTGCTCGTGAGGATAGAAAAGTTAAGAATAATTAATTCGGCTACCATTTAAATATGTAAGGAAATGGATTTCCCGTGATAATATTGAAGAATCACATTAAAAAGCCCTAAGAAAAGATAATCTTCTTTTTGGAAAAACGGGATCTGCGACCGGAGCTCGGAGCTGTTCGGGCTCTGTCATTCCAGTCGCCCAGCGGCCATTTTCCCTTCAAAATTTTCAGTTTTCCCCTCAAAATCGATTAAATTCCCCTAAAAATTTCCCTTTTTGCTTCAAAATTTAACTTTTTTTTCATTAAAATGTCGTTTTTTCCCTTCGAAAAGTACAGCCTCCCAGTAGCAAAACCAATCCACCCAAACTGCTTTTCAGTCAATTCGGTGGGAATCTAGGGGTGGGGGGATAGTGTTTGAGGGTAGAGCATTGGCGGCCATATTGGTTTTATAGGCATATGGTATGCTAAATCGATACACAGGATTCAGAGCAAAAGCTTACCCGTTTGCCATGTTGTGACATCAACAATCCGCTATATTGTACCCAAGTGACATTGACCTTTACTTCTTAAACTTGACCTCATTTCCTTGAATGACCTTGAACCCAAAAATCGCAGAATTATCGAAAAAAATTGCAAAATAATTATAAAATTTCCAAAAATGTATTTCAAATTTTTACAAAACATTAAAAGAAGTTTATTTAAAAACATATGAAAATAAAATTTGGAATGTTTGGGCTCAGAAGAGATGGGAATCGGATTGCCAGAGCTGTTCATACTCTGTCATTCCAGTCCATCTTGGAAATCGATTGCACCTTGAAATTAGACCTTTATCCGGCGATCCTTAACCCTGGAATCCTAAAAATATCCTTAAAAATTCCAAAAATTTGTTTTAAAATATTTTAAAAATAGTTTGAAAAATTATATCTAAACAATTTATTACTAAGAAACAACTTTTAAAAAATTTTGCTCATTGTGTCGAAAGCACTCCACGTGCCATATTGGTTATTCGTTTGTCATTTGTTTCATTTGTGAAAAATTAACAACATTAAAAAATGAATTCATATATACACATGAAGTCAAAATGAATACAATTTAGTAAAACACTTCTCAAAACATTTCCCAGCCTTTAAAGTATACAAGACAACACGAAAGTTTCATGGGAAATTAATTAAAGTATATATATATATATATATCACATCTTTGAATTCGCTATATTGAAGATATTATTTGGTATAATTGACTAAAATTGAATGGGCAAATCACAGGAAGTAACACATGTACAAAACTTTAGAAATAAATGTGCAAAGTGACCACATTTTCTCAAGTCAAGAACCAAATTGAAAATGCAATATAAGAAAAGTTGCTGTGATCTGAGACCAATGTCCCATAGACACACTAGCCCATTGCATTCTGTAAAATATGATTTCGCACTCAAAGAAAGAATTATGAAAGCGAAATGACAATTTAATGAAATTTCAGCGGAAACACATTAAAGCGTTCACAGTGCCACAGGATCCCTTCAGGCTATCAAAGCTGTGGCACAAAATACGAAACATTTAAAAAAGGAAAAACAGAGTACGCCATACTAAGATTACAACGGCTTATAAACCCTTGATAACATTTAATGGCAATAGCTGGGAGGAAAGATGCATGGAGCTTGTCATTTAAGAAAGTGTCCAACTGCTAACGAACTGGTAGTGAGGGAAGATCGCTCAAATTAGACATCGATATCAATCTGGCAATGCCAACCTTAAAACGCTCACACATTCAGTTAATAGGGAAAGATTTTAATCTTATACTAAGTAAAAACACTATATGCTGAGAAGCGGCTGGCCAAAGGGAATTTCGAACGGGCACTAAAATGAATTCAATTTTCCGGAAATCTTCATAAAATGCCTCTAGATTAGCCGTGGATATCGTGACTCCAATCTCAAAAGTCAAACACAACCCTACGTCACCATGATCTTACCTGTACAAACGCAGTTGCTAACCCGGCGGAAAGCAAGAAGCAAAGTGACTCGAATAATGCCAGACTGGCGTATTTAATCACAATAGCAAAACATTAGCACATGCGCTAGGAAAGAGAGGTAGGGGTGGAACATGGAGAATCAGCAGTGAGGAGGGGGAATACAGACGAAAAATCAATAGGCAACGTCACAGCAGCTCCATCCACGCGCATGAGGGCAGACCTGACATCACACATTTTCAACATTTAAGTGGCACTGATGACTCCGACCACCACTCAGATCTGGGCGACCTTCACGTAAACCTCACATCGGTGACCTTGGCTCTGTGCCCATGACCATGGATAACGTGCAATAAAAACATAAATTCAACAATTTTTTTATAAAATCACCAATAAATATAAAAAATAATAATCAGAGACATGTATTTCCATCAATATTTCGATCAATCTTTCCATTACTTCATGCCACAATTAGCTCTGCAATCATAAATCCACACCAATCCAATCCAATCCACTCCAATCCACACACAAATCCACACACCTATCCACACACCAATCAACACAACAATCCACACCAATAAATAACAATCAACACCAATCCTTTACAATCATCCTCCTAAATCCACAGCAATTCACGACATTCCTTCGAAATGCACATCCACAATTCACAGCAACCCACGTCAATTTTTCGATTAATCAAATCCTTGGATCAATCCCAATCCTCTGAAATATCCCAATCCTTATATATCCCCCTCCGTAATCCACAGCAATCCATGCAAATCCGACGATCTGTCCCAATCCTTCGATCGATCCCATTCCTTCTATCGATACTTCAATCAATACTTCGGTTTGCCCCCACCTATATGTATAGAATTTTACAATCGTTAGCCAACTTTCTCCAAATTTGAACGTGCCAATAAAATTAATGTTTTATATGTAGTACACTATCCATGGATTTTTAAACTAAATTCTTTATTATAATTCTAAATGCTGATCATTTCCATTAATATTCGAGTGCTCATAGCGCCTCTTTAAATTTATGCGGCGGAAAATATACGACAAACAAAAATAAAGAAAAACCAATTATTGTATAATAATTTATTATTCATTTGTAATTACAATTTATTATTAATTTGTAATTACAATTTCAGAAGAAAAAAGGCTCATTGCATCATGCGATATATCTCTAATCATTCAGTTCGCTAATGATTGAAGATACTTTGATAATGTGTAGGAGATCCACGCAATTTTAATGGTCAATAAAATATCTGTATCCATCAACAAGTTCGTTCGGGTCCTTGGGAACTTGTTGGAGCAAATGAGTTGGAGGGGTGTGTCAGTGCATCGCCATCATCGTCTTCAGCACTACCGCTGTCTTCATGTTCATTTTCATCAATGCTCTCTTCGTGGTTATCTTCACCTCCTGTTTTGTATTCAGTATTAAATTTTCTTTTCTTTGTTCCAGGAGTTGTTTGCTTATCATTATTTAGAGCCGACGACCATTTTTTTTAAGTTCGTCTATTTTACGCGAAAGTTTTGCAAGTGTACACTCCACACAAACTGACTCGACTGCACTAATTCTGTCTTCAGCATTATTTATCTCATCATAATAACCTGTTGAATCGGTACCCATCATTGTAGCAAGATGCATTGCCGGCAACACCTGCTCACTCCCAGTGGACGATTCCTTGCAGTTCCCAGCATGTTCTCTCAATGTTTCGCCTTGCAAAAACTGCATAGGACCAATGTCGTATTGCTTCATAGCGCGATAAGGAGTCTTCGTAAAGACTATTCTCTAATACCAACGAGAATTTTGACCATAGGTGAAAACTCGATCGCAGAATCAGCACTGGCGAAAACCAGTTAGCGATGATGCAGGTCGCAGCTCCATGATCGCTGAGGTCAAAGGCAGATCTTCGTATTCACATTTCATCTTTGTAGTATGACGAGAGTGCACTTCCAAATCGATGCTCATCTCACGGTGTCAGAAAATCAACTCTCATTTTCTAAATAAATGAAGTTTTTTTCAGTTAAGAGCCAAGTTTGTGCCCAGAAAAGCCTTTCTACAATAGAATTTATAACTAAAAAATAAATAGAAACCTTTAAAATATTTTATAATATGTAATATTTCTTTGGAATCGTTAGAGAATTTTGCGCTTTTTTAGGTTCACGTTTTTTCAAGGTCATGGTCATAGGGTCAACTTCAAAGGTCAAGTTTAAGTTGACCTGGATCGAATATGGCAGTTGGGTGATGTTACAACATGGCAGCCGGTTGACTCCAGCTCCGGATCCCATGTTTCGATTCGTCATACCCTATGCATCTATACTTTGCCCTCGAAAACCATCCCCCCAATTGGTTGAAAATTGGTTTGGGGGGATTGTTTTTGGAACTGGGAGACTTCTAACTTCGCGAAAGGAAAAATGGAAAAATTTTGAGGGAAAAACAAGGAATTTTTTAAGCAAAAAAGACATTTTGAGGGAAATTTTATCGATTTTAATGGAAAATAGGAAATTTTAAGAAAAAATGGTCTCTGGGCGTTTCGAATATCAGAGCATGAATAGTTACGAGCTCAGGCTCCACGTCACGTTGTGTCAAAACGAAGATAATCGTACTACTACCAAGTTCTGGTCCAATGCAGAACTGATTTTGAAATGTATATACAATTTTTTTAAAATCATTACTATAATCACTTGTATTCCAAGTGAAAGATATTCAATGAAGTTTAAAATGTTTTGAATGTGATATATTATTTGTATTGGTTTGTCATGCTCTAATCTTCGTTACGCATGGAGGTAACGTGTACTTGTAAAACATTTGATTGGTATGGTATATTATGGCCATTAGTTTCGGGCAATAGCTTAAAGAATTTCGATGTCCCTATTGCGTATTTAGCTGTCAATGTGCAAGAAAATAAACATTATTTGATGATATGCTTCATGTATCCAATTAGACAAATCTTTTATGTATGCATATATGTGTGTGTAATTTTTTTCAATTGGGAAAATAATACAGTCTTTTTAATTCGATTTTTACACGGGTATTAATTTATAATATGTATATTAAACTATTTCATAAATTCAACAGATTTAATAAAATTACAAAATTGGTTTGTAATATAAAACAGTATTCTTGTTTATGTTTGCAATAAATGTCATAAATCTTCTCTTAAAATATAATTGTATTTATTTGTATTAAATAATTTCTCGCTTTATTTTACTAGTTGTTTACAAAATATATTATTTTAATAAATGGTAACTAAATGGATTTGGAATTCCTAAAATCAATATAGAGCGGATACCTTACATGACAAAATCAGCACCGAAAACAATATTACTATTTACTTATTACATATTACCATTCCAGCATTTTTAACACAAACATTTCAATGATCATACATTAAATCACTAACTTGGTGGTTACAATAATTTGTATTACTGTTTTTTTTTTTTTAAACCACCTGTGAGAAAATTTCGTATAACAAAACATTATTTAACTAGTGTTTTCCATTAAAATTAAAACATTATGATGTCCAATTTGTCTTTGTTAAAAATTTTCTATATATAAAAATCTTAAAATGAGCCTGGTGCTATTGTATAAGTTTGCTTAAATATAATTAGCAACATTGGATTTATATTAAATAATTACACTGAATCGCTTATAATATTAGTTTAATAATTAAGCTATTACCAGTATTATTAATAAAGACAATATATCAAGATTAAAATAATAATTAGGCCTACATAAGCAATTTTTGTACAAACATATTTGTATAAATATTGATATAATAAATTTTATTGTTTTCTCTAATTGAAGTGAAAAAATCCTTTATAGATTATGAATGTTCTTAAATTAAATAATCTGTACGTTATTCATTATGTAACAAATAATTTATCTACATCTAAAAAAATTTTCCCTGCTTTGAAATTGCAGGTCTAAAAACTGTAAGGAGGAAAATTAGAATATCATCATAACATGTTATGTCATAAGCAAAATTTTCCCCTATCCTCTTTCGGCAATTCTATTTATTCTGATAAATATTATTTCAAAATAAAAACAAGTTTTCTGCATGTTGATAAATTTTTATTATAATACCAAAAATTTGAAAATTCTTGTTTTCATTTGGTTACAATTCATTATTGTAAAATGTATTTAATGTTATTAAAAAATTGTTCTTACTTAAAACAAACTTAAAAGAAGCCCAGATAAAATTTTTTTCAATAAAATAACTTTCCAAAATACTTTACGAATATAAAAATTAATCAGCAAACAATGAGAAAAAAGGTGAACTGTATTTTTATATATTAACTTAAAACACCGAAAATTATTTCAAATCACAAGAGAAAATGAAAATTATTTAGAAACTGTACATAGGTTTAAATCATTAAATGCAATAAAACAGTGTAACGAACAATTTTCCAGAATATTTTGAATTCTGCTCATATAAATGTAAAAAAATTTAAATGAATATAACGGAAGGTGAAAGTTACACAAAGAAATTGTTTCAGAAATTCTGGCTGCTACTTCCAAAAGAATATTATAAATGGAAAAGTTACATCAATTTCTAAACATGTAATTAACGAAGTATATGTAGTTATAAAGTGCTGGTAACACTGCGTATTGACAATACTACCCCCATGCTTAAAAATGCCACTTTTTAAGTATAGTCTAAGTAATAAAATACCGAATTTCCTGCTGATTATAAATTAATCATCCAAAAATATGCTTGAAAATAAACATTAAAATCTGTAATAAAATTTTTTTTAGGTTTTATGGTCATTTAGAGAAAAAAGCAAGTAATGAGAATCACAATAATATTATAGTTTAAATGATTTGCGTTTCAAAGTTATATACATATATGCATTTAAAAATACTCTTAAGCTTATCGTTATTTTACTATATCTAAAAGTATTCCTTTATTAATTCCGGAATGTTTAATATTCCCATTTAGGAAAAATAAACTGGGTTACCCTAATTTAGATGTACTTGCAATGCACCAACCTGGATTAAATTATTGTGACACATTCATGTAACTTGATTAAAGATCAGAAAGGAGAACTAAAATAAGTTATTTGATAACGTGATATATTTAAGAGTCACATAGCTCATTAAGTCTGTGGAGCTTTATAAAGTCTTTGTTCTGCTATTACTAATCCAACACTAATTTAAAACATAAATCTAATTATTTCAGTAATGCTTAAAATAATTTCAAAGTAAATAATTATTATTTGAATAATTTCTGCTAGTAGATTTAAACTTATTTAGCACAAGGAAAATTTTTTGGGCATTGCTGTTTATATATAGAAACGACAAAATGTAATCATATATGAAATAGTATAATATACATTAGATTATTATAAAATTAGAATGTTTTGGAATATTAATAAATATAGTGATTTTTCCGGTGTCATCACTCGCGATTTTGGGATTTCAGAAATGTGGTGGACCTGGCTGTTGGCCGGTGGGTTATCCTGGAGTACTCTTTATGTATCACTCACCTTTGCTTTCCATCACTATTTCATTACCAGCTCACTTTTCCCTCATTGAAGCTTAATGCCTTGGCTCTTGTTAATTGACGCCGAAACGTCTAAATGTACAATTGGTAACAGAAGGGCAAAAAAATCAATTAACGTATATAAAATATATTTATTAATGTTGTCTAGAAAAAGAACGTTTGTACAATTAATAATATACTTAATAAATGTTGCAATATAACTTTATTCCTTATATTTTCATAAATGAACAAATACTGGTACACATAATGCAAGTTATTAGAAATATAATGACTTTGGGTACGGAAATTAGATTACTACACGTCATAGATATAAATTATATCAAATTAACTGTAAACATCTGGTACTAGATTAATTTTATTAACTTTCCCCCGGGTTGCAACCACATTTTGAACAAATATAGAGCATTTAGTTTGCACGACAAAAAAGCCTTTCTGTTTTTAAGTAGAAAGTATTATTTTCCAATACTTTTTAACGATTGTTTTATTTCTCTGAGATAATTTATTTTTATGAATCTGATTTTGCAAACTGTATGTAAAGAAATAACAATAACAGTAAAACTTAAGAAAAATATATTAAGTAAAATGTTTACATAACAGATAATTATATAATTATCACTATCAATTCCACATCATTTCGTATATAATAAGACTACGGAGTTCAACTTGTATATATCTTTATAACGAAATATCATGTTAGATGTTAATGTACAAACATTTTAAATATGTAATTAAAACAATAATATTTATGAAAAAAACTATATCTTTATATATAAAATCCTTTGTGCATAACTAAACAACATCGTCACTGACAAACCACTGGACCAATTGAGACCATATTCACACCAAATGTTATTGAGATAACGAGTAAAGTTTTTAGTTTTGTTTCATTCCGATAGGTGGCGCTGAAGTATGACTTCTATATTTAAGGGCCAATTTTGCTCATACTTGCAGGGAATGTTTGTTGATCTAAAACAAATTGTTATTGTGCTTTGCTTTCGGTAGATGAGGTTCCGATGGTTGGCACTGGAGTCTAACTTCTATGGATCTAAAAAAAATTGTTTTATATTGCTTTGCATTTGGTATGTTAGGTTCTGATAGGTGGCGCTGGAGTCTAACTTCTATATTTATGGGCTGATTTTGCTTATACTTGCAGGAAATGTTGGTTGATCTAAAATAGAAAAATGCCAGCGATACCACGGTCAAACATCGGTCGACGTACCAGACGTAATCGAGAGGACGCATTGAGAAGGCAAAATAGAACGTGAAAGAGGCGGAACAGCGTTTGCCGGGATCAGCTAGTTTAATATAGAAATTCTCCTTTAAAAATATTTAACCAAGCATTTAATCCTTTAAGTTATGTGTGAATGTTAAAACTAAGACAACACGTTCATTATATCAAAATAACGACGAACAAATACTGGTGATACCGACAATTTCTCCTCGGGATAATCGTTCTGGCAACATGTTTGAGTGTCTGTAGTATTGTTAGAAAGGCGGCTTTGCAAACCTATCTGGTGACAGGGTTTGGCTGGATGGAAGTACTAGGTCTGGGCTGAGGAAAGTAGTTAACCGAAGAAGGGGGTGGGGGGTTAGTTTGATAGGGGAAAGTGCTGCAGTCTCCACGGAGACGTCATTAGCGAAGTTCATTTCCTCCGCCTGGCCAGTCTCTTCCTGCAGCAGGAGGTACAGCACGCCGCAAGCCACACACAGCGCCGCGAGCCCAGGAAGCACGTGGCCGAACATGCAGGTTCACGGCAGCGGCTGTACTCTCCACGTGACAGCCTTTGAGGTGTTTACGTCGCTGCAGTTTCTTTATCTGAGCTGTGAGAAACTGACTGATAAAAGGAAGAGCGGGGTAACCGCAATCTTTGTCTGCAAACTTTTAGCTTTATGCATTATACTCTTTTATTTTGCGGTAAAAGACTTTTGCGCCACGAAAAAAAAAAAAAAAAAAAAAAAAAAATCAAATGACGGGAAAGCCGTATGGTCTTAACAGTTGCAACTATCTGATTGTTTGTGCACGATAACGCTCCATTATAATGTTGCTAGAAAGTTCTGCCGAAATTTCCCTTTCTTTGAACTACCTTACAAACCTTAACCGACACTAAGTTCAAGGTTACGCCATTGTGGATTTCACTGTTGCTAAAAGTTCACGGTAAAGTGAGCACTTTTGAAAGCCCTGCTTATGATCTACTTGTATACACGCTGGGTACTCTTTCGCCTCATGTAAAATTAACATTGTTACGGGCCTCGATACTATATTCATGCGTCTGTCAAGTGAAACTGCGAAATTATTAGGAAAGTAAATATTTCAAAACTTGCTCACTTTTACACTTCTATGCATTAAATATCGGAAGGGGAAAGAATTAATTTAAGTTGTCACAAATGGTTGCATAATACTTTTTGTTCAACGTTAAGAAAGGGAACTAATTTCCATCCTTCGTTACCAAATTTACTGGGCGCATGTCACTCAGTGCGCTCGTTAAAATATATGCAGGCAGGGCCAGTGACTTTTTTCTAAGGTTGATTTCAAAAGTGCTCACATTATGGTGAACAGCCTTTATCAGCCATTTTTATTCTTCCACCAATTTAAAAACAAATATCCATGCAAGTAATAAGCACAGTCTATATTTTACCGAGATCGAAAGTTAACGTCTAAAGCTACAATACAATATATTTAATGACTATTATTCCAAAAGAGAGGGATTGTAAAAAAGCTCACTGTAACGTGAACATCCTATAAAAGCTAAAATTCAGACAAATGATGAAATAACGGCGTCCATTTAACGTATGAAGTTTTAAAGATGTTAAAGGTGTAGGGCCTACACAGCATTCGGTATTTAGTGTAAGGTGTTTCTACCTCGAGGAAATATTGTGCGCACGCAAGTGGCTTGCAAACCACATGATTCTGCCTCGTAATGCTTCCAAGTTTTATCAGTTTAGTCAATTACATGTAATGTTCAATATAACGAAACTTATAAGTTATATAATATTTTATTACCAAAATGGATTTTAAAACCAGTTTATTATAATTTGTGAAGAAAATCAATTTTTATCAGATCACTTTACTGTCTGTATCTGTGCGTGAATGAGGGAGTTTGTGTAAAAGTATGTGGATGTGTAAAGGTGTGTGGGTGTGTGTATGTTTGACGTATGAGCAAGTGGAGAATGTAATAATATTTTTCTTATTTTTTGTTTCACAGCATCACAAAGTATCTTTCGTTTAATCGGAATTAATAAATCATTTCACATTTGATTTTTTATATCATTAAATAAACAAAGGTGGAGTTCGCGTCAGAGATTATTTGCAAAAATTTGTGCATAGATTTAATATACTACCATTTGTAACGGATTATCATAACTCTACAATTTCATGGTTTCCGTAAGACACTTACTGCTATATGCTCTAATGTGTTCGCACTTGTGAAGTCTTTCATTATATGTCTCGAAGCGGTTGAAGGGTGTGAATGAGAGCTGCAAGTGCGTGTCTTTGCTGAACTTCGTATTGTGGTATATTTCTGCATGGTGGACTAGCATCTCGGGAAAAATACTGTGTTTTCGTTCGCATAGTTCATAAAGGGTGATTACTATTGGCCCCTGCTGGAATTGAGGCTGCGCTTATACATACACATGTTCGCATGTTTCTTTTAATTTAGCTAAAGTCGCGGAGCAGTGTGGCCAGACTCTGGGGGGAGAGGATGGGGGCACTTTACCGTGGATCAGATATATATCTTTATGGAGCGAGGGCACACAAATGTATGAAAATACTGAAATTTTGTTTGCTGAAGATAACAGTTTTTTTTTATGATTGTGTACTTGTGGTGGGTTTATCTTTACACTGACGTAATCTCACGATATATTGATTTTTTCCTTGCGCAAGTTACTGTACGTACATTCCTTGCATCTACAAAGAGTTTTATATGTGGGCACTGGGTGATTGAAATATCGTTGTCCGTGGAGTAACCATTTGGATATTCTTTCCTGCGGCCTACATTTCCTGACGTACTGATTTTAAATTTGGGAGGGAATGTTTTCCGCCATTTATCCTACATTTCTTCAGCGTTGTACGCGACATCTTGTCATCGTTGGTGGCCTGTGTACTTCTGTACCTGTGCGGGCCATTTCTTCTTTGTTGATATATTTTCAGCGTTAGTCCTGAAATTTGTAGTATTTTTCCTTGTTATGGGCTTCGGACGATACATTTTTCATTAACGCCCCTATAGTTGTGTGCCGGTGTGAACATTTCTTTCTGTATTTATTAATATTTGTCATCGCAGGTCCTATCATCGCTGGTCCTATCATTAGTCCATCGTTTATCATGAATTTTTTTTTCCATCGTTGGTGGGCTGTTTATTTCTGCATCTGAACACTAAATAAACTTATCTAGGATATCTCACTATTTTACCAAGTTTTATAATATATTACTTATATTTTTACCATGTATTTTGAATTGGACGAATTGGCAAGCATATTTTTTTATAGGGAGTGTGTTAGCCTGAGGCAGATTATGAATGGACAGTGCACGGACTTCTACACATCGTATTTTCCCTGTGTACTAGCTTTAAAGGTGTTTGGAATTATTTATCTTTTTGAATCAAAATGGTAGTAATGTGTGTATAATTTTTTCCATCATGTACTGTAACGTGTAAAGTTTTTCGTTAGTATTGTACTGCGTATTTCCCGTATGTCCCCACCAGTATAATGTTTGCGCAGTATCTCTCTGTCAATATGTTAGGCCTTTTTTCATAAATCGGTATAGTATGGGAACATTATTTTTGCTGTACTGTATAGTTTTTTCCTCGTTCGATTGCTATGCCTTTCCAGTATTGTACCATATTTTGTCTCGTCGTTGCTGTACCATATTCAGCATCGGTGTTGTACCACATATATTTCCCGTACGTCTCTCCGTATATTTGTTTTTGCAAGTGTGTGTTGTTTGTGAGGGAAACGTGTGTCCTAGGGGTCTAACCTTGTCCTTACTTATTCTCAGCTGGGGCTAGAGTACCCCGGTGTATTACATGGTAATTGAATGTGTCGTTGTTGTCTGTTGGAACTGTACATGTGTATTCTAGGGGCTATGTTTCACACGTGAAATACTCAAGCCTTGATAGCCATCTCTGGTACATAGTTCTCTCTCCGATGGGCGGCGCATCGGGTGGCTGGCCGCTGCATGCACGCGCGCTTCCGGCTAGGTTTTACTGCGAGAAATGCTCACGTTGCGGATACCTTTTGCCGTCCAAGTCTAGAGACGACAACTATGGCAGCCTACCTTGAGTTGCACAAGCTTCTTTCATTTTATCAATTCGATTTCATACTGTTACGTTTTTAAAAGAATTAGACTTTAATTGCGGATAATTATTTTTCATATTAAACGCACATGTTGGGGTTAGGCGTACTCAAATGTGAACTCAAATATAGTCATTATCGTCCCTGTATTGAAATCAATATCAAATAACATCTCGTTACATTATGTTATACAACTCGTTACGGAATATTAGTTATTCGTTAAATCGGAGGAGCCCTCGTTAAGTTTACTTGGTAATATTGTGTTACATATTAATGTGATTTGTTATTAAATTACTTGTTTATATATAATAGCCACTCTGAATAGTTTTCTATGGTCCGGATTTACCTTGTCCATGATGCCGTAGGCTGATTATTAGACTATGTCGGCGGACGGCAGGTCCCCATCTCTGGACGTCTTACTGGCGCAGTGCTTCGACGACAAAGATCTCGTTCGCCGTGTTTCAGCCGTAATATATTCGGCGCACTCGGCCTGCCTGGCGGGGTTTGTTTAGAAGCTCTCAAGGCTTTGCTCCACTTCTTCGCTATATGTTTGTGCTATAGCAATCCGGCTAGCATGCCTGTTGCTGCAAGTAACAATACGTACACATAATGTATATGTTTGTGGCGGCTAGCGTCTGTCTCTCTTTTACTTTACAGTGTACCTATACTAACTTTACTAACAGTGTGTTTTATTAACACCGATATAACACGTTTTAAAAATGCTTTTCTTTTCACCAAGAGTGTTCTTAAACACTGTTATAAAACATTTTTTCATTACCAACGTTGAAGTGGATGTGGGAGAAATACTACAGATAAAATAAATTTTCTAAATATTTATTTAAACACACTTATACAAATACAAAGTTTCTTCTCCTCCTCAGTATTACATACAATGTTTTTCCTTGTAGTATTTTTAACGTACCATGGATTATCATAAGTACTGAGCCTTAGCGCTTGGACATTGCACGATGCACAGAAAAAGCTTCTATTTTGCACTCTGTAGTCTTGTGGCGTCTGTCTCTACTAGCTGCCTGAACAGCGGGCAGCCGCGATACCTGTGCCGGACCACGACGATCGTTTTGTCTGCGTATGTACTGCGTATCACCGACTCTTGGCGATTAACTTACAAATGGTACTTGTGAATTATGGTTTCCTTCAACACTTTGCGAATGTTCCAGTCCGGAATATTTCCGTTGTTCCACTTAAGTCTGTGATTCTGTAGGTCATATGCCTGTTGCGTGGTGCGGTTGAGGAACTCCCATTGACATGTCGGTAAAAGAAAAATGTTAACACTTTGGTTTCCTCGTCGCTGTCACTGTGAGAGATGGCAATCTGCTTGACGGCCTAAGAGTCCAATGAGCGAGAACCTTAGATTTTGCAAACCATTTTAAAAATAATTTCAAGTACTCACGCGCACAGCGACTGGCATGAAAGATACATCGTCTCGGCTACCTTCTGCAGCTTCGCATCTTAGTCTTATTCTGCATCTGCGATGTCTTCGGGCACTGCTGAGCTAATGGTAGATACGGTAGTGTCATCGACTTCTTGGGGGAATGGTACCTAGAATATCATTGCCTGTGTTACTTTCTTTGTTAGCTCCAGAACCTACATCTCCAACAAGCCTGTCCGACTCTTAGCCTGCACCACTACGTCGCTTTCAGTGTCACTTTTGTATAATGCATTAATTTTCGACGAAAATGTACAGAGACACGAGTGCTTTAATTGTGCCACGAATCCCTGTGGTATGTCATATTTGTGTGACGGGTGCGATACGCAGTTTAGTCATAGACATGCGAAGACCTGTAAATGTGAAATGTATTTCTCATTCAATACCTTGGTACGAGGTTTACTCAAATCAGGTCTTGTGTGACTTTTTTGGTTTTTTCTTCTAGGTCATTCAATGTCATGGGATAACGGTTAAGGTCATCTGCATCCAATATGGTGACAGTAGTTTGTAACTTATTGTGCTTGCTGATATATATTTTTTCTTGCGTTTTCGTTTTAGAGGTCATTCAAGGTCCTGGGGGTCAGTTGATGTAGTCTGCATCTAAATTGGCGGTAATGATGTGTAATGTATTATGCTTCCTGACTTTTATATTTTCTCCCGAGTTTTGGTTTACAAGGTCAATCAAGATCATGGGGTCAAGGTCAAGGTAGTCGTTATCTAATAAGGCGGTGGTATGTATTATAATTGCAGACTTTTATGAATTTTTTCTCGAGTTTTTGTTTTCAAGGTCATTCAATATCACGTGGCGATGGTCGAGGTAGTCCGCATCTAATATGGTAGCAATAGTATATAATGTTTTATACTTGCTGACTTTTATGAATTTTTTCTCGAGTTTTTATTTTAAAGGTTAATCAAGGTCATGGCTTTAAAGAAGAGGTCACTGGCTTCCCATATGGCATATGGATGATGTTTACCAAGAAGGTGGTTGCTTACCATGATGGTGGTCTTCCAGTTACATATATATGTTTTATAAAAATTTACTTCTTAATAATGTTTTAATATATTTTTATATGTAATTATTTAATTCAATTTCTAAGAAAGTAGGAGCATACCAATATGTCGGTGGAACGCGCCTAGCAAGATGACTCTCTTCAGTAATGTATACACAAATAATGAACCAAAAATCAAGATGGTACAACGAGTATATGTGAGGGGAGTGGGGGCGAGGGAGTCAGTCGTCTGCTTGGCATGGTGCTGGGCGGACCTCCAGAAATGTAAGTTTTTAAAATAAATATTTTACTCCTTTTAAAAATAATTTTTAATAAAAAACTTCATAATACATTTTTTATTTGAAATTTTTTAATAATATATTTTTTACGACATTTTAATTTTTTAAACGTTATTTTACTAAAAAATTTGTAATACACTTTTTTGCAATTTTTGAAGAATGTATTCGCAATTTTTTAGGTTTCTGGGGTCAGAGGTCACTGGGGTCAAGGTATAGGTCAAGGTCAAATGTCAAGGTCAAATGTCAAGGTCAATGACATCTAAGATGGAGGTTGGGTGACGTAACAACGTGGCGGTCGGGCGGCTCCAATGTACGTCGCCCTTGGCCGTCAACCTACATTTCCATACTACAGAAAATACAGTCTAATGATACCGATACAAAAAAGGAGAGGTGAGAGGTTTTGGTCGGTAAACAGCGAGATCTGGAGGGCCACAGTTACAGAAAGTGTTAGAGTTATCGTCTTACGTCCATACCAATTCAACGTAAAGTTTGTACTTTGCGAAATAATCTTAGCAAGAATGTACACAAATATTTAAGTTCTGCTGCCATTGTTGTAGTACACTTCCGCTCTTTCTTGCTCACACGGTAATCATAACGGTTTAACGACATAGAGTATATTTGTTCTGTAAACATAATCCAAGTGTGCACAGCACCACAACAGTGTTTTGATATGTGAGATTCAATTACGATCATTGTCTGTATAAAAGTGTAACGTTTGCTTATAGCACACTATTCAATATTTTCGATTTGCATATAATTTATCACGAAATTTTAACTATGTCTGCTTGCTACAGCCTCCACTCCTGGCCCAAGATGAACTATAGCCTCTTACCTGCTTACATTTATCACCTGTGTGACACTGAACTTCTCTTCACTGGCTTTCACCTCTCTGTGCAGCCCTAAATATCTAAACTTATACATAGCCCAAATAATACATTTATATAATACTAAATAACTTAATACTTATATATATACTTAATATATACACTTATATTAAATTAAGTAATAATCTATTCGCGATTTCTTCACACTTCTTGACTCAAACATTTTAAAAATCACCCTATTTATTAGTGCGTGATTAGTTATTTTCTAGATATGCAATGTATCACAAATGTTTATACCTGTGTTAACATAAGCGTAACTTAATTTTCGTTAAATTGAAGTTGGTATGTATGTTCTTTCTCAGTAAGCGAGCTAGCCGGTCAGTGGTTCCTTTGACATAGGGCAGTATGCGATGTGTTGTAAGTGTTCTTTTTATTTTATTCTGGGCTGCTATTTGAAGGGCATCGTGATTGTCAACAACTTCAAGATCGGCCGGTACTTCAGCGCCGGGCCCCAGCACACGTCCTACATCCCAGCTCCTCTGCTCAGGTCGGGAGTCAACGAGGTAACTGTGCTTCCTCATACTCTCCTTCAATACCTCTTTATTCATCTCCGCCTGTTGCTTGTTTCAGCTTCTCTCTCTTTCTGTTCCAGATACTTGTCTTCGAGCTCTATACGCCTCTGTCCACAATCAAGTTCTCTGCTGTTCCCAAACTTTAGCACACTTAAAACTTATGATAATATGTGACATAATAAAGTATTTGGGCATTATTTGGTTCATTAATATATATTACTTTCCATACAAATGCACATGATACGTGCTAATTTTAAAAGCATCGAACTTTAACAGAGACTATTTTTTAACGTTATTAATGTGTGGGTGCACGTTGCCGTTTTGGCGCCCAAAATACAGATGGCGCAACTGTGCACGTTATGCCTCACATCCTCTGTTCCTATTCGTCTGCACAGGCCTACCGCATGCCCTGTGCATGCACTATCCGACGGTAAACAACTAAAAAAACTAATGGCTAAACAAACATTCTTGGACCAAACTATTTACAGCGAGAATCTTTCCCTGATTCAACTGTAGCACTAATTCTTATATTTCGACAAGCCCGTATGTTCAGGGTTCGCAGTGCTCAACATGTCCAAACGTCTCATGTACCATTTTCATTATAACACGATGTGATGAAGTCCCGATATGGAAAAGATATCGAGTTACTGGTTATGGACAGAGACTCGTTACTGTACGAGATTAG
This sequence comes from Dryococelus australis, assembly GCA_029891345.1. NCBI lineage: Eukaryota > Metazoa > Arthropoda > Insecta > Phasmatodea > Phasmatidae > Dryococelus > Dryococelus australis. Next base: position 159,077,585 of record CM056995.1, read on the forward strand.
AACACAGGACTTATTTGCCGAGTTAGACATTTGTGGCTACCCCACAGTAAACAAGTGCTTTCAACCACCAACAATAAGGTGGTGGACATGTTAAAGGATGAGAGCGATGGGTCGATTATGACCGAATTCGTGGGCCTACAGACCAAATTGAACACATACAAATGTGGGTTAAAAATCACAAAATGGGTGAAGGAATCCTGAAATGGGTAGAGAAGAAGAAAATAAAATTTGAAGACTTAGTGGATATTTTGTACAATAATACGGCCATTTGGGTGAAAGTCCATGTAATAGGCTCGCACTAGCATGTCCTCTGTTCGGAGTGCATCAACAAGCTGGTCCTATGATGGGCATATGAACAAAGGCAGCTAATGGATGATAGTATACGGAATGTCCCCCACGGATATAATATTTAGGTATCCTCCATATTTTCCCATATGTGGTACATTTGTACATATAAGTCTTCTGCATTTGACCCTTTGTGATTATTTATATGCCCTCAGCAATTCGGTTAGTTTTTCTCATTTTCGTGTGCGTTCTCCACATTTGTGCGTGTGTATTATTATATATATTATATATATAATATATATATATTATGATGTGTGTGAGTGTGTGTGTGTGAGTGTGTGTGTGTGTGTGTGTGTGTGTGCAATACATTTTTGTGTTATTTCTGCATTTCGCTGCTTGCGATTTTCGTGCTGCTTAGATTGGGATTTTCTGCATTAAATTGTAGGGTTTTCTGGATTTTTATTTAATATTGTGTTTTCTTGTGGTTGTAGCAACATTATGTCTATAGCAAGAATCTGTACCTACTAAATTTAATTCAATACTTGGAAAACACCTTTGTATCACATGCCTGTGGCTCTGGTCTAAAACAATTTTTTTCACATAAGGAAAATATATCACAAAAAAAATTCTTCAGGCTAAGAAGCATTTGATGTGCGGCCCGTCCCATGTTGTGGAACCATGTGCATGGATAAAACACTTATGTGGTAAGTTTGAGGGCAAGGAGTATGACACGAGGAGCGGTTATGGTTGCCTCTTTTATATAAAACATTAAAAATGCAATTTTTTCTTTAAAAATATATCCATTTATTTTAAAGTGTTAAAATTAGAATATTTTTACAAAGTCCTTACTGGAATTCACAGTCGAATTACACTAAAATCAAATTATTTAAACATTTTAATACAAAAATGGAGTTTATAGACATAGTATTAACAGTTGAAACTGCGATTGGGGTCCAGCCTACTGTACATTTGATTTAGATAACAATTTTATATAAATTGGAAGAATGGAAAGTTTAAAATTATTTAGAATTTAATTTACATTATTTACACCTTCTCATAAATGGTAAATTACACTTCATCATTCAAATAGTAAATAAATATACACACTGGGGTATGGAGCGATGGGCTACACCTGCATTCTTTAGCAACAATCAACAAAATTAATAATACTAGTGGTGGACTCTAGCTGACAACGAGAGAAACGAAGATGCACACTGATAAACAAATGACATACCTAAAAACTCAAGATAACAGAAATATGGTGGCCAGAATCATGGTGGTGGGGTTGAATAAATTTGAGTAACTGCGAAGCAAGGTGGTGTACAAAATTAGATGGCGGGCAGGAACAAGATGGCGGCCAGAGAAAATATAGCAGGCGGAAACAAGATGGCAGTTAACTGGCACCAACGCCAGACCCAGAACAAGTTGTCGCGAATTCCTATTTATATCTTACTTATATATAATAAAATTCAATGAATACCGAAAAATAATAATTTTCGTATTAAAGGCATCGCATGATGTCTTTGAGAAAGAAGATATAGTTTTACGAGTACCTGGAAAGCAATGATAGCACCACCTTGTTCGAACTGCAGTTTAACCAGCTTGGGGAAGAGAACATTGAAGTACTTCTTCAAGCGCTCGATGTAGAAGGGGTCCCACGTCCTGGTCTGCAAGTCCGGCTTCCTCAGAAACCACCTGAAGCAAACCACGTGCCTTGTCTCAGCCATCAACCAGTCATATGCGGATAACTTAGATATGGTATTTTGCGATTTAGCCACGCCGAAGCAAAATTAATCACTCATGTTTCACTGGATGTTGTATCCGTCAGCTTCCATCTGACAAGATGCAACATCTGCCAAAATGTCATAGTCGGTTTTGAGTTTACATGGAGGGAACTGGAAAGCCAAATCAAATAACAGTGAGACCATGACCACGAAAGCTTGTGCATTAGTTTGGACGCTTGTGTTATGCATCTGAACTTGCTGTGTTTTGAATTTCCTGGAAAAACATGGGAGATAAAATTGATTAATGCCACAATTCCCCCGGGGACTTTCGTGTACTACCGCAAGCCCACTTTGTTTCCTTACAGTTGTAATGATTCCATTTCGACATCACCCAGCATTAATGTGTGTTATACAGTCACCCGAAATTATGTTACTCTAGTAATATGATCCTTGCCATTCGATAATTAATTTACAGTAATAACGTGCTATCTTTTTTCTCTTTCTCATACCTCTCAAGACCTCGCTGTTAAGAGCCTACCAAAATATCTTCACTCTTTCTCATACGGCTATTGCAGAAGTGATTTCAGTTTATCTTTTCGGAAGTAAATGTAAAATTGTGTCGCATATATTTCCAACGGAGTAAGAATGACATTTGAAAGAATTGCTATAGGTAACATGCAGTTGCACTGCAGCCGGTCAAATGCAGGGAGAGTGTGTGTATGGATAGCAGGCAGAGATTGCTGACGGACAAGGAAGCTGGATGCTAGGACACACCTGAATCTCTAGACAGCTCGGAGGAATGAACTTGATTATACGACTTGCAGAAACAGAGATGACGGAATTTAAAATGCCCTAAGATTGCGAGCCGTTGGCCCTTTCAATACGAAAATTTATATTGGTGCCGCCAGGAATTGAATATGTACTAAAACCTCTGTATAGATATTGGTTGAGGGGACCATTGTGTTCGTTTACCGAGACACCTGATGTCATCTTGTATATTTTTGAATGATATAAATTTATTCATGTTGAGTTATTGTGTTTTTCTGATACATGTATAGCACAGATACTGGCATTATGCAAGGGTTAAACAAGAAAGCACTAGGGGATCAAAAATTAAAACCTTAGCATAGTAACTGAAATCAGCTGTCCTACAATGACTCGCGCGCAAAGCAATATACTCAAACACTATAAGGCATTTTAATATGTAACCGAAACATTACTGGTATATTTCCGTTCAGAATGTAAGCTACAAGAGTTTTTCCTATTGCGGAATTTTGGCAAGCCAAAATTTATGCTTTCACTGATCACGTAATGGATACCAGAATAAAGTGATTCGTTGTCAACTGTACAAATCAATTTTATGTATGTGTATTGTTACGCAACAGAAAGTTGTAGCGATATCGGTTGTGACATAATGTATCGTAATCTGGAAGACGACATATTTTTGAGATAGCACTGATCACCACTGGATTTATAGTCACTGATATGGCAAACTTAAAGAAACGCTTGACTATGAACCTTACAGAAGACACCCAGGCCTGCAGTTAACCACAAGAGACAAATGGTGACAGCGTGTCCTGATATACTCGATTCAGCACTTATTACTATAGACTCTAAGCAAAATTTCGTAAAAATATGGAAAATAAGTTGTCACCAGAAGATATTTACATTATTAATGGAGATATTAAAACGAAACTTACCCAATATTGGGAACGAACATGGTACTCTATAAAGAACATATGCGAAGAAGTGCGTGTTCTCAAAGACTTGAGGAAAGAAATCTCAATAATAAATTAAAAATTGGCGTAATAAAATTCGTACTATTTACTGATACACCTGGTAAATACTGGAGAAGTTTGATAACAAGATATTAACTAAATTTTTAGGCTACATGTAAGCTTCATGCTCGTTAATACACTTTCTGAAGAGAGCAGTGCACCGACTTAGATGCTAAAGAAATGTTGAAACAGTTATATGGATTTGTAGGTGCGTTATATAATACTCGGTAAAAGTAGGTTTCTAAACTAATCATGCAGAAAAAACGCTCCCAGTACTTGTACTGATCAGACATTACTACTTCAGGAATGGACATATATTCATATTCTAGGAACTATATAGAAATAACTCTTGGACCACGACTATGAAACGTACTGCTACAATTTCATATACATAGAAATACTTGCAGAGAGTGGGATCTGTGGCTACACAGGCGACGTACCAGCACTGTGAGAGAGGGCAATGTCACACTAATGATAAAAATGTCAGTTTAACAGAATAAAGCTATGAAGTTGAAGATCTAACTCAAACTCTTCGGATGACACTAACAATACATAAAAGAAAGGCGCTAATTATAATGAACTAAATCCCACACCTGAATTTGATTGATACTGTGGATTACAAAAGCATTATATTTAGCAATATCAAAAATTTCATGAGCATGGAACATATGAACAATTGGTTATTCTTTGTTTTCTTTAACCTGTATTTATAATGTATGTTAATTATTTTTGTAGTAGTCATATGGGAAGACGGAGACACCAGGGATCAGGGAGTAATCGGTGCATCGAGCCGCCATTTTGATTCCCAGACTTCATGCTCTGTCATTCCAGACATGCGACCGCCATATTGGATTCTGCCATGTTACTAGCCAGTACACCATTATGAACCGCCACATTGGTAAAAATTATGTCATTTTCTTATGCTCTTGCATTCCGAGGGTTTTCTCCGAGTGCTCCCATTTTTCTATTTTGCATTCTTTCTTTTTTCTCTTTCTGCCTTGCCTTCTCCCTTCTTCTTTCCTTTCTCTTCCATTTTATCTTTCTATCTTCTTCTTTCCTTTCACTCTCATTCTCTCATTCTCTCTTTCTCTTCCTTTCGTTCATCATTTGTCTACATCAAATGTTGCTGGAGGCCGCCATTCTTGTTAACATTTCCATGGAGGCTGAAATCTTGGTTTTTTCGTTTGTAATTGCCCCCCCCCCCCAAATTAGTTCTGGCACCACCATATTAGTGGTGCCCCTAGTTTTTATTTGAAGTATTTATTTTTTGTTATATAATTTTTATATATAATATTTTTATTTTGGTTTTACTTATATATATTATTTAAGATTTAATTTATATACTATTTTTAAGTATGTTATTTTTATTTTAAGTATTTTTTATTAAACTTTAATTAGTATAGAGTGACGAGTCTACGGATTCGAATTTTTCAGACAGATAAGAATATGTCATCAGAATATATGATTACGTGACTATGACAAGCTCCATATTGGATTTTTATAAGCATATTTATAAAATGTTTTAGTAAATATATGTCGTGTTTTATATTATGAACATTTGTTATTCGCACTTTTTCGATTTTTATTTAAATACAATATTTTTTTTTAGTATCCCAGACGTAAGTGTGCACATGTAGGGACTTCTATGTTGAACTTAGAAAAATATTTTCTACTCCTATGAAATGCTTCTAAATTTTGTTTCATAACACCATCCCATAAACTATTCAGTATCTATTCAAAATAACCTAACATCACATAACCTAACTTAACCTAACCTAAGATAATTGAACCAAACTTCGCCTAACCTAAGATAACCTAACCCAATCATCTTGTAATAACTCTGAATATATATTTTTTATTTCTCTCGACATTCAAAAGTCATACTCTAGTCATCGCCTTACACCTCTTCACCCCCCTCCTTCTAGTCTTACTTAACAGCAATATCGAATTGTACTGAATACCAAAGAGAGAGACACAATGACATTGCCTTGCCTTATTCATGCTATTAACAATACAGGACATGTCAACCACCATACCTCAGACTTAGTGATCAATAATAACAGTCAACTATATTGACTACCATTTCAGCCCATCTAATCTTGCCAGTTACACATATAAACATTCCAGCTGCCAAACCAGTAAAATATTCCAACCATGCTATCATAAGATAAGTACTATTAAGTTAACCATCTACTACATCCGTATCATATCAAATCCCATCAAACCATCTCGCTCATATTAACCGATCATACCAGCTAAGCATTCTGCCTCTCTCATACTACGTAACTTAACACCACATCAAACCATTCCGCTCTTACAAAAAACGAATCCTACAATTAAACCATTCTCCCCACACCATCAAAAGTACACTTTTTTCATACTGCCAAAATAACCAAACATGTGATCAGGTCATACCAATCAACATAACAGCTATACCAACCATACTTGAAACTAACTGTACAACCGAGTCATACTTGTGTGCATTCCGCACCATGTCAGGACTTTCAATATATTTTATTTCTCTCGATATCCATTTAACATAACCATCACTACATTTAGTCATCACGTTCATAAGAACTTAGAATGTATTTTCGTATTGTGTAGAACATGGAATTTCTTTTTAGTCACGCCCATTTTACCCCATGTCATGACTTTTGAAAGACATGTTGACCTAGCCTAACTTGACCTAACCTAACATTTCCACCACCACCACAACCACCACGATCACAACCACATTTTCACATTAAACAGAACTTGGCAATGATGATTAGTTAGCAGCTATCATCGGTCATTTTAGAACGAGTACTATAGCCCTCCTACGGCATGCACTCGCTAAATGTTGATTTAAACTGAATTAATAAATGTTCAGAGAAGCAGATACACATATTACTATGAATTTATATAAAAACTTTATTCACATTTATTCAATTTATAGATCATCACATTTTTTGCAGAATTTATGCTCTACTAACCAACACCAGACTAGATATACACATACCTCAAACTAGAAGTCAAGTACACCACAGACATCTTGAATAAACCATAGCTAGATTTAAACTCACAACACCCCTTCATTTTATCCGAGGACCAGGTGACCTCGTAAATGTAAAAAAGCAAGTCTGTACCTGCGCGGTAACTGGAGTCTGTACGTGCTTCCTGGCCACTTTCGCACCTGGACGGTGTCAGTCAGCCTTAATCAGCACATAGCATTTCTGCTACCCCTTGATGTCTGGTAAGTAGAGTCTGTACATGCTTACAAGTCATTTTCACACCTGGATGGTGTCGGATGACCATGCGTGTGGGAATAGCTGTGTTTTGTTATCATTTCCGCAACTGCTCGGCGTCTGGTAAATAAAGAAATGAGTCAGCAGGCTTCACGAGCAAGTACATAACTGCAACTGAATTTAACTTTGCGTCAGCACGAACGAAGTTTTCTACATATCATTACCATCATGTAGGACTTTGCAAAATAATAATATATTATTTTTCACATAAATTGTTTATGTGCTAATAAAAAAAACTCAATCAAACAACAAACCAGTTAATTATACCAGCCATCCATACTTATAGCTCCTCTTACAAATCCTACAAGATAATATACCTCCAGCATCAAATGGTACTGAAACAGATGTATAAAAACCTACGGTAAGGGGTTAAATATTTCACAACTTTTTATTCATTTTTCAGATGTAATTGAAAAATAATTTAAATATTTTATTTGCATCTAGAAGCTTCGTTACACACACTGGCCTTACTCGTATAAGACTCTATAATTTTTTTTTTTAAGAAATATTAATAATATATATTTTTAATATTATAAAAAGTCTTATGAAACACTGAGAGAAATTGCGAAATTTTAAGTCCTACAGAGGAAAAAATTATTTTTTTAATAGTTTCAGGGTCTCGAACACAAATCCTTAAGCCATGACTAGCTGGTAGATATTACTTACGCAATTATAACGAGTGTACGCAATCATCCAGAAGTTTGCACACGAACCTCGCTAATAAGCTTCGAAAACCCACGCCATTAATCGCATTGTGAACCTCTTATCTTATCGTGAAGCCTATATCCGGTACCTAAAACTTTCATTTCGTCTTTAATATAAATTCCTATAATATCCACCGAACAATGTGAAAAATTGCCTACTTTATTCTCAGTCCGATAAAAAAAAAATATTTCTATGTTTTCGGGCTTCGGACTCAGAGCCCTACACAGTACCTCGCCTTTCGTGACTGCTTAAATATTTATGTCAGACACACATGAATACTGCGAAAAATTACCGTATTTTTTCTATATCCGATAGAAAGTTAACATATTTTATAATTTCAGGACTTGAACCCACAGTCCCACGACATGCCTAAACGACTGATATTGCATTAACCTTTATATCAGCACACATGAATACTGCGAAAAATCACCGTATTTTTTCCAAGACCGATAGAAAAAAATTTATATTTCTATGGTTTCGGGCTTCGAACTGGAGGCCCTGTGCTACTCCTAACCGATAGATATTGCTTAAATGTTTATAGTTTGTGTGTATAAGAACATAATTAGTCTGAAAATCACGTACAAAATTTAGTTTTGAAAACGACACAATGTACAGGTAGGTGTTCGAACTGGGGTCTTTAAATTATGTTTTTTCTTTGCATAACAGCCTGTTTCATACACTATACAATTATTCAGTATTTTATTCCCGCGACTTCTTAATAAAGTGTCAGTTAGGTTATACAGGAAAATGCCTTTCTCAATTATTATCAAACTAAATTAATTTTCTTGGCAACATATTTTTAAAGAAATTATAACTTACATGTGCGAAGAAGGTAAGTGGGCTTAACGCCTCGTCGACAGAGAGGTCATTAGAGACAGTGCAAGATGCACACATTTGAAGGAACAGCCTTTGGTGACGAACCATCCCAGCATTCGTCTGGTGGTGAGAATTGAGCAGCGCCGGAATGAAAGAGCGGGGGAAACGAGCAAACCTGCCGACCAGTGACATTGTCAGGCACTATTCCCACATGCGAAAATCAGAGGAGCGACTGCGTCGGCAATCGAACCTGGTTTGCATTGATGGAAGGCGATTAGACTAACCACTTCACCACCGCGGCTCCATTTTACACACTATGACTGATTGAGATACCATTAAGGCATATCTGTATATTTACAAACGTTCACTACAGAACCGCCAATGCTGTTGGTCCACTACAAACATTACACAAACTGTCCTATGTGACATTCGTTATTAGTTGGACGCAAGTTAGCAGAGTAACGAATAAAATATTAAGTATCCTTTTATGCGAAACATGATGTACAGTATGATGTGGTGTTGGATTAATTAATTTTGCAATGGTATTTGTGTTGATGGAAATCAATGTTGTTATAAGTTAGTATCCTAGTAATATCGGAATAAGCAAAATAGCAAAATTGGTTTGTCTTTTTTTCAAGAAAAATAATTGTTCATGTTAGCCCGGTACGAGCACAGAACAGCTGAGCTTGCAGAAATGGAATTACGTGGTGTGAATTGGCATCGACAGGACATTCGCTGAATTTATTATTCTCAGAGTAGTAATGGAAGATAACTGTAAGTGGAAGTGTAATAATGCCAGAAAAATATTGGTTCGTAGTCGTCATATTACCTTGTGTAAAATTTCAAGCTTATCATATTAACTGTGTAAGAAAGTCCTCACATCAATCTGAAGCTATGTCCTCGGACAACGTGCTTAACTTCTAAGTTTGTATTTTGACAGAGTATGAGACTGTCCTCACATCAACCAGAGGGTATGTGTATAGAATGTTATGTATCTACATCCATGGACTGGCCGATGTAAGCCTGTCCCGTGGCTTCCACCCTCACCAGATCTTACGCTCCTCGACTATTTTGTCTGTGGTGCTTGAAAGTAATAAGGTGTGCGGGACTGTAGTGATATCTGAGGAAGATCTTACGGCACGAGTAAACGCTGCGGATGAAATATACATCCATACTGCCCACACAACTATAGCCTATTCATGATAAAGTGAGCACTTTATAAATCTTACTCATTTCGAATGATACACTGTCAAAAATAATGGGATAAAACTGGACAATAAGGTAATATTCGCAAACTTGTGGGGGGGAACCTAGTTTTCCTTACAGGTAAGGTAAAATTACCACACTCTGGAATAAAATTCATGTATATGGTAGCGGGAAATCCCATATATGGATGGGAAAATTACCTTATGACAACTGCATCTCTTCAGCGTTCACAGCAGCTAAGTGGGGGGATATCCTTTGTATAAGTATGCACTCTACTCCCATGCTGTTCTCTCGGAATAATATTAATTTTGAGATTCGGGGATCAAATATAGAAATATCGGAAGTTGGTCAGTAATACTGGAAAAATATGCATGTATTGCTCCATACCGAAATTATATTTTAATTCATAAGTAATAAATTAAAATTAGTTATAATATCTAAAATAATTATATTTTAAAATAATTATGATAATTTTTGTCATATATTTTTAACATAGTTATCTCCACGGACTGACATATATAAAACCCCACTGATTAACCAGACATACATACATCCCCGCTGATTAACACACACCCCTTTGACAATCGACAGTGATACAAGTTCCCGCAGGGAACTCATTAGGAACATATCACCCTTGTTGTGATGTGTGTGTAATTGAACAGTTGATTTAAGATCCATAATGCAGGCAAAAAGCCAGTATTTGGCCATAAATACTTAAACAAGACACATGTAATTATACCAAAATGAGTACTATTTTTCTTCTACACCAACAACCACTCGCATTTACACAGTACTTTGCAAATGGTGGTGGAGGAGTTAGTTTACAAGTTTTCCTTGAGTCTTTGAGTAATGAATGCCTTTTATGAAAAAAAAAATAAAATTAAATTACAACACATCATAAGGGTGTATTGTCAATACGATTCTCCTTATAAACGAATAAATTTTGCTGTCAGTGGTCATAGTGAGTGTGTGTGTGTGTGGTTGTGTGTGTGACACTATACTTTGATAGGGTAATGCATCTGTAATAGTTATTCTAAGAACATCAGTAATTAATTGCAGAATACATCTTAAAAGCTAGGACATCACCAAGAAAACCTGCTACTTCGTCCTGCTCGGAAATCTGGGAGAGTGACTCCAGACCAAATGATTAATTATTCACTTAGATAAAAAAATAAAAGTAATAAAAAAATTATGAAAATGAATTTTTTTACCATAAAGAAATCATTTACAAGAAAATAAAATTAATCATATCGCAAAGAAATGATACAAGAAGAAATTAATAAAACACTCAAGTATATTTTCATACACTATTTATTTAGAAAACAGTCAATACAAAACACATTCATAAGTAAAACAAAATTCAGTTCTTGCAGTTCTCTACTTTAGAAGACTGTCACATACAAGGCTAAGCAGTTTTAGTGTGATTGTAAGCATTGGCTTCTTGCGAAAGGCAGCACCAGTCTCGGGATCATGACGATGTCCATAGGTCGCCGTTTGACCATCCACCTCATCATAGCATTCTTAATCCTCTTAACAATTGGTTCTGCGACATTTGCCTTGTCAATGGTGGGACCACCGCCCACAGCAGGTCCGGCATCCAAGAATATGCACTGCTGGCCGGCGCCGACGGGTAGGTGCAGGTTCGTTTCCCGATATGGAAGCAGAGACATCCGTGGCGAGTACTGTCACGAGTGGCTGGCGTCGACGCTGTACTCAGTGACGTCTGGTCTTCTGACTGTCAGTATTATTCTTCTTGGGTCCAGGATGGTGTCAAGGTTAGTGCCCCATCTGGGACAGTTCCACTGCACAATATGGTGTGTGGATGGTAGCAGGCAGCTCTGCCGAGGCGATGATTTGCTTATTGGTGCAGGGCAGCTGCATCTGCAGTGTCATATGGAAGACGATTCAGGCTGATCCTCCTGGACAATCCAATTGAAACTTTGTTGGTTCGTAAACGACTGGATAATGCGTGAAACACCAATGCTGCATGCCACTACCATCGCAGGTCTCGGTATAGGTGTGCAGATAACCATCTTCTGCGATTAAACTGTATTCAATTCTGACATTGTCAAGCTTGGCATTTGTATAACTGTTCATAGGACAGAATGGAGTCATGGTGACGATCAGACCTTTGGCAACGATTAAATGAGCGCACCAATTGTTCCCACTTATATACAATACAGACAATGAGCAGGTGTACCACCAAACAAAAACTAAAATTCTCATACATTTCGGGTGACTTCGTGTCTAGTCGTAACTTGTCGATTCACAGTCCAAGGACGAAGCGCGTCATTTGTGCAGCAGCTGTGCATTTCTCCAAGTGCGTGACCAGATTGGTTCTGACCTATCGCAGACTTGTCGGTGCTGGTCGTTGTAAAGTTTTATCAGTTTGTCCACGGAAGGACAGCCATACTCGCACTGCACATCGATGATTTCAACTTCGTTTTTTTTACACAAGTCACTCAGCTATTTCTTCTGCTCGGGCCCTACCATGTAAACCAGTCCTTGCAGATACTGCATCAGCAAGTCGCAGAGCACACGGAATCTTGCCTTCGTCCCACTCCAGTCTATGGCGGTACTTGGTCAGCCAGTCGTTCGTCTTCTTGCTTTTCTCGTACAAGAGTTTCCACAAATAATGAAGCAGGAAGGAGCATGTGCGCGTTTTGCTATCGCCATAGGTCACTACGATCTCCTTGGTCACATATCCACTCTTGTATGTAGGGTTGCTTGGGAAGCAGTGATGGTGTCTGACTTTTATTTGGTTATATTGGATTTTAAATATAATTCTGCTTGCTCCGACTGTTTATATGAAAGTGTAAGGTGAATGTTATTCGAAGTGCTGATTGTTTGCAGTCAGTTAGAAGTGCATTTGTGATGCTTGGACATGTCAAATTTTCTTAAGTGGCTGAAGTTATTCTAGATATGTAGGACATATGTTTGCTTAGAATAAGTCCATTTTTTTACCTTATCTATGGTAGGCTATTTATGATTGTTTCTGGCCTTTGGTAGGTTAATGTAGGTTTGGTTTTTTTTAGTACATTAATTTATGTTAGTTTGACAGTGGTGGTCGTGAAAGACACTTCGTCTCAACTCGAGTAAGCAAATGGAATATATTATGGAACCAAAGGTTGCTGTACCATCAACTCCTGAGGTTTGCATGGTGTTATCGATTTATTCGGATAGATCACCTACAGCAGTGTTGTCACCGAAGACTTCACCAAGTCTTCGTTGCTGTTTCTGTGACAAGATATTTGCCTACAGTAGCCATGCTCGACAGCATGAGAGAATGGCCTGTACAAAATCCTTTTCGCGCGATGAAGCATTACAAGAAAGGTTACATGCAGTTTGTGCAAGGCAATACAATGAAGAAAGATAGTCAGATCTGTAAGGGTTCGTCTACTGGGAGCCAGCAAGTGTTGTCTGCAATACCTCTTGCTGAGTCGATGGACACTGTTTCCATAGACGATTATGATGAGGCAGTTGTACAGAATGTACACTTGCAATACTTTCGCATGAAGTCGGCGAACTTCAAAATAAATGGACGTTGGCTATAACTACTGATGAGCAAACAAAACCCCTACAAAGTAAAGTAAATTTAATATAGAGGATGAAACAGGAAATGCAGACGATCGCAAAGGCAGCATTGATGATGACTATTACTTTGACAAATAATGTGAAGAGGATAGATGGCGATGGTTATACTGACTATATGTTTACTGAAGATCCCAATAAACTTGTACACAGATTTATATCTTTGCTTGAGCTTCAAAGACGTGGGGGGATTACTCGGACATAAAGAGGTGGTTTAGATCGTTAGAGAACTTAAAGATCGGGGTTATATCAGATGATGTGATGAACTGCTTTCGTCTGAAAATGTAAATACAAATGAATAAAATTAGCTATCTTCAATTTTCGTGCAAAAAGTTCTAAAACCATGTTCGTGAGTGGTCGTTTCGGTGGAGATTTCATTAGCGCATTCTCTTACTGCTACCCTTTTTCTTTCTCGCACCTCCTCCTTGGTAGGGCCGTCGTATGTAAAGTCCTTGGCCATTCTTTTACCTATGGCAATAGCTTCCAGCTTACGGTTGTGCCGATGGTTTTCCTCCAATTGCTTACACTCGTTCGAGGCTTGTTTCACCGCACTAACTATATTCCTCACGGCCACGACGATACCACCCACGGTGCCGAAGGCAGGTATCAAGGCAAGAAGGAATCGTCCATTCTTTTTCTTCCCTCTCCTCTTGGAACTACGTCTTGCTTTCTTCGCTCCCATGTCCATCTTCACCTTGGCTTTCATTGCGTTGGAAACACCCCACACAGCAATTTTTTCACCGGTTCTAGTATCTCGCGATTTTCTTATCTCGTTGGCCTTCTGTGCAAGTTTATTGTCTGACTGGTGCCTGATTTGCAGATCCTTGTGCTGGGAATAAACGGTATTGTGCTACTTGCACGCCTCGTCCAGCACGTTGATGCCCATATCGCCACGTGTCAAACTTTTGGCTAGATTGGTTCCTGGCCCACAGAACCTTTATACAGGAATGTGTAGCTCGAACGGTAGACTATTGATCAGTATATCGATGATACCATGGCCGGATTTCGATGTCTTTACCTTAAGACATATTGAATAAGACTGACCTGAAACTTATAAATATGACCCTTTTATACTTTTTTGTTTCAGTAATATTCTAAACTTGGAACAGTACAGACGTATCACATAATCAAATATGTCATTTCAGTGCGAATTCTGTCAGAGGCAGTTTTCTTGCAATGATGCATTAAAGAGACATTCAAAAACTTGAAGCACTGGTTCTCTACAACTACAGTCGACTCTACCTACTCCAAAAGATTGTAGTGGTAACATACAGATTATCAAGCAAGATGTTACCCTACCCATTAACATTCATGGTGAATATGAAGCTATCTCCCACGAATCGCGATATGGAAGCCTATTTCCGAATACTGTGTGCTGCATCATCGCAGGACCATCGGGCTGCGGCAAGACATCTGTCCTACTGAGCCTGCTGGAATAACCATTTGGTCCTCGGTTCGAGAATGTTTACCTGTATTCCAAATCACTCCAGCAACCGAAATAGCAATGATTGGCACTTATACTGCAGGCCGTGGAAGGGTTGGGTTATTTCCCATGCATGCGATAATGAAGTCATCGTGTCACCGAGCGAAGCACTGACAAACTCATTAGTTGTTTTTGGTTGACATTGCCTGCGTGTAACAGACTTTTATTGAAGAGCACTTTAGCATGGGACGACACACATATGATGACTGTGTGTACCTCGGACAGACTTATTCGCGCACACCGAAACAACTGCTTCGCTATAATGATGTGTTGGTACTGTTTCGCATGGATGATATGAACTTGCTTCATGTGTACGACGACCAAGTCAATACGGACATGATGTTTGCAGAATTTAAGGATATGCGTGCCTTGTGCTGGAAAGAGAAATATGGATTTCTAGTGATCGTAAAAGACTAGCCTCTTTATAATGGGAGGTACAGGTGTGGCTTCGATCAGTTTATAGTAAGACACTGACTATGAGTAACAATACAATTTCAAAGTACGGACATGGTCTGTGCTCCGATGATGATACTGGAAATGTGCTAATGAAAGCTCACCTCGCCGATATTCGAAGGTGTCAGTAGCTTCTTGGGCAAAAGATCGAAGCGTGAAAAATGAAGTGGTGGAAGATATAGTGGCTACCGACTAGCATGTAGGGGGCGTGGAGGCACGAATAATAGACCTGATCAACGTGTCGAATGCACAGAGACAGGAAGAATTGAAGACTCCCCAAAATATGTTAACTTCCAAACTGGCTGCCAAAACCGATGTTGCGAGGCATATCAAGAAGGTGCTGGATGCGTGCATCGACCCACTAGAAAGATTCGAATATATAGTTTCCTCAACACAAGAGTGAATATATGAACACAACCTGTGGAGTTGTGTGTTTATTCCACTCTATGAATGATGAGGGACTGAACCGAACTGATGACTAAGCTGCAGCAAGCCATCGAAGATGTTCTTGCGAAATATCTTCTAGCGAAAAGTTACAAACTGGCGCTCGTGAATCGAAGGGAAGATGCTTACAAGCCGATAACCTTCCATCTCGATTAACTTGGTTGACGTGAAATACATTCTGAAGTAGGACTTACCAATTTTTTTATAAGTGGTGATGTGTACATTGATTTTTTTTTTAATAAAAGTCTTTTTTACCTTACTTTGCATTAATTTTATTTTTGCCTGTCTTTATACATGCTATTGGTAGCTCTGAAAGATTGATTGACTCAGTGGTGTTGTGAGAGTCTATTTTAATCCATCATGAGAATTGTTTATCAGCTCCTAAATATTTTTATATTTCTATGAATTTTTCAATGCCTCTGACAAGTTAAACTTTTAACACCTTTGAGAGTATACTAGTTTTGAATATAACTATGGCACATGTATTAATTAAAAAGTAACTAGCAGAATCTACCATCATTTCAGGTTGGTATGGCGCACATAGTCTCCCGAGTTGTTCTACCATGGTTAAGAATGGTAGTATGAAATTCTCCATCACATTGCTCTTCCCATGTAAACACAGAGATTTTTTACTTTGACAAGGTCAGCTGGCCATATATATATATATATATATATATATATATATATATATATATATATATATATATATAATTCAGAAAGTATTATTTCCTCATACTTTGCCACCTTATTGTATTAGTTTCTTTTCTCTATATTGAAAAAAAATTAATGTTTAGCAAGTTTTTTTTCACCAATAAACTTTACAAGACCTTTTCTCTGAATTGATGGGGGTACATGACAAACAAGAAATTAAGAGCTAAATTTTTGAAAACTGAAACACATGTTTTATTCTCTAAACTCTTCTATAATAATTTCACATACATGTTAAGCAATATTAGTTTACATTGACAGCCAAGAAGTTTTCTTAGTGAAATTTTTTCCTACATTTATGTGGTGACATATTTTTTGTATTACTCTTATATAGGTATATTTATAGACACATTTGTAAATTCCCAGTTTTTATTAAATATTTTGCACACACCGGCGTGCACTGTGTGCTTAAGGAAACTATAAGTTTATTATCTCTGTGTTGTTCTGTCGAAACACTGTTTCTTTATAACTTTATTATTTACCATTACCCTTCCCCGTCCTCATCCGGTGAGTTTGTCTTTACCTCACTTCCCAGGGAGCGACACCATTGTTCAGCTCCAACAATTCTTTGGTGCTGCATTGTAGGGATATGTCTGGTCTCATGTTGTACACTACACAGGTTTCACCATCGCAGTGAATTCTGTCCATAAAATACACTTTTGACTTGCCTTCAGCATTAATGATGCTTGGGTTGTATTCAGGCACCAGGGCATAGTAGAGGTGGGAATGATTCACACCATCACATTCTTATACGTTTTTCTCAACATCCTCATACCGCATGTCACCTAGCCAGTATTCCACTCGTCGGAACCTGGGGATGGCGTTGGGATAACACTTCATCATAGCTGACATGAAGGAGCTGGTGTACATCACCATCAAAGACCATGGCGGTGGTGTGATGGGAGTAGCTTTGGCAGGTGATATCCAACTGCTGCTGGTCGCAATAGTAGTATGAGTGGACCCACTGTGTGTTGGAAGCCATTCGTCTCATGTAGTCGAAGTGAAAGTGGTGCTGCAGTGGAGACTTGATGTGATCAGCCGCATGAGGTCGGCGGTTATTTAGTCTGCAGAGCCCTTCATGTTGTTCCCTGTGCAGACCCTTCGTCGATGGAAGTGGTCTCGGTGGTAGCTGCTGCTGCACAACATCGCAGCCTGCACCAGCTCCAGGAATGAGGCGTGTCCGGAATGGACGTGGTGCTACCTTTGAAACAGTCATTGCAGGACAGGCAGTCCCGTATGTCTACGTCCAGCTGTAGGTAGATCGGCAAATACTTGAATACGGCCGAAATTTCGTACAGTGCGTATGTCAACAGGAACTCTTTCGGCAGATACGGCAACTCGTCCCGTTTGTCCAAGCACTAAGTGGACATACCTTTCCAAATGCTAAAATGGCCGAAAGGATTTTATGTCTGCTTGGACAACAAGTGTGTATATTCTAAAACTCCAGACAAGAAATGAACTGCATGCTCTAAGTTAAGAGGGTGACAGCATTGATGGCAGCAACAGGTGGAAGACTGTGTCCCAAGGTTTTCTATATGCTGGTATATGAATGTAATGGAGCTGGGAGGGGAAGATTGGCTCTGACAAACCAACCAATGGGAAAATAAGTATGACTGGAAGGAGGTGGAGGTAAGCCTGCTGACTCATACTGTTTATTTACCAGATGCCGAGCAGTTGCAGAAATGCTAACACAGTTATTCACAAGCACATAGTCATCCGACACTACCCAAGTGTGAAAATGACTTGTTAGCACTTACAGACTCCAGTTACCAGCCACCAAGGGGGAGCAGAAATGCTATGTACTGTCTAAGGCTATCTGTCATCATCCAGGTGCGAAAACGGCCAGGAAGCATGTACTGACTCCTGTTACCACGCGGATACAGACTTGCACTTGACATTTACAAGGTCAGCTAGTCCTCGGATAAAATGAAGGGGTGTTGCGAGTTTAAATCTAGCAATGGTTTGTTCAAGGTGTCTAAACTGTGGGCTGTGGTGTACTTGACTTCCAGTTTGAGGTATGTGTATATTTGGTCTGGTGTTGGTTACTAGAGCAGATATTCTGCAACAAATGTGGTGATCTATCTTTTGAATATATGTGAATAAAAATTTTATATCTATTCATTATAATATGTCTATCTGCTTCTCTGAAACAATTATTAATTCAGTTTAAATCAACATTTATGCGAGTGAATGTTGTAGGAGGGCTACAGTACTCGTTCTAAAATTACCAACAATAGTTGCTAACTAATCACCATAGCCCTTCCAGTAAATAAGTTCTTTTTAATGTCAAAATATATTTTGCTCAGCTTGAACTTATAAAGCTAACTACTGTCAGACCGGTCACTCACAAGACTGATTATTTATCCCTTGACTCTGCACTCTTTACCCTTGACCTTTGACTCTTGACACTTTGACTCCAAAATGACTGCAAATGGTTAAGTGCAGTGCCTGCTATGCTAAATGCAGTGCTAAGTGTGGTGCCTTTTATATGTTAGGTTAGGTTAACATGTCTTTCAAAAGTCCTGACATTGGGTAGAATAGGCATGACTAAGTTAAAAACATTCCGTATTCTACACATTACGAAAATACTTTCTATGTACTACACAAGTGTGTGGAGTTTATACGACAAAAAATTGAAGCGACTAAATTGAAATTTTACTTGAACTTGTGGTAAGGTTAAGTGGATGATGAGAGAAATAAAATTAATTCAAAGTCCTGACATGGGGTGGAACACACACAATTATGAATTGGTTGTATAGTTAGTTTGTTTGAATGGCTGATTGGCATGACCTGATCACATGTTCGCTTATTTTGGCAGTATGAAAAAAGTATAGCTTAGATGGTGTGAGGAGAATGGTTTAATTGTATGATTCATTCTTTGTTTAGCCAGTTTAATGGGCGGGGCGGAATGCTAAGCTGGTATGGCCGGTTAGTATGAGCATGGTGTTTTGATGGGAATTAAGACAATATGGGTGTTGTAGATGGTTAAATTAATAGTATTGATTCTATGATATCATGGTTGAAATACTTGATTGGTTCGGCAATTAGAATGTCTTGTGTATATGTGTAACTGGCAAAGTTAGATGAGCTGAAATGGTAGTCAATATAGTTGGCTGTTATTATTGATCAGTAAGTCTGAGGTACTGTGGTGGATATGGAACTGTATTGTTAATAGCATGGATGAGACAAACTAATGGCATGGTGAAAGGTACTATACTTGTTTTGGTATTCAGTACAATTCGAAATGGCTGTTAACTAAGGCTGCAAGGATTGAAGCCCTGCTTCAAGTCTGACGTGCATGTCAATTAGCAAACTCAAGAAGTTTTATTTGAGTACTCCTGTCCTGCCAAAGGCTGTCCTGCCTGAACGATTTATTTTTCGTCCCGCCAGTGGGTGAAATGTGTGATGCCTACAATTTTCTGGAGTACGACCAAATTCTGCTATTATGGGGTTGTTGTTTTTATAAAGCTACATGACGTTAATGAGCTTGGTTAGCCAAGCTTGGTTAATGAGCTTGGTTAGCAAGTGTGTTCGGTTATATGCCACTTCTGTATTTGGTAGCCCAGATTAATAAGCTGTTATTTTGTTTGAAGAGGGGTTACTATTTGAAGAGGCAGAAAAACTCTGAACGCTTTCAAGCATTGAGCTATACTAAAGAGAGGCTGAGCGCTGTCTGGTGGCTACTACTGGCAACGAGTTCAGCCTGACACACTCTGGAACTTTCCATACGCCTCTCTGCTATTCCCGCCTCCTCCTTAACCTTACCGAGTCGCGTTTTCGCGTATAATTGTTCGTCCCCAGCCCGAGGAAGTGTACAGTGTTCCTCATCGAGTTATGCGGGCGGGCCGATGATAGATCATGTATACACCATTTCGTACTACAGGACTTCAGCATGCTAGACGCTTTTTCCGCGTAATATGAGTACCCAAGTTAAGTATTGCAATGAACGTAGTTGTTATGCTGGGGGTAGAGTTTCATTTTTAGAAGGTTTTTTTTTTTTTTTTTTTTTTTTTTTCGTGTTTATGGATTTTTGTAGGGAAGTGTTTATTCACTGTTTTGATTGTGCGAATTTTCAATATAGTCTTTTATGGGAATGTTTGTAAGACGCGTATTGTTCCTTTTTTGGCATCCTGTAGGAATGGTCTCCTGGAGTACGTTTTACCAAAAAGAATTTTAATGCCAAGGAGTTTAGTGGATATTTTATGGTGTGACTTTATGCTCATGGTTAAGTGTAATGAGGGTTTTTGCTCCTTCCCAATGGTATTCTTTAAATTAGTATTCCATGTTGTACTTTTTAGTGAATCATGGGGCGTACTTTTACTTTTAAAGTTGTAATGGTGCTTGCTTTACTCAGGGATTCATTTTACCATTTTTAATGGGATTTCATAAGTGTTTATTCAGGTTGGGTGATTTCTCAGGATATATTAATATAGTTTTTCTGCTTGTTCCAATGCATGGGTGTTCTCTACTTCCCCTATTTCACCGATTGATAGCAAACAATAGAAACTTATAGATGCAATTTATATTTTTCAATTCAAGTTGCAATGTTTTTGTTCTTGGTGATAATGTATTTATGTGCTTCAATATATTTGTGTTGATTTTGGAATTTTGTGTCCTTGCTTTCTTGATTATTTTTTACCTGTGTGCGTCCTTCTCCTTGCCTTCCTTTAACCCTTCTACCCCCTAAAAGGGCGTAACAGAAAACTGCGCCACTCTGCTTAAGACAGAGTTTAACGCATTCCGTTAGCCTTTGTTTGCTTTGTTTGTTATTGTGTAGAAATTAATTGTTGATTTGAAAATGTTTAAAGGCTGCGCCTGGTTGCTGCAACTGTCCAAAGAGACTCTAACGCAGCTGCTCCAACAACGTCACATTCCCGACTTGCCGCAGGAAGCGACTTTGGGCGAGTTGAAGACTTTAGCTCGTGGTTTGGGGCAGTAGCCTACTTGTGGTGGGAATGAAGTTAGTGGTGAGTCATCTGAATTTTCTCCCAGTGTTGGTGTACTTTCCTTGTAGCCATCAAACCTGTACGAAAATTTTTTGGTGATATTCCTACTCTTAATTCTTGTGCTGCTGTCGAAGTGGTGAAGTTTCTACAAGTTACTTTAATAGTAAGATCGCGGGTGTTTTCTTCGCAAGATGTTTTGGGAGTTTTAGTGGTTCATGTTCCTAGTGAACTACCGCCTATTATAATTAGAGTTAGAGAATTGGGCTCGCCTTGGGGCACTGCAGATAAAGATGTATTTAATTTTTTTTTATATTGAGCGTATTAATGACCATTTACAATGCTTAATTCTGCAACAAAATCCACAGCCAGGAGTTACTTTGTTGACATATTTAGGCATAATGTAATGTTTGGTAGAGATCTTAGGTTGGCCATATAGGGAATATGAGTTTGTAGAGAGCATTATCTATCATGTGCTGCCGCAGTATCTAGCTTATGTATTTTCAGCGGATAGTCCGAAAACCATGAGCTCGCTGAGACAGTTGTACCACAATGTAAATGTGTGCGTGCAGGTGAAAGATTGTTATGGCTCATGTTCAGAATAGAAGTTTCCCCAAGGCCACAAAAAATATTTATTGTTTTAAATGTGGTAAACCTAATCACAAAGTGTACCAATGTAAAGTGCGTATGGTCCCGGCAGATAGTTCTCAGACTAAGTCAGTGAAAAAAAGTAGATCTCCTGTAACGTGTTTTGTGGTGCGGTAAGCCTGGCCATTTTAAAGCCCAACACCCTAATCAAGATCAACCTAAGATTTCGCATGTCCAAATTGCGAATGGTAACAAAGTGACAGGGATAGGTGATAATGTCCAAAAGAATGCGAGTACCAAAGCAAGGAACTGTCCTAAGCAAAAGAAGAAAATAAGAAAATTTAAAATCAAGGAAACATTAACTTACCATTTGTCCTAGTGAAAATAGGTTCAGTTGAATAACTCGCCATGATTGATAGTGGTAGTTCAGTGTCCCTGATCGATCAGGCTTTTTGTAATAAGTTGTTTAAGGAACATCCGATAGGCGTTATGACCGTTGAACGCAGTGAGAAAACTGTTTTTAGTCAACCCAATGGAGGTTTGATGCAATCATGTGCTCGTTTGACCATAAGTATGCAGATAGGTTATTTATCATGGAAGAGAGAATTCTTAGTTTTGCCACACTTAACCCACAATATAATTCTGGGCATAGATTTCCTCCACATCACTCGTGCCTATTTGAATTTTCATGAAGGGGTGCTGAGTTTTCCTTTTTGTGAAGAAAAGGTAAAGATGATGGAACAGAAGTGATGTAAGCATGTAAATGTCATTGATAATAATTTTGCACAAGAAATGCAAGAGAAGTTCCCATTTGTAATAACAGACAAATTGGGATTATTTAATCAATATGTGCATGATTTGGTACTGACCGAAAACACCCCAGTTAGATGCCATCCTATAGTGTAGTTCCAGCTAAGAGACAACCTTTAAAAAAAATGCTAGACCACTTGCTTGATGAGGATGTTATTAGGGGCTCTACAAGTAGTTATGCGAGCCCGGCATTTTTTAGAAAACAAAAAAGAGCCTGGTAAATTTCGATTAGTGATAAGACTACCGACATATCAATAAAAAAAATTGCACTAGATCCTTACACTTCACCTAAAGTAGATCATGTTGTTCAATTATTAGGGAAGGCTAGGTATTTTACAGTGTTAGATCAGAAACAGGCATTTCACCAAATTTAGTTTAACTAAGATGGACGAAAATGTTTTGCATTTATTACTCCTTGGGGAGTTTTTGAATGGACCAGAGTCGCTTTTGGTGTTTCATTTGGGGCCCAGGCACTTTCTCGTGCTTTAGAGATTATCCTGTTGCTCTACAAAGTTGAATTTGTTTTCAACTATCTGGATGATATTGTCATCTACAGTGAGATTTACATGAAACATGTCACATTTGTCCTACAGAAGCTTTTGGAAGTAGGATTGACCGTGAATCCAGAGAAAATCAGCTGGTGTAGCCGGCAAGTGAGGCTATTGGTATTTATTCTGAGTGAAGGACAATTGCTGTTAGACTCTGATCGTATTAGCTGTGCGCTTTTCTTTCCTCGTCCGAAGAACTTACGAGGCGTAAGGCGCTTTTTAGGCATTATAAGCTACTATGCCAGATTTATTCCCTCTCTTGTCGAATTAGCCGAATCCCATAATATTTTGAAACATAAGGGCCAGGAGTTTTTGTGGGAAGACAAGCAAGAGGCGGCTTTGGTGAAAACAAAAACTTGTTTGAATTCTCCACCAGTGTTAAGATTGGCTGATTTTGACCGTAAGTTTGTACTGCATGTAGATGCAAGCTCCCTGGCATTAGGCTCCGTTTTTTCACAAGAATATGAGAATGGTGTTTTTCCCATTGCTAAAGCTAATCGGCTATTAACATCCGCCGAAAGAAAGTACTCGGCCTATGGAAAGGAAGCTCTTGCTTGTGTATTTGGGATTGAGAAATTTTCCGATTATCTGGAGTGTACTCGTTTTCAGCTGTGTAGAGACAACCACACCTTAACGCAGCTTTGGAATTCTAAGAAACCTTTGGGTAGATTAGGCCGTTGGATCGAACGGCTTAGTAATTTTTCATTTTATATATTCCATGTAAATGGAAAAGGCAATTGTGTAGCGGACAGTTTGTCTAGAATGTTTGACCCTGACGAGTTAGTATGTGATAGAGGAATTCAGGAGCAGGTAAATGTTTTGAAGCAAGTTCCGGCGGCTTATTTGAACATGAAGTTTTAATAGCAATAGGATGAAGAATGTGCGGAGTTGTGGCATAAAATACGACTAGGTGAACTCACTCGTTTTATTGCGATGAAGGGGATTACTGGTAAAGCTTCACATAAGGGCATTTTCAAGTCCTATGTAACCAAGGCAGTGAGGCCAATGGTGTTTGATTATTTCCATAACTCTTATTTGCACGCTCGTCAGGGGCAAAAACGTACTTTGCAGCATATTGAACATTTTTTTTTGGCCAGAAATTCAGTCTGAAATTAGACATTAGGTGAAACAGTGTGCTTTGTGCCAGCAGCTAAAGGCCCCTCATAGTAGAGCCCAAGCACAGATAAGTAGCTCACCACCGAGTTTTGTCTGGGAAAGAGTCTATATGGATGTGTTTGGCTCTCTCCCTTGATCTAAGAAGGGTTTTAATTATTTATTGGTTCTGGTTGATGGATTTTCAAAGTTTGTTTTGTTATTCCCCATGAGCGACAAGAAGGCCACTACTGTTTGCAAGATCTTGCAGGAACAAGTGTTTCGTTATTTTGGTTCACCCGCTCAAGTTGTTACTGATAATGCGAGAAACTTTACTTCCACAGAGTATCAAATCTAGCTTTTTCTAGGGGACAGGACGAGCTATATGATCCTGTTTCTTACCAGGTTGGTGATGTAGTTCTTGTAAAGACTCATAATTTATCTAGAAAGGTTGATTCCTTCTCAGAAAAATTAGACCTTATGTACAATGGCCCATATTGCATTGTTAGTTTTCTTGCCCCAATGTCAATGTTGTTGCAGGACCCAGCAACGAAAAAGTTTTGAAAAAGCCATGTCTCTAATCTTAAGATTTTTCATCAGCCATTGGAAGATCGGCCAGCCCCCGCACCCTGAAGAGGAGCACTGTCACCACTAGGGGAGGGTTCATACTGTATGGTAATGTATTTTGGAAGTAAGATAATGCAAATATTGTTGCTAAAATGTCCTTTTGGTAAGTGATTCCCAATTATATGTATTACATTTAATTAGCCCATAAATAAGTAAAGCTACAAGCAGTAGTTGTTTTTATGGTTTAGTAGGATACCCACCTCATACATTTTTTTAATGTGAAGTAACACAAGGGGGCGTTATTAGAAGTTTCGGTAGGTTAGTTTAGGAGGACATCTCCTCCTTAGTCCTTTTCCTGTTTTCCGCATTCCTTTCCACCCTGCCAGAGTAACTGGAGTTCAAGAGCAGAAGGTACAGGGGAGGACCTGGCCACTCATTCATCGTCATCGGATGTTTTCTACTGTGGGCCTCATCCATCAGCTTCTCCGGGTTTGGAGAAGATACCCGCTGCAGCTCTCTTCCAGTGTGCGAGAGTATTGAAACACTACTTCAAGTTTGACACGCGTGTCAGTTAGCAAACTCAAACAATTTTATGTGAGTACTCCTGTCTTGCCAAAGACTATCCTGCCTGAAAGATTTATTTTTAGTCCCGCCAGCTGGTGAAATGTGTGTTGTCTACAATTTTCTGGAGCACGACTAAATGCTGTTATTATGAGGTTGGTGTGCTTACAGAACTACATGACGTTAATGAACTTGGTTAGCAAGCCTGCTTTGTTATTTGCCACATCTGTATTTGGTAGCCCAGATTAATAAACTGTTATTATGTCTGAAGTGGGGTTACTATTTGAAGAGGCAATATTTTTGCTGTAGACACGAGTACTTTGTTTTTTCTTCACTCCCCCCCCCACCCCCCAATCTTCACGGGGTGGCGCATGTCTGAACACATCCAAGCTCTGAGCTATACTGAAGAGAGGCGCGCGGCGCTCCTGGCACAGCCGAGCGCTGTCTGGTGGCTACTACTGGCAACGAGTTTAGCCTCGCACACTCTTGCACCTTCCATGCGCCTCTCCGCTATTCCTGCCGTTCCCTTATCCTTCCCGAGCCACGTTTTCCCGTATAAATGTTCGTCCCCAACCCTAACATGTGTATAATGTTCCTCATCGATTTGCGCGGGCTGGCCGACGATAGATTATGTCTACACTATTTCGTACTTCGGGACTTCAGCATGCTAGAAGCTTTTTCGCGTAATATGAGTACGCAAGTTAAGTATTGCAATGAACGTAGTTGTTATGTTAGGGGTAGAGTTTCTTTTAATGGAGTGTTTTTTGCGATTTTTGTGTATATGGATTTTTGTAGGGAAGTGTTTATTCACTGTTTTGATTGTGTGAATTTTCAATATGGTATTTTATGGGAGTGTTTGTAAGAGCTGGATTCTTCCTTTTTTTGGTGTGCTGTAGGAATGGTTTCCTGGCCTTCGATTTGCCAAAAGAATTTTAATGTCAATTAGTTTAGTGGATATTTTATGGCATGCCTTAATGCTCATGGTTAAGAGTAATGAGGGTTTTTGCTCCTTCCCAATGGTTATTCCATGTTGTACTTTTTAGTGAATCATCGGGTGTACTTTTACTTTTAAAGTTGTATTGCTGGTTGCCTTTACCTTTTCTAATGGAATTTCACAAGTGTTTATTCAGTTTGGGTGATTTCTCAGGATATATTAACATTGTTTTTCTGTTTGTTCCAGTAAATAGGTGTTCTCTCCTTCCCCTTGTTCACTGATTGGTAGCAATCAACAGAAAATTACAGATGCATTTTATATTTTTCAACTCATGTTGCAAAATTGTTGTTCTTGGTTATAATGTATAGGTGGGCTTCAATATATTTGTATTGATTTTGGAATTTTTGTGCTTGCTTTTTTGATTTTTTTTTTAAATGGTGTGCATCCTTCTCCTTGCCTTTGTTTAGCCCTGCTACGCCCTAAAGTGGCTTAACAGGAGGGGAGGGGAAGGATTGTCTGGCATGACTAGAGTGTGATGGGTGAATGTTGAGAGAAATATAAAAAATTACATTCAGAGTTCTTAAAATATGACTGGGTTAAATTCTCTTAGGTTAAGTTATGTTATGTAAGGTGACGTAATGCAAGATTATCTCAGGTTAAACGAAGTGGTTACTGAACAGTTTGGTTATGGGATGGTGTGTTGGGAAAAAAAATTACAAGCATTACCTTACATAGGAGTAGGAAATATAGGTTTTTTTAAGCTCAACATAGATATCCCTACGTACTTAATTATGGAATATTAAAAAATCTATTAGATGTAATTAAAAATCGAAAAAGTGAGACTAACAAATGTTCAAAATATAAAACACTAGGCATATATTTGCTAAAATAGTTTTTATATATGCTTATGAAAATCCAAAATGATGCTTGTCAAAGTCACGTAATCATATATTCTGATGACATATTCTTATCTGCCTGAAAAATACGAATCCGTAGACTCGCTACTAGATACACTTTAAAATCTAATAAAAATTTCTTAAAAAATACTTTAAAAAGTAGTATATAAGTTAAATCTTAGTAATATATGTAAGTAAAATCAAACTAATAAAACTTAAAAAAAAATAAAAAATTATTGATTAAAAATACTCAAAACAAACTTTAGAGAGTTAGAAAAATTCTAGATACTTAAAAAAATTAAATAAGAAATAAAAATTATGTAATAAAAACATGTTCTTAAAAAATTATTGTTTGATATATAAACTTAAAAAAATTATTCATATATAAAAGAAATACATTATACATTATATAGTAAAAATAGAAATATGATGTTTTTAATTAGTCTCATGATATTATTTATTCGTCTCCAAAGTGGATAATACTTATAAAGTCTTATCCCAGCCCATGTCACGATTGCCGCGTAGTAGTCTAAGGCGTAAATATGTCGACCAAATGTCCGGCAGTTCGATTCCGCACTATTTCAGGTGGTATTTTCAGTTCTAAAAAAAACAGTGCCCCTAGCGGCTAATTCCAAAACCAATATGGTGGTCGATCGACTTATCGAACGAGAGCGACACCAGCACATCTAGTGGATAAAGCCAAAAATCTAGTGGCCAAATCCAGGACTAATGGGGGAAACAAACCAGAAAACAAGATATCAGCCTGTGTGTACATGTAAACAAATATGGCGGCTATCAGTAATGGCTGATTTAAACAAAGAAGAAGAGAGAAATATAGAATGAGGAAGAAAGGCAATAAAGAGAAAGAAGCGAACCAAAGGAAGAAGGATAAATAAAAAAGAAAGTGAAGTAAGCACGAATTAGAAAAAAGTGGGAGCACTCGGAGAAAATCCTTGGAATCAAGAGTCAACAAAAATGACTAACTGGCCACCAAGATTATGGTCCAAGATGGAGCCATTGTGATCAGAGATGGCGGCATGCTGGCTACAAAGATGTTAGCGTACTGGCTAGCAGTAGCACTGAAGCCTGATGTCCCCGAACCGACATATGCCTACTACTATATTTTTTCTGGCTAACTTATTTATTCAACCTTAATATTGTAGTGCCTATGGTATTAGTAACTTTAATTTATAAAAGGTGTTGATGATGTAAAAGTTTTTCTTCCAATTATTTTTCTCTTTCCTGGTGAAACTGTCTTTTCATTTATTGTATGTTTAACTACAAGGGAGATTTTTATTTCCAAAATTTTTATTTCTTGTGTATGGCATGACTCTATTCTACTCGTGCCAATCACAACTGAGAATTTTGAAACATTTTGCTGTTGTACAAAATTTTTGCTTTTAGGTATCCAATATGATTTTCGTAGTTTTGCGTACTAACGAGTCCGGAAAGGTAATCCTAGGCTAGAAATTAAAGAAACAAGACGTGCGCGATATAGAGAAGAAAATGATAGGCATGAGGTGGACGACTCCGTGTATAAATTAAGTCTTCCGCGGACTGAACGTACCTTAAAGTGCTATGCATTGTAATCGGCACGTGAGTAAGCACGAATTCTTATGTGAAGGAAAGATTCCACAAGGAGGAGTGGAGCCAACCAGTTTCCCATTCCAGCAAGAGGGATATTGTATTCGCCATACGCCGAATGGAATGCTACAATATCCAATCTACAGTATAGAATTGACGACCCTAATGAACTACAGTTAAGTCTTACTGAACTATTGCTAATATACAGGCAGCTATAGAAGTGCCTATAGTAGTTTAATTTGAGCAATATTTATCCCAAAAGGGTTCTGACGTATAATAATATTTTTTTTTTTTAATGATCACGCTATTTTTCACCTACAATAATCCGTGAGATAATTTTTAGGTTTAATTTTTGTCAAACCAAGGGATATAATGAAAGCTGTAATTTTAAGACTAGTGTCGCTCCTTTATTCATGTTGGAATAATTTGAGGTAATTTTGGTAATAGCATGAAAGTAATTTCTTGGCGGATAAAATATTTTCTTCTTCACTACGTTATAATATTTTCAATTAATTATAAAGTTGGCCAGAATGGTGTTTACTTATATCAATTTCAAGTAACCTTAAAGTTGGTCAGATTGTTGTTTCGTAATATTATCTTATTGATGAAATACCTCTATAATTTAGTATGTTGAGACCCTACTAGAGAAACGAAATTTTTAATTAAAATATGAATCACAAACCTGCCGATCTTTCATATTAGTAATATTATGGTAGTTGCTAGAAAAGGCTTTTTTGTTTGTCTGTGTGTAATGCTTGTTTCCAATTGATATTTAAACGTCAGTAGAGTATATGAGATCGGATTATTCTACCGACAAGGTGCTATGAATTGTATTCTCCCGTTCATATTGAAGCTGGTTATTAGCCGAGGCAAACTTTATATATATATATATATATATATATATATATTTATTACCAATACACATTAAGATCTTTAAGTAGTGTCGTACAAATTACACAACGATAACATTGGCGCTCTAAAGTGTGACATTAATGTTGTGTGTGCTACATAAATAATCTGGCACTGGTACGCGGGACTGGTAACACCCCGTCCTGCCGTTACATAAACATTGTGGCGCCCCTACACTGTGTTACAGGCATAACGAATATATACATTTTGTGGGTAAACGTTACCTGACACACATTGATTCTAGTTTCGAAGGCGCCAGCCGTGAAACTGATATGTATTCGGGGCTTTGTATGCTCTTATTAACACTTGGGGATAGGTTCTGCAGTGAGTTCTGGAACATAGCTACAAAATATTATGTAGTGTTCTCAATGGAGTGCTGTGAAATGGGCCAGCAAAATTCGTTCCAACGCAACGAAACATTCTGACCTGAGGACATCGTGCTGCAGGTAGTGTGGCCACCACAAGCTTGGGTGCCACCGGTCGAGTCTTGAAGAATGTCACGCACTTGTGAAGAAGCATTTTGGATAGTTGAAGTCCGTCTGTTGGTCGAATCTATCTGGCATCCGAAATATGTTGTAATTCCTTTAAAATAGGGCTTTAAGTAGGCCTGTTAATAATCCCCACATTATTATCTTCAAAGTAGAAGATCATTGACCTTATTTTACGGAACGGAAAGCTACAATTAATGACCCAAGTCCAACTGAGAGAAAGGGCTCCAGTAAATATACCTCACCTGCGATAGAAAACCTTTGTAGTCTTTCAGAGGTCAGCCTGACAGTTGGTTAGCACAGCACACTTAAGCGATAGATGGTTTTGGTTAGTTTCGGGGGCATATTATGTCAGTGCATCGAGCAAGTTTTTTCATGGCGATTCCATCTGCAAGGGCATCGCTAACTGTGCATCAAGCCACGGTACGCCACTGATATATCTCCTTGATGGTATGGCCGAATTTACGGGTTCCTGCAATCATCACATTTCGGATGCACACAGCTCTCTCCATTGGTTCGATATTACAGAACACACGTACATCGTGTTTAAGGATTTCTGCCTTTAGTATTATGACCTGCTGGGCAAGTTCTCTGTGAGGAAAGGCGTTTCTGGTGACTTTTGGCTGCAAAGTGTACGTTAAAAAATTTGTTTCGTTTTTGTAATTTATTTCTTGTAGTTCCAGCATGCTGGGAACTTGATTTTTGTAACATTCATATGTGGAAATGGGTCTCAAGAATGTGGTTTATATCGCCTCCTTTTATGTGAGAGAGTTCATACACATTCATACAATATAAACTATAAGATAAAACTCTCTATGCAAAGGCAAAGTCATGTAATAGAGAAGATAAGACTTAAAAGCTAAGGACAGGATACTATCACATATAGAAATGAACAAATAGAGGATGTGTATCATTGCGGACTAGCAAAATCAATATAGTGAATTTAGAAAAGTAAAGGTCACCTGTGTGACTATTACTTATGTTAGCTATTGCTCAGTGGGAAAGGGCTGAGTATTAAGAATCACGCGAATGTATAATGCTAGAATTTGGAAATTTCATGTCGAAAATTTACCAGTATAACATGGTGTGTCTCCGTTTGTGATCAACACAACCCAGCATATGATGTGTAAATGAGCCTATGTGATGGAAGATTGAGATTATCTAACAAAGCTGGTGGAACATGAAATAAATAAACGAAGTATCGCTGAAAAAGTTCTTCCAATGGTTATTATTTTACAAGTTTGTAAATTGATTTCTTAAAAGTTTCGATGAGCCTGCCACCCACCGCTTCCTTTTCTTGCAGCCGAGAGTACGGAAGTGGTTTATGGAGGTAAGATATCAATTTTTCAGAAAATATGGGCAGGGTCTACATGGCTCGAGGATGGAAGGTTTTAAAAATGACACTATAAAGATGTAATAACGAGAAGCGAATGGTAGTAATATTTTCTTCACTAAAATGTTTCTGAATTATCTCTATAGTCCATAGGTCTGAAATACAGAAAAGAATTTAAGAGCGATCTAGGTAAACTCAGCAAATATGACATAGTATGTAGTGTATATAAAAATTACAACAAAAAACACAATCTTAAAGGTACACGAAAGTTAGTTAAGTATCGAAACCCGGGCATGATACAAACATACATATAACCTGAGAGCGAAGTCGAAAGCAAAAAGAGTCAAGGGGAAAGTAAAAATGTAATCAAAGTAACCATATTCAATAATAATGTCAAGAGGAAAACAAAAACGAAATGGAAGTAACTAAATAAAAGTATTTTAAAAGAAGCAATCCTGGAGGTTAGAAGTTTGAAAACGAAATTGGCCATAAGGACTGCATACTTTATATGGAATTTCCACTAATATCACCGATAAACTCTGTCTTATGATTCCTCGCATAAATAAAGATGAAAATTATGTACAAGACATTTAGCCTTACTCTCTTCTTAAGAATAGAACACGCCCGTAAAGGTGCAGATGAGCGACAGGTTGGTTGAGAATAGCACAGGACCAAATTTACTTTGGCCTCAGGAAATACACGTACTGTACCAGAAAACGAACACACGTCTACCAAAAATACTATCAATGTACAAAAGTAAAAGGATATGGAAAAAATGAAGTTTTCCCATCCAGTTATATCCAGTCACATTGAAGACTAGTATAACGCCACCCCTTCTGTGTGTTTGTGTTCATGGTACCGTATTTTCTCTGGTACACTACCACGCATACATTCAGAGGTCTAAGTAAATTTGCTCCCGTGCTGTTCGCAATTAACCTGTCGCACATCTAACCACTTGATGGTGTGTACAATCAATAGGAAGCCAGTAAAGCTAAATGGCATGTGCTAATAATTGTCGTCTATATTCATGTGAGGAACCTATTGACAGGGTTGCCGGAGATTTTTGTGATCAATCTATATGTACAAGTTGATACATGCTCACATGTCAGCATTAACAAATCTGTATACATATATATTTGTATTTATATATTCACATGAAAATATGTTATTTGTGAAAATAGGTCCTTTGATACTCATTCACATACTTCCAAAATCGGACAGAAACACGAATTATATTTTTCTCTTGTGGTTTACTATTGAAAAATAGATATAGTTTTTGGAAACAAAAGCCGGTGTTTATGCTATATCCTAAAATTTAATTTACACAATTTTCGTTTCTCTCAGTTAATCGTTACTTTAGTCTTCCTATTTTAACTTGCCCTGAACAATTCGAAAATCCGTTCCTTGCTAAAGAAGCAGAAATTTCTTAAATCGACGGGTGAGTGGAACAGTTGTGTGTACTCTTATGAGGTCGACATACTGAAGCGGTATTCACGCGAGATGGCCTCCGTAGTCCACTCGGCGGCGATGTAGGGACTGGAGCAGATATGTATACTGATACGGGGTCGGCCTGCTGATGTAGTACTCGTGCCGAAAGGCCTCCGTAGAGCCACTTGGTGGCGATGTAGGGACTGGAGCAGATATGTGTACTGATATGGGGTCGGCCTGCTGATGTGTTACTCACGCGAGAAGGCAAAACTAATATTCTGGCCCGATTCCAATTTAGTGTGTTTATTTTTTCGGTAAGCTGGCCATCATCTTATTTATTCCGGCGTGCTAACGTTTTTGAGACATGGCTCCTTATCACAATAAAAATACAAATATGATGCCTTTTTGCCAACAAACGTTTGGAAAGTGTTTTCGAATAGGCAAGGTGTTAGCTAGCTGTTAATGGCTTGATGTCTTTTTTGAGACATTGTTTTAACTGTTAGTATGTTTTTTGTTTCATATTTATATATGTTACATGGTAGCCCATTGCATATTTACTTTGAATTTTTCTTCTTTTTTTTTCATTTTTACAACCATCCTACAGATATATTAAAAATTAACAAAAACTATTTCGTTTGCAAGCAATTGAAGAAATGAAGAAATAGTTTCTAATTAATCAATGTTTTAAAATTATTTATTATATTGTCATGGAATTTATGCATTCATTTATAGTGATTTTTGTCGTGATAATTTGAAACTACTGGAGAGTATCACCAACTTACCCCATGCTGTTTAGTTTAGCATGTGGACTGTCAACTCGAAGGTCGTAGGTTCGAATACTGCACTCGGCAAGCAAAAGATTTTCATATCATATAATGTGTTGAGAAGATTATGAAGTCAGTATATATAAAGAAGAAATCGTAGAAGGCATCGTAACCACATCCAGCCATCGCAGGTACGTCATCTTTTCGCCATCCAGCCACCGTAGGCCCGGTGGCTTGCCGCCATCCAGCCGCCGCAGGCCCAGCATCTTGCCGCCATTGAGCACCCGCAGGCCTGGCATCTTGCCGCCATACAGCTACCGCAGGCCCGGCGTCTTTTCATCATCCAGCAGCTGCAGATTCCAAAACTTGTCGGCTAGCTTTTACCAGCCCGATTCTGGACAGTTATTTTCGTCTATGTTGGGCAGGAATATATTTTGTATCTTGCTGTTAGCTGTACGGTGTATTTTTGACACTGTCGGTAAACAGTCAGCCTCCAGTCCATATTTCCATCGAGCCGCTTCCGGCATAAGACAGCGGGCCGACATCATCTGGCCGGAGTTTGTCGGTTATCTTTTACCGGCCCGATTCCGCCCCGTATCTTTCGTGTTTGTTGGGTGCTCTGTTCACAAAATTCATCTCATTCTTTGTACTATCTGATCTGGCATAGCAACAAGTTTTAAAATCACATACTTATGTTTGTATCGCAGCACCTTTACTCTACTTTCCTTGCTGATATACAGAGTCAGTAGAGGTTATTCCACAATGCTGCTAGTTCTGTATCGCATAGATGGGGAAGACTGAACAATTCGACATAATCCAGATAATGGAATTACTCCCAGCGAGTCATGCACAGCAATATGTTGCCTAGAGGTGGAGTGTCGCCCACGGAAGTTTGACTAATCAGTGAAACAAGTACAGGAACTCAGGTAATGTCGCCAATAATAGGACTCGCAGTTCAAGTCCTCCCATATCCATATAATGCCAGTATCGTTACCTCAAAATAACGGCCCTCAGACGACCTTCATTAATGGCCAAGGTTCTTATAAACTACCTTCTCTGCTACATATGTCCTATAAGACAGTTTCCAAAGTCAGCAAGTGGTTGATCTCCACTACATAAGGCTTCAAATTTCCGTGTTACGTACAGAACTGAGCTTTTAGAAGTATCCAATTCTTGTCTCTTTGACGATGAAAAACTTAAATATTAAGAATTGTGGCACTTACAGTCCTGAGAAGAGGATTTCTAGACTGCTGTAGCCAGACGTGCGAATTTGTAGGGGAACTACGAACAACAGTAACATGATCATGTTTAGGAAGGCGATCCACTATCTTGTGACGCCCTTATCCCAAGGACGTGGCAAAGAGGCATAACACTGCCCAAAATTCAGTTAAGAACAACTATGTATTTTGAAACTTTCCTCAATTCAAAACTTCAAAGGAGTGTACACCTGCAATATTGTCGAAAGCAATCTATAATTACTGTTACAAAAACAGAAGAAAAAAGAGAACACTGGACTTGGATTATTATGTTTACTTATCCCAAAATGTGTGTCACACATAGTTCACAAATCCTTCATACAAAACACTAGCAACATGCAAAAATATTTTTGTACTATAATTTCTTAAATTACTACCACAACACGAGGGCAATTTTAAGCTCAAAAGAACCTAACCACAGCTAAAAGTCATACATTATGATATATGCGCACCACGACGCATTATAACTTTGGTTTCTTTGAGAATAACATTATTGTGTACCAAAATAACAACAGAAAAAATATGTACATATGTACCACGACACGTGGCTGAATTTTAATATTCTCAACTTTAACTGGGACTATTTTTAAAGTTACTACAACCATACGTGGACAGAATTTACAAAATTCAGTTTTCGGTGTGCCAGTGTACGTGCATAACTTTTAATTAATTTAATTGATTAAGATTATGGGCATAATAGAACCACAATTTTCAAATATAGATGCACCACGACACGTGGCTAAATTTTATACCACAAGTTTTAACGTCAACCAACCATTTTTAAAGTTACGAATGTCGTAAAGGGGCAAAATGTACAAATTCAGTTTTCGGTGCGCCAGCGCACGTGTATAACATTAAATTCATTTAATTTATAAAGATTATGTCCCACATGGATAAAAATGATAATCATATAAGTGTACCTGACACGAGGCTAATTTTAATACCATCAGATTTTAAAATGGACTATTTTTACAGTTACTGAAGTAAAATACATCTAAATACATCTATATGCGCGCCAGCGCACATGGCAACTAAATACTTTTAAATTATTTATAATGTCCCACATGGACAAAACTTATTATCATTACTTTCCATACAAGTGTACATGGCACGTGGCTAATTTTAATACCGTTTAATTTTTTTAATAGAGGCAATTTTTTAAAGTTACTATTGTCATATATATATATATATATATATATATATATATATATATATATATATATATATGTATGTATATATATGTATATGCACGCCAGAGCATATGGCAACTCTGAATTCTGAATTCTTTAAATATGCTATCCAACCCATAGGCAATGAAACTTCGTCTAAATTAACTGGCGTATAGATCATTTTAACCTAAGTAGCTTGACATTATATTATTATAAAGTCGATAATGGACACAAATGAACCATAAAAAGGTCAAACATAGACCCCATTTAAAACGACTTGGGTAAAAGCTTTTCTCCTTTGCATGATTCCATTTCTCAAATTATTTTCGCCAAATACTAAAAATTCACAAATTTTAAAAATGCTGATTTGAAGGCAATGCATGAATTTTCACCAACATGCGCCATGATCTAGGGCGTCTAGAATTATCAAGTATATTTTATTTCTCAGGCCTGATGGGCCATAACTCTATTTAAATATAACATAAACTTGTTCAAATACTAAACTCAAGTCGGAGACCCCAGGCTGTCCATGTCTGGTCTGCCGAGGCCGTCTCCTCACTGTTTATACACGAAAACTTACAATAACCGCTATCAGGGTACAGCAAAATGCTTGTCCAATCAGGGACTGTGTAATGTTCCACACGTTTTTAATTTTTGAATCACAACTGTCACATAACGCAATGTCTTCACGTGGCGCATGCTCTGCGCTTGCCAACTACAGTCAGTGATGGCAGTGCCACACGGCGATACCTGTGCGAAACACCAGAGTTCTCGTTTCTCAGTGTCGGGCGGTCTACGATGCAAGAAGGACGTGTTTTAGCCGTGCTAAGCGATGTTGTTTTTTTTTTCCAGTCAACAAGAAACGTTTCTACACAGAGTCGGCAATGGACATGAAAAATTGGTTAGTCGTATTATAATTTCAGGTAAAGAGTTTTCGTGGCTCATATTATACATAAACGATTTCTCACACACGTTTTTAAAGTTCACAAAACGTAAATCTTCTTGCGGCCTTCATACAGGTTTCTTGATCACACAGGTCTGCGATGTTTAGCGTAGGGGGGGGGGGGGAAGTGTGTGTGGGGGGGGGGGGGTGTTTGAAACTAACAGTAAATTGAGATACCCGTCTCAATCTTGCGAAAAAAAAAAAAAAAAAAAAAAAAAACAACCATGTTCTAGGCTGGAATTATTTTTCCACGGCAGACCGTTTTCATTCTCATCCGTTATATTTTTACTGGCTTCCGATTCGGCTTAGAGAGTCTTAGACGCCTTAAAAAGGCGCTTTTGGAGACCATTTTACTGTAGCAAATGACATATGTGAGACCTTTCCACACTATGAGTACGCGTTCGCACCTGCAAGGATACATCAACGGAATGGAACGGCTCATTATGTTCATAGACCTAAATGGAATTTGCAAGTATGGATACGTAGAACTGAAAGTGATAATTAGGAACCCTCAACTGTTAATTTTCGGGATCTTACAATTGCTGTTATAACAATTTGAGACAATTTTCAATAACCGCATCCTGAAAGAGCAAGACTCGTGCCCTGGTAAGCCGACTCATTTTACAGTTACGCTAATCAACTCTGACATGGTCACTCAACAAGATTACAGTTTCTAGCGATAGGTATGTAGATAACTTGTCATCTACAAATCAAAATTCACTTCACTTTATCGATGATATAATTGACTTCTTCATGCAAGTTTTTTGTTATATTTCATTAAGTGTCATGTAATCCCGGGCAAATCATTAGTTCTTTTTTGTTGTTTTTAAGACACAGTAATAAAATATTTAAAATATTATTAACATAACCAATATTTACTAAATAAACCAAAGAAAATTCCACTAAAAACAGTTACGCAAGTATAAAACACTGTAAAATTAAATTAAATTTGGTTAAAAAATTTTTAAAACTTTCGACATAAGCAATTCGTTACCTGTAAAATCATTTAATAAAATAATTAATATTTTTGTGGATAGCATAAAATGCAGGAGTTCATTACTAATATTTCAAAAAGTGTTTCTAAATTCGTTTCGGATTTGGACGCGTGATTATAAGTTTTAAGAATTTTTAAGGTTTAATTTTCTACAATTGTATATTTTCAATTATTTATGAGGCATTGATTAACTTATAATACATTAGAAAGCCAAACAATTTAGAAAATTTAAATTATATAATAATTAATCAATAATATGTTGCAACACACCATACCTGTATTGATACAAATATCGGAACACAAATTAGGTTAGCATTAATAAGTAAGTATTCGTTTGTTTTGGACAAATATAATGTACATACTGTGTTTAATATTTCATATATGACTTTAAAATATTGAGGTAATGAAAAACTGTTTTACATGTTGGATACAAAAATCAATTAATTCAATTAATTGTAGTGATTTCACCTCCGAAGTATGTGTACAGCTGCAAATAATTAAATAATTTATAAATTTTATGAATCACGCAAAAGACGTGCTTGAACTTAAGATACGTAAATCCACGAATCTGACATGTTTAATTAACTGTTTCATTATTTGGTATCTTAGATGAAGCTACCAAAGCTTATGAAATTTAGAAACGTAAATAAACATATATTTTTTAAAATAATTTAGTGTAATATATAATTTCACGAAAACCCACCGCAGCAGTTGTTGCGTTATTCATGCTTTAAAATTTATTTTATACAATTTTGATTTTATCTAGTGTATTTTGAGAGTTTTTTCTGTTAAGTTTTCCAATATGAAGACTATTCGTTAAGGGTCTTATGTGTTTCGCCTTATTTGATTATCATCATTTTTACTACATAGCTGCAGATATTGTGACTACGAAACATTATGTATATATGCATATACACACTGCCCTTACTGTTGTTACACAGTAAGTAACCCAACTGTTCTCGGATTTTACAGCCGTGACAACCTTTACATACTGCATACTGCAATTTTCATCTCGACCTTTATATTCCATTTTTTCTGGTGAATGAATACTAATGACAAAACTTAATTATTTTAATATTTTAGGGGGCGTATCTTATTTCGAGTTTGAGTAACAGACATCTACAGATTTAATTAGAAAACGTCCTTGAAAATACAACCAGGGAGGTTGAGATTGAAAGTAGCGTATATTGTGAAGAATTTATAGAAGTCTATATATATATATATATATACACACAAGAAGTCTCAATTATTCGTTATGTACTTATATGAGGGCACTTTTGCTTGTCCGAGCAAAAAAGGACTTCTGGAAATAGTCAGAATAAATTGTTAAATTAAAACATAAATGTTCATCACTTATCTGGAAACTACGTAAAGAAACTTATTCCTCACAGTAGTTCAATCGTTGTTTCACCTTAAACGCGAGGATAATATAATATACATCATATTTAAATCAGTGATTAAAAATCAACGCTTCCTGATATAGGGATACGCGAGATTCAGCTCGACTCAAAATTAAAGAATGTTTCATAAAACTATCGTCTAGCTTGAGCACTTGCTGTTGTAATAACTTCTGTTTAAAGCTTCGTGCATGTAAGTATGACTACAGTATGTGCGAAATCACATATACCTTACACAGAAATAAGTGTTAAATTATTTTGTTATACAAATAAAATTGCACGATCTTGTACTATAAAAACCTGCAGCCAGAGAAAAAACTTGAATTTCGTTAACATTAGTTGTGATGTCAGAAAATTTTTAAATATGTTAATTAATATATTGTTTAGTAAACCTCCTTGTAAATGCCTTGAAATTAAATTTTTTCGCGGATATCTCCGAATAATAGTTAATACATTTCTGCAAATTTTTAAGTTAATTCCACATTTTCGCAGTTTTAAGTGTTAATACGCCGGCTCTGACTTAGAAACTGTGACCACAGATGTATTGGATATCCAAACATGAACCTTACATTTATCTCTCAGCGTAGGAAAGCGTGCAAATAAAGACGAGGAACTATCGTAATGGTAAAATAAAGTTTCCCTTACCAGAGCCTGTTGTATCCTCTGTCAGAATACCGAGAACTAGACAAAACGACACGAGGCAGAAATTCCACATTATTTCTCCCAGGTGAACTGTCTTTGTGAAGTAATTGCTCAAAGTATTCTAAACGAATAACGAATACTGTATATACTATTTCCCTTGGATCACGTTGGTTTTAAATCCAGCTGTCGTCCAAACGGCAACGAAACTATTATTCAATTAGCCTTTTCAAAGAGTGATAAGATACTCTGCTCTTGAAATACAATGCATAGAGAAAATATACTTAAAGATAGAAGATGTAACTTATGATCTACATCTCATTAAAGTATTACTGGAACAATCATATTATTGTCAGCGCACTACGTCAAGGCTGGTGTAGTTGTGTTTGACAGAGGAAGACTGACTGGGGAAAAAAAAAATCCGGTGAAGTGATTTGGGGGGGGGGGGGTAACTCTGCGCGTAATGAAGCCATTGTGCCCTCTGTAGCAAAAATATTACGCAGTCCCCCCCCCCCCCGGCCTCCCCAAAAAAAGTGCGTATCGAAAATTAGAGTCCATCACTGGAAGTGTTTCATACAGTAAAGTTTCATATCGGAAGGAGAGAGAATTTATAAAGAAATTAGTTGAATGTTACGTTGC
This sequence comes from Dryococelus australis, assembly GCA_029891345.1. Classification (NCBI taxonomy): domain Eukaryota; kingdom Metazoa; phylum Arthropoda; class Insecta; order Phasmatodea; family Phasmatidae; genus Dryococelus; species Dryococelus australis. The sequence continues at coordinate 159,118,544 of CM056995.1, forward strand.
GGAAACTGCTAAGAAATAAGTGCATGCACCTCTTGCGAAAGCAACAGAAAAAGATGCGTGATACAGAGGTGTAAGTCAGAGATTTGTTTACGCAGTCGAAATATAGCAGAGGCAAATCGAAGTAATGAAAGCAGGCAAAAGATGTAATTGTAATTATTATTTCAAAACTAACCATATTACGTGTTGGTAAAAGGGCTATTTTGTAAACCCTGTGGGGTTTCTTCTTTTAGCCTGCTGAGTATCCTTCCACACTATCTTAGCGGAAAAAATGCCCCGTGTCATCTTCTGTCACTTTCAAAAGAAGGCATAAACCTAAAACGTTTGTGACATTATTAATGAGCCTACTTTTCTCTACATTGTTGCAAGTAATATTTAATGATGTTCATAATAGTTTAGATAGTAGGTAGGCCATGATGTCTCGTTGGCCGTAATATCATTAAAGGTGAAACCAGAAACATATGCAACAGTACAAACACAAATACAAATATAGACTATTCACAGTAAAATGAGCACTTTTGAATGCCCTGTTTAAGATCTACTTGCATGCACATTGTGTATCCTTCCATCTTGTGAGATATTAACATTGTTATGGGCCGCACAACTTTATTCATGCAATGAAGGAAATTATTAATAAAGTAAATATTTTACAAATCCGCTAATATATTCTCTTCGATTCATTAAAAGAAAACAAAGCGAAAGAAATAATTTTAGTTATCAGAAATTGATATCTACATTTTTTATTCGAAGTTAAGATACGGAACTACTTCCCATACATCGTTACCAACTTTACTGGTCGTATGCCACTCTGTCCGCCAGTTAAATATATGCAGGTAGGGGCAGTGACTTTTTTCAAAGGTTGATTTCAAAAGTGCTCACTTTATCGTAAACAGCCATGGGACGCGAACACAGATAACTACGTACCATAATCTAGCTCGCAATCAGCTGCATTACTGAGGAAGAGTTCGCAGCACCAATTTCGGATGTAATTAAGTCTAATTTTTTAATGATTGAGTTTTAATAACCAAAAATATTTACATGACCGTCATATTGTTAATAAATGCCTGAACTAGTTAAAACTCATAAGTTTATATGACCTACCGTAGCGCAATATATCTAAAGAATTTGGTAGAATTCGTTTGATTAGTCGCTGAGAAATGTCATAAAAAATTTAATTTCCTTTTTGTTTCGTGCTATCTAACAAAACTGCCTAAAACGATCCTATAGGTGTTGTTTATTAAGTTACAGATACTGTCACCATAAATGTTTGGTTGAATTTGGTTAAATTGTTTATAGACATGACAAACTTATAAATTTATTTGTGAGGCCACCATTCTGAAAATTAATATTTTATGCCACTTGAATCGTGTAAGTTTACATGGCCCTGTGTAGCACTAGTGATCTCACAAATGTCCTGGAAATTAGTTCATCTCTTCCGGTAATACTTCAAAATGTTCGATTATCTCACCTCGCACTATTTTGCACAAAGTCAAGGTATGCAAAAGAGGACCTCTTTTTGCATAATTGATGCTTCTAATGAATACTGGTAGAGTAATATATTTTGTTGAATTTTATAGAATTGTTCAACAGATATAACATACTAACCTAAATTATTTATATTAACGATATTAAAAAAAGGACTGGCGCACCAAAAACGTGTTGGTTTACATATCTTAACGTAGCACTACTGGCGTGAAAAATTTTGTTTTAATTGGCTGATTGGTCCTTGTGATATGACATACGACATAGATTTTTATCATGTGACAATCTTCAAATATGGAGGACCGAAGAAGAAGAATGAACAGATTTGAACGGCCCTTAATATCGAGGTCTTTAGATCCGATGAAGGTGATTCAGGTTGAGTATGGAATAGAGCTGGAATGCAAGAGCGTCAGAAATGGGATATCCCAGAGAAAACCCGCCGATCAACAGCATCGTCCAGCACGACTCCTACATGCAAAAATCCGGAGTGACCCGGCCGGGGATCGAACCTGTAGAAAATTTGGGCTTTATTACTGTTGACATGTGACAACACGTTTGGATAGCCAGAAAGATATGTGGTGACTTGGTATTGGTTGTGTGTGAGAATATCTACAAAGGCGTAGTACACCTAGCATTAATATATACAGTTGGGCGCCTTATCACAGGCATTCTGATGCGTACAAAACCACAGTGCTTACTGTGTAGATGAAACAATACATTCTCACATGTAGCACACCGTATAATTACAACTCAAGACAGAGTAATTAAAATAAATTATGCCAGCTGAAGTACTGTGTAACATGGTGAGGTTCCCTTCCCCACATAACTGGTTGCCTGGTTAAACAGCAGCACATAAACCTTGACTGCAGTGTGTCTCATCTCTTGTTAGTCATACAGAAGTAGCAGGAACAGGAACTGTGTGTCTGATTTTGTATCTGGTTACGTGTACTTTAGTCAGTATGTGGCTTGGTATCTGACATGAAAAATAAAGAACTTTAAGTACTGAATGCTTAGAAATGTTTTTCCACCAAACATGAACTTAAATTGCATTGAGCTTTCTGATCACTAATGCTCTGCTGATTATAAAAACTAAGCTGACTGCAAACATATGTGCAGTGGGGAAATCACTGGTTAATGAAAAAATCTATAATTCTATTCACTGTTTAATCTCTTCTATAAAGTTTCAAATCAAATTCACTAACAGTAAAATCCTTTCTGATTTACACTAAGACTCCCATCAGTACTGCTATCATTAATCTTTGAACACTGTCCGTATTGAAAGAATTTAATTACATTAAAATTCTGATAAATATTGCGGTTAGCTAGTGAGTAGACGTTAATGCATTAAACTCTGGTTACAGCCCCCCCCCCCCACACACACACACACACCAACACACACATATATGTAATGTATGTATATATATATATATATATATATATATATATATATATATATATATATATATATATATACATACATTACATACATATGCTGCAATAAACAATTTAAATTTCATACTAAGCAATTTCAACAATATATTACATTACATCGTTGCACTTATGAAAAATATATAAGGCACTTCCTTCTTTTTCCAAGCCTAAACCCTGTAAGAGCTTTTCTAACAAAGTCAGGAACGAGCTTTCAGAATTATGGCGCATTTTCTACGTAACCTATCACAGACAGATCTCCGAAAAGAATCTACCTGAGATAGGGATACGTAGCCAAGCCCATATTCGAAACACGTCAGGATCAGCTGATCTCACTGAGGTAATCCACAAAATGTCAACAAAACATGTCAGTGACGTCACGCGCCCATTCCTCTCTGGCATTAAAACTCCCGCTTACAAACTCAAGTATTGATGAACCGGTATTATAAAAGAAAATATAAAATTACTTCGTCAGATTTACATAAATAAATATGTTTCATGTCCTTAAATCTTTAAAAAATACATATAATTTTACCGCTCCATCAATTCAGAACTCTAATGAATACTTTCAGCATACTTTCTAAACGACTTCAACATACATAATAAAAAAAGTAATAAGAAAATAACATTTTTTCCCCCTCCAGTGTATTAAATATAAAGATAATCTCAAATTAAAGGTAAACATTACACTCAAAACAAAACGATCTTGTCAAAATGTAAACAACAGGAAATAATATAGTAAACATACCAAAAAAAAACATTAAATATGCTCTGTACACACAAAATAAGTACATGTAAACAACAAATACGCAATATAAACATCAGGTAAATATGTAAACAGCCAGAAAAAAACTACTCTGAAGTTATCCAACATGCTTTAGATTACCCATGTTTGGCGAGCTTTGGTCTACCTTTACACTCTGTGAAATAAATGTACGTTAAACGATCAATACATGTGTCACTTCAGTATCAAATTAACATTGTACATGCCACATTACACTCCCCCTCACTTCAACAGTTGTCATGAAAGTTATAACTTTTTAGGATAAGTATGTCTGCATCATACCCCTCTCCACATCCATGGTACTGTGTAACCCAACACATTCATGGTTTCGGCAAACGAAATGCGTGTACACACATATTACTTCAGGGGAAACAACTATTCAACAAAACGCTGACATGAGAAACAATGCTACGTTCATAAAGTTTCAACCCTCTTAAAATACACAAGTTACGTACTCTCTTTATTCATTAAAAAACATTCAATGTTTTAAGGAAAACAAATATTTACATATTGGTGTGACTTATGTCACTCTGTTTTGAAGGAAAATCTATTATTCAAATACCGTCGTTTTGTCCTGCATTTTACCTTATCCTCCGTCCATTGCGCATGCGTTCCTGCGTAGCTTGCAATGTGAACCCACGACATGTGCCGGTGTCATAAAATACCGTTAGACATGACGTGCCTCTAACATCATGCTGGAACTACGTCGTCTGCTCCTAATAAATGTGGTTTTAGAGGTGGTACAACCATCTAAACATATAAAACCACATCACGTCGTCTTTACTGAAACCATGCTGCTGTGGATACTGCAACAACTGGACCACTATACGTCGTAACACTGGCAAATATCCTCACAGAATCATGAAGTTCGTCTGTAGCGTCACCCTAAACGATAGCCTCAAAGCATTCACTTCACTTCAAGAACTTCTAAAAAATACGTCGAATCTATTAAAATTCGTCGCGCTTATACCCTCCCCATTACTGGCATCAATTACTTTTCGTAACTCGCATTCTGTAACTCCATAAGTAGCGTTAGAACATTTCTATTTAATTACCTCACTTTACTGAATTAACTCAGAAATAACTTTCGTGATAAAATCCCTCAATAGTATACTTTATGATGGCAGAAATTCAAAATAGTTTGGCCTAAGGGTATTTTCATTTTTTTCAACTTGCAAAACGAAGTTTGTTATTGCCTCCCAATAATACTAAAATCATAGTTGTCCTTCATTCTTCTTACGCCGTTTCTCGCTTCTTTCTTGACCTAGTTTTAGGGTTCATCTACCAGACACTCCCTAAAATGTCATATTAGAGGATACTTAAATGACGTAACTCGTCAAGTGTATGTAGGTATTTGAGTACAAAGCTGGTTAGGAACAAAACAAGCGGAAATTTAGAAGAATACCTTCCCACAGTAACATTACAGTTATGTAAGCGTGTCCATTAATCGTAGATGAAAAATAATAAATAATCATATGGGAATATTATCCCATACATGAGAATTTCACTCCTGTAGGCAAAATTACACATCTTACAGTGTGTTGTGTGCGGTCGCCATGAATGCGTCAACAAGTGCGCAACAGTGGTACCACTACAACAACGTCATCGTAGCCTCGGCGACGGACGTCTGGAAAACTTCTGCAGTTTCATAGCTGAGATGTTAAAGCGAATTTCAAGAACTTCGAAAAATATGTGTTTCCTCAAACAAACTTCAAGGTATGGCTCCATTTGATTTCTCGTGTTAAAATCAGTGGTGATAGGATATTTGTAAACAAATTGTTACATTGGGTGTATTTCTGTAGGAAACTTCACTCTTCGAGGTTGGCAGCTAACAAAAATGTCTCTTCTAGACATCACAATGAGCTCTAGTGGAGCGCAAATAAATATGAGTCTTGTACACAACCTTCATAGCATCTTCTAGGGCCCCCTTAATTATGCTTTCATCATAACAGATTGCATAGTCACTGCCAAAATAATACAGGTCGCTTATATAGGAATTTATCTTGTGCAGCGGCTTATCAGCTATGCTAGTGTACACACTCAGTTGTATACACTCTGACATGAATATCATGTAGCAGCCCTCACTTAACCTACCTATACTTATACCAAGTATGTAGAACACTCTTATGCTACAATAAGTGACTTCTTCACTGCCGATATACACAATTGCAATCTTGTCCTTCTGATTTACATTGCTACAAGCTGCTTGCCTAGCTAACACATAGTGATGTACCCATTACATCATTATGCTTCTACAATAGACTCGTAGTTCATTCTAAGAAATGCTACATTGTACTGTCCAATGTATTTCTTAGTTACACTTTCCATCAGGGCGTAACAATTTCCTTTTAATACCTCAAAAACTTCAAATTGTCCCTCATAAAGATTGAAAAGCTTTCTAGTAAAGTTAGTCCAAAGGTGGCTAATAGGATTTGTCTTGACTAAGACCAAAGATCCCTTCTGAAATTTCGATAATTTTGAAGTCTTGAATTGTCTCTTGCACTTCTCAGTTGCGCTGAATAAACGTTCTTTCACAAATTGCTGTACTTCCCGTTACAATTACTCCCTTGTCAAACTCTTGTCAAATACATCAGATAGTTGTGGTACACTGATCTTGTCGAACAGCATGGAACACTGATCTGTGAGTGCTCCATATGGAGTTACGCTAGTGGAAATATGCGCCGTGTGGTTCATTACCACTTCTATGAAAGGTAGAAAATCTCTCCACTTCTGCTGCGAATTATTACAGTAGGTCCGTAATGTTGTCCCCAGTGTATACACCGATCTTTCAACTGGATTACTCTGAGGTTGTCTAACTGACACTGCCGTAGGCCCAACTCTGAGCTTCAGCATGCCTTGCTGCGATACATCGCAGGGGAACTGAGTACCAATGTTACTCAGTACTGCCTCCGGCCTTCCGACTTCCTGAATGAAGATCTTCATTTTCCCAAGTAGTACTGACGTAGTTGCATTTACTATTACAAAAACACAAGCCAGACAAGACCACACTAGTCAATCATAGCCATTCTTAGCTGCGCAGCCAATAAGGAGACATATTGAATGTCATTGGTTGCAGCAGAAAGATAGTAAAAACTATATAAACCCATGTTTTTTCTGGTCTCCTCGTCAGTCGCAATAGTGTTCTTGGACCCTGTGTGACGCTGCCTGAAGACAGGAACAGATTGCAGTTCCCGAAAAGTCGCATTCTATCAGTCGTGGGAAAACTACTGTTTGTTCTTGTACGAGTTTCCTCATTGTATTTGTTTTATTTATGAAATTAGATCAATAGCCATTGTTATCTTGTCTGTTGGTCGTATATAGTCTTTCCGTATACATAAATTTTAATTAGATTTTCGCATTTTGCATGCTGTCATGACTTATTTTACTCGATTCCTTCATGGAATTTTCTGGCTTTGTGCCTATATATAATTGAATACAGCATCCCTGGCTTGTATTCTGCTGTGTCTTGTTAAACTGCTGTGTTTTAGTGCGTTTCTTTGTTGTATAGTCCTATTTTTTCTAATTTATATTGTCAGTGTTGTCATAACCTTGTCAGCAGGTTTCTTGCCTGTACTGGTTTCTATGTGTTATCTGTTGGTCATATATATATATACACATATATATAACTATTTAAAATTATTTGCTGTTTTGTTTTTCACTCTATTCCCTCTTGGAATTTTCCATTGTTGTATAAATATACTTATTTTCTCGTCCATACGTTGCTTGTCTTTTTAAGTATTTTTTTCGCGCACAGTTCTGTTTGTTCCATGACAGACAACTGCATCGCAATAGCAAATGTCCAAAAATCTTAATCTTGTATTATTTCAGTAAATTCTTAAATGTTATCCACCCCCCAGTAGCCATCACTTTGAAAGTAGTTGGGGTGTATGAGATTGTATCTCTTTGAAAATTTAGTATGTCTCTCCGATGTCGTGAAATTTATTACTGAACATATTTCTATATGCACAAATTATTCGAATATCCTAACATTTGATTAAAAAAATGTTGGTGTTTTTAATAAAAAATATTCAGTAATTTCTCATGGTGAGTCTAGAGCGAATGTTTGAATGTAGTAGTAATGTTCGAACTTCTACGATGTGATGGAGTTGGGATGTGATTTATTAGAAGAAGATGTCTTGTATATGAAGATACAGTTCTCAGGGATTTAGTTTTAATATTTTTCACACGAGTGTGATAGGAAAGTTCTGATAGTAGGAGTGGTGTATACCATCAGATTGACTAATCTGTTCATATGGTGTGTCGGTAGTGCTAGTCATAACGAATGGCTCGATCGTATAGTATGTTAGTGGTTCTGGTAGTGTTTGATGGAAGGGATTTTTGAATGGATGTTATGGTTTGTGCAAATGAATAGGGTGGTGTGATATTGATAGCAAGTATTGATGGATATCATGCTATTCTGCTGGAACATTTGAATTGCTGGTTTCGTATTATGGTCTATTGGAATGCGATTTCATTATAGTTTGATCGTTGACTATGATATACTGTATGGTTGTTGATATTATTTGAATGTGTGTTTTGCTATTACATGATGAAATGGTTTATCTAAGAATTCACTGGAATATTTCATAGGAATGTTTGTATGATTGCTCTGTTGTCTAGAAAGGTATGATGTAAAGTGTTTAGTATAGTCGGTATGGTGTAGGAAATGATTGCGGTTATGGTTTGTTTATGTATATAGAATAACATATGGTAAAGGCCATTCACATTAAAGTGAGCACTCTAGAAATCAACCTTTGAAAAAAACTACTGTCCGCAACTGCGTTTGTATAACCATGTGTGTTACCGCACAGGCTGGGGATGAACACACCCAGTTATGTTGGCTATTAAATTTGAAAAGTAGTTCTAAGAAATAACGCTGTATTGCAAATGTAATGTTTAAATTTATGGCTACTTAAGATGTTTGAAGGGTATTTTATACAGTTTAAAGTAATTATTGGCTTAAATAAAATGTATTTACTGTAACTCATAATTATATTGTGTCACGTGATCGGCAGAACGGTCAAAAACAACGGCCCGTTGTTGTGGTTCCTTCATGCTTGTTGCTTGGCTTTGCTTGTGTGGAGTGGTTGCGAGGCAAGCTATACAAATTGGGATGTTGGAAGTTGTTGTGTTTTAATATTTCTCATTTATTTTTCAGCTTATCTACAGTCATCTTTGTTTTATTATAGGTCGTATAGTGTTTAATTGTGTTGTAGTGATTTTGTGTAAAGTCATGAGTTCCAGCAAACTACGTATGAATAGTTAGCGTCAGGAAGACATTATAAATTTCGCTGAAAGTATTTATTCGTTAATTCGTCGAGGAGGGACGAAGCCGTGCAAAGTCATCGAACGAGTTGCAGAAATGATGAAAATTTCAACTGCAACTGTGTTTTTACGACGTGTTTCCCCGAACAGGTTTTACGACGTGTTTTCCCCGCGTATCACCGGTACGTTGAAGTAAATCGTTGAAAAAGAACTAGTAGAAATCGACAGTTGGAAACGTGATATTATAAACGGAAAGTTAAATAACAGTAACGAAAGTAAATGAACGACCGCAGAAAAGCTACATTAATATATTTATGCGAGTTTGCGCAGTACATGTAATATCCTAAGTTTGACAAATAATATAAAAAGTTATATGTACTTATGTACCTACGCCCATCTGTTTAACCTTTCTTTTAAACCTGTCTTGATAATAAGTGCAAATTTTTCCATAAATTATTATACGTTAATATTACACGTTTTATAACACTGTGTTGTTTTGTAATTTAGGCCTAACATCAAATACGTCTGTACGTATCTATTTAGGCCCAGCCATGTAACCTTTCTTAAACCTGCCTTGTTAACAAGTGCAAATGTGCCTGTCAATAATTATATATTAATTTGACACGTTTTGAAATCGCTGCGTTATTTTGTAATGTAGGCCTAACCTCAAACTTTTGTTCATGTAGTTATTCATCCCAAGTTACGGTGTTAAGTTTTACTATTGTTAACATAACATAAACGTCACAGTTTGATGCTACACCAAAGGTATTCCAAAATCCTATAAACTATCAAATATTGAAGCTGGTTTTGTTAACTATAGACCTATAGCTGTGCTTGTTCTCGACATTACTTCTTGATGCAAGTGTAATTGTTGTATTTGGTAATGCTTGCCGTAATAATAATTAGAAAGTATTTACAGTTAATTGTCAACAGTTATAGAATAATTCCATGTTAAAATTTTGAAATGGATGTTCGACAAGACAACTTGCTACCTTTTGAGAAATATCAACGAAGATAGTATGCGTTCTTGAATAGGCATAATTGTTTGATTTATCTGCCACTTTGGCCACAAACATATCGTAGTTCTTGAAATTTAATGTAACTGTAAATTACATGGCTCCTGTTTACTTTCGAATGCATGTTTAGTAAAGGTTAGATTACATTACGCAGTGTATGTGTTAAATGAAGTATTTCTAAAGAGTCTGTATGAGCTAGCTTTCAATAATGGCTGGGCTACAATTGACATACCTAACACATTCACAGTTATAGCGATAAACACATTTGTACCGAAGAAATTAAGGTCGGTACATAGAGTTGGTAGTGGGTTTTTTTCAAAAATAAATATTTTCATTTGATCTAAGATATTTTTTAAATGATAAATTATTTACATTTCAATGTTTGCTATAAGCGTTAACTAAAAGCGTAACAAAACTTCTGTGGTTGTGATAATCCAGAAATAAACAAAAGGAAATATCTTCCCGAGGATTGAAGTCAAAAACACACTTTCTTGATTTGTAAATAAGTTTATCGATTGATAACATAGTATAAGTGTCGGGGCTTCTGATTGGCTGTTTATTGACGCACAGCTATAGTAACAAGGAAAGTTAAACCAAGTGCTTATCACTATGTAGCTGTAGTCACTATAACTGAAAACAAGCCGTTTAAACCCGTATGTATATCGCTGTGTTATGTTAGTGATATGCTTATAGCAATTATGGCCCGGCCTTAACTGTACCAGTCCCACAATAAGTGCTCTAGTCTGTTATATTGTGAAATACAAATATAGTCGATTTTTTCTGTCGCTGCTGTGTAAAACATTTCAGTTACTACATATTGAAGATGTGGCCACTCTGGATAAGAAGAGAAAGAAGAGGCCACAGGAGGGAAAGTCCTTTGAGAGTGTTGATGACTTCACCATTGCAGCCATTCGCCGCACCATTTATAGGATGTATCGTGAAGGTATGGGCAATACAGATCAATAATGTGTTGTTGATGTATATTTTATTTATGATATTTACACTGCAGATGCTAATTTTGTTCCTCTATTAACACGTTACGATCCGGAAATGCAAATGCACACGCTGTGACTGACTTTATGATTTCATTACAAAATATTCATTGTAAGAACATGTAGAAGTTTGGGGGCAATAGGTTTCAATTGATATTTTATAAATAATTATTATTGCATTAAAAAGCAATGGTAAAGTATGGCTACGCTAGTACTACCCTAGCAAGAAATATCCATTTTTTTTGGAAATAACACAAAATTATTTCTAAATATTTCCATGTACGTTGGTCAGAGAAAAACCATGATCCTATATGACAAACGCATAGATTAATTTTGGTAATTCTGTATAACATTTAACATTTTCATGCAAACACATTGAAAAGTATACCATTTCGACACGTGAAAGAACGGCACTGTGTTGTGTCATAGTGTAGTGTGTACCAGTTAATTTGATTGTTAGTAGATTGTGGCGTTCACAATGAAACATTTGCATTGACAAAGCATTTCATCTATAGTAAACAAATTCTATTACCGACTCCAGACCACGGAAACATGATATTGGAAACACCTACAAACAGTTTGCAGTACATTAGCAAAAAGCACTGCAACCACCAGCACTGAAACACACACAGTGTTTGCAGAATCTGCTGCAAAATCAACCACGAAAATATGCTTATTGAACTTAACTTCACACAAGTTAAAAAGTATGATTACTGAAAATAAAATTGGTAAAAACACAACACCAGTATGATGTTATTGTCATGTACGCAATGTGTGTAATCAATGTTGGGAGCTACTGTGGGTGAGAGTAAATGTATGACAAGCAGACATTACCAAAACTGTGTATATCAATTATAAACACCACTAATTATTATTCAGTTATTTTCTATTCTTGCCTGCGACAATAATGCATTCACATTATCAAATTTTTCTCACTGTGTCGACTTATATTTTCATATTCCACGCAAAGATTGTAATATAAATAGTATTAGTATTTTAAGTTTAAAATAACATTGCTGAGCAGAATAGAAGTTTATTGGTTATTTGTAAATTGCCAGCCGTTAACATTTCGTGTAATATGAAAACATTTGTTGACGAAGGAGGTGAGCGATAGCGGGATTGAGATCTATGGTGGAAGAACCAAACTCTACTACCTCCTGAAGAACATGGGCTTCGAGTGGACTACTGTGAACGGGCAACGGGCCATGCTCGAGAAGGAATACATCGTCATCCAACGTGTTATTTTTTTGAGGAAGTACATAGACGCAAAGGCGAATGTCGCAAACTTCATATTCATTGATGAAACGTAGATTTTGGCAAAAGGTTTGCTGTGACTTACATAATTAAATATCATAATGTTGTCTTTATACCAACAGCACAGCTTTGTTATATTTAGGAACTGTTAAGAAGAGCTGGCAGGACGAAACAGTCCAGACAGTAAAGAGACACTGTGTGGACCAAGATAAGCCGTTCATTGTTGTTCATGCTGGATGGCGTAATGGATTCGTGCCGGAAGCCAGGTTGCTGTTTGTTTCAGGGCAGAAGAAGGGTGACTACCACGGCGAAATGAATAGGGAAAGTTTCCAGAAGTGGATGAAGCAGCTCTTGGAGAGCCTACCGAAGCCCAGCATTATCGCCATGGACAACGCATCGTATCACAGCACTCAGGTATGTGCTTTGGCACAAATGAAAGATTCTTTTTACCATAGTTGCATTTAAACAAGGCAAAGTATTTGTTCAGCTAGTGACATACTCAACAAAATTATTGCAATTTGAATTACTTTCTGAATCGTTTATTTTATATACTTTCTGCTTGAAAAATTTCCCAACAGAAACTGGAGGAAAGACGACATCGCCGCGTGGTTGAAGCAGTACAACCTTCCGTTTGTTGCGCATGCAGTGAAAGGTGAATTGCGGGATGTTGCAAAATCGAATTTGCCTCCAGTACGGTATGTTTTTTTTCACAGCCATACATTACATTATGTATAGTAAAGCTTACATTCAGTTGCTTCTTAACATAATAACATTCATTAACAGAGCTTTTACGACATTGTATGACGTGTTAAAAAAAATATTTCACGTATGTGATTGATGACATGGCTCATCAGCACGGGCTTGAGGTACTTGAGGTTGCCATTACAATGCAATTAAACTTGTTTGGGCCCAGTGCAAGCAGCACTACAATAGTCACATGGGCCGGGACAGAAAGTTTGATGATGTAGCTTTTAGGGCAATGTGGAGTGAAGCTCTCCAATTAGGGACCCCTGTGTGTCACGTATGTTCAGTGGCATTCTTTTCTGTGCCAATAGGTTCTGTGTAGTGGTCCGTACCATGTAATTTCCCTATGTCCCTGCAGTAGTTTGAAACATCCAAAGTTTTTATGTGCCGTAGCTGTACGTCAAGGTGTTGGTATGTAATTGCTAGTTAACAGTGTAAATTGTGTATCCTTATGTGTGTGTTCTTTTATTGATATTCATTGTGTGTTATATTACATTTCTCTATGTGTAAATTGCTCCAGTATACTTATGTATTAAGTAGTGGTTTGCAATTTCTGCTTATCAGACATTCTTCAAGCTGTGGTCTGACTTTGTACGATAGATTTGTGTTTTTACCATGTTTCTTGTCTTTACTTATAGTTAATTTTCCATTATTTATATTTTTATTCCATATTAATTCTTCTCATATATATATATAAACAATTCACTTTTAAACTTACTTGCATGTGTCTAACTGAAATGCCACAAATTCTGAAAAACTTTAATGCTTCTTAGCATATATGCATGGTCTGGTTGTTTATTTTAAATGATTTACATTATTGGTTAGAGTTTTTTTAAGCCTAAAAATATGAATGTTTCTGGTGCCACATGTTAAACACGCAGGTTTTAAGTGTACCTTGCACAAACTTTCCTTCAGATGTGCAAAGTGTGTCGACCATGTGGAGAAGCTGATTGCAGAGGACTGGAAGAAGGAAATGCACGAAGCCGCTAACATACCTCCATTCATCATCTCCCTGGATACGGATTTGGACACAACTGATGAAGATGATCCTGGCAGTGGCGATGAAGTATTAGCAGTGCCACTGACAGAGGTATCAGGCTGTTCTACTGCACAGTAGGTGCTGGATGGTCAGTGGCGGTAAGGTTTGTATGATCAGGTAAAGGTATTTGCATTTGCTGCTGCTTGTTTATAGTATACACATATCTGTTATGGGTGGGTACTATTTGTTATTGGAGTCCACATGTGTTTATGTATTTGTCATGATGTTTGTTAAGCTATGTTATTTGGTTTGTAGTTTCTAGTATAAAACAAATGTTAGTGATATCTTTTTACATAATATATACAATTTATGCAAAATTTGTTCTAAATGTTCAAATGTGTGTTGCATGTTACGATAAGGTCGTGTATATTGAGTTACTTAACATAAAAGTCATTGTAGCATGTTAACATGTTTGGAATCTTGTTAATATAAGTGTCGTGGTAGTTTTACATCTTAGAAATTAAGTTGTATATTAATATGTAATTTTTTTGTGCGTGTCGTCCGTACACTAGATAAAAGTAACTTGCCTGTAAGTATTACATTTATAGTTTGTCCTTTACATTATCATTTTGCTGTTATTTATGGATATGTATTGGTTTTACAATAATAATAAGACATTTATTTCAGCTTTGTGTGTGCACGAATGAACCATTTTTCGTAAGTATAGTAATTTTCTTTAAATACTTTTCTCATTTAAGTTTTCAGTTTTGCTGCAGTTATTGTAATGAAGGAATCACAAAAATGATGAGAGTTCCTTCACTTTCCCTGTAAAATTTGTTTCTTGAGATATGTGGGGGTTTGACAAAAAGGAAATGTCGCACCCAATTAGGCCACGAGAGACACTGGAAATGTGGTCATCACCGAATCGGCATTTCACTTAGCTAAAAATAATATACATTATTTTTAGAATTAATTTGTACAAATGGAGGTGCTAGTTACACGCCTGGTATACCCTTCTGTTACCACTTCAGTTCACAATATAAATGTTCAGTTCTTGTTTGGAGGGTCTCAGAAGGGTACGAACACAGAGTAACTGTGTCAAAAAAATATATGTGCATATACAGAAACGTATTTGTTGATATGTTTATATTTTTAGTTTAAATTATTTTTATTTTACATATACGTAATAGGCAAGGTTAAAATATATTGATATCCATTTATAAAGGTGCATATAAAACTATCCTTAAAAAGTACATATACATGCACATATTAATATATTTTACTTTTTCCCATTAAGTTTATTAACTACATCTACTTCTGTGCAGTGGTGTACTCTTTGCTTGGCTTGGATCCCCTCGTCTTTCCTTAATGTTCTGCCTCCCTGCCTTCTTCCTTTCCCCTTTGTGCATCGTTATTTTTTCATTTAAGTCCTTGCACTACCTCGCTATGTCCACTTTATACGCTTCAAACATCTGCTACGTTATGCTGCTACCTTATGCCTGCAGGATGTAAGTTTCTTCCTGGTGGCTTAGTTGTCACTTAACTTCGGTCAGCTGAAGCCAAACACAGCTACCAAGTTTTCGAGCTTACATTTTACTTGTCATGCTACAGAGCGATCGAGCACTTAGAAAACGGTGAGTTGTGGGAAACGTTAAGTTTGTGGTACAGTTTTTTAAGTGTTTGGTAATTTGTGTGACAAGTGGTGTTGTACCTTGGGTATGCAGTAAAGCTAGATTATTTCAAAATCTGGATTTGGCTGCCCTTCCAAATTATTTTTCAGCTTAACTAATGTGTGTCCTTTTTTAACGTGTCGTGTCGGTCCTTGTTCACCACCCAAGTTTAATGTTTGCTTTTCCACTGTTTCAATGACATCATCGCTAGGGTGTTCATTTTTCAATTGTTTGTTGTGTAAAGTTTTTGTCTATCGGAGCTTTGACATGACCCAAACAAATATATATGTTACATATTTTATGTATATTGTATATTTTACATTATATATGCATGCATATAGATATATGCATATATATACATTATATGTATCATGTGTTATATACATCATATATGCTAAGAAAAATTAAGAACTCTACATTTTAACTGTGGACCTTCAAAAAGCTCAGCCGTTCCCAAAACTGACAGTTTCAGAGGCATATTACAGACGAAACATGTACTGCCATAATTTGGGGATCCATGATGATGCTAACAAATAGGCTTCATGTATGTCTGGGATGAGGCGACTGCATCAAGAGGGTCACAGGAAATTGCATCTTGTAATACGAAGCATACTAAGCAGCACACTAAGAAACACGTCATCATCTATAGTGATAAATGCACTGGCCTAAACCGCAACATCAAAGTGGCATTACCAATGTTGAAATTAAATCAAGAAACAGCTGTGGATGTTATAGATAACAAGTTCGTGGTATCCGGGCACTTATACCACCCAAACAATTCAAATTTTGGCCTCATTGAACAAGTATCTCGGGATAAGATTATTTTCCAGATGATTGGTATGAGGTGATAGAGACTGCCAGGCGACACACCAGATTTGTTGTGGCGAGAATGCTTGCAGACGAGTTTATAAAGACTGGTGCCCTAGAGAAGGCAACCACAAAACGTAAGAAAGATGCAGATAATCACGATGTGAATAGGACGAATATTCAGTGGCTTCGTTATCAAAAAGACAAGCATTTCTCCATCCTTTATAAGTACACATTAAGTGATTTCATCCCCTTCAGCATCCCCTGCATGTTCACTCCACCAAGCAGGGACGACCTAAAAGTTTGGGGAACATTACGCTGGAAAAACTTTATGGTGGTGCACGGGTAATTAACTATCTGAAGAAAAGCGATATGCTTTATTTACTTAAGTACATTCCCCTGCTTTCTTTAAAAACATCAGAAGCGCCAAAGAAGTACAAGATTGTGGTCCATTTCCAGATGATTCTGAAGGAGACTACGAGTAAAAGTACAAACGTATTCTAAGTTCCAGTTAGGCCTACTGTAATTTTAAGGTTAATGGTTTGTTACCTGCCTTGGTATTTACGACCAGTTTGCTGTAATGTGTTTCATATGTTAATTGTTTAAAACTATTACGTCCATACATTGTATGCTCTACTCAATTTTCACATGTTTATGATTAATGAAAAAATTTTTAGTGATTTTTTTTAGGTTATGACAAATTCCGCCATGCTTTCATTACAGGGAATCGAAGCTCCAAAGAACAATAAGATTGTCGTTTATTGGCAGATGAAGATTCAGAAGGGGACTAAGACTAAAATGGACCATTGTGCTAAGCAATGTGCCAGATAATGTGCTTTTAATATTAATAGTATATTACTATGTAGCCACATATTTTGTAATAATTACCATTATATTGCTTTTAGTAAGTTTATTTATTCACATGTCTAATATATCACATATAATATTAAATTTTACAGTTTACTGAATCTCCACATCTTTGGATTTATTCCAAAATGTTTTTTAATGTTTCTGTGCTCACGGATGCAAATCATTCATTTCTAGAAAACTTACATTACTTGATTTACACCACTGTCTGTTTGGTCTGTATTTCAGCAGCTATTATATGATATCAAATATTATGTGTTATTTTAAACAGTTTTTGATGGGCAGTTGGAGGTTTGGTTTATATAGTTGGTAAATCTGTCATTAATTATGATTGGGTGGTAGGGATTGCTTGCCTACATATTTAACTAATGATATGATGGTGGGTGTGAGATCTCGGCTTCTAGCAAATGTAACATTGACTAAACAGGATATGTAAAAATAAATTATTATCAACATTTAAAATTTGGTAATAATTCTCATAATGTGATACTATTATATTAATATTGCAAATTTATAAATTGTTGCAGTCTTCTTACTGTCAGTTCCAAGGGATATTCTAAATTTTCCAGCAACACGCCCATGTACTCTCTTCCCGAGGGTTACTTATAACAATCACACTGTTCATGTTGATAAGAATTACAATGATTACGAAAGGTTTTACCACTGTAACTACATTGTTTACCTTGTAATTGTGAAACACTCAACTAAGCTTTACATGTATTTGTACAAGACATACTTGTTTGCACAACCTCAATGTTTTTGAACATCTTCAACCATGTGTAAACTCGATCTTTTATACTACTATACACTGAATCCTTAATGCTGACTCCTCACGACCGATTCATCCCCACTGACTCCTTATCCCTGAATCCTCACTGGGAATATTTCGTACGATTGCCCCAATTAATATAGTTATATCCACTGAACCGCTAAGGCTCCACTGGGAATCGCTCTATCCACTGAGCCACCGTGGCCTTACTTAACTCAACATTGAAGCAAGACAGTAAAAGTAAACAAAAATGATATTCGACTACCTTTATATCTCTATATCTATACAGCTGTAGCTACCGAGCTATTTTAGCGCAAGGGCAAGCGAGGGAGACAATGAAAACATAGTACGCATCGCATGTGTACAGATTTTGTTCAGAACTTACAAACAGTACACAAGCAAACTGTTCTGCTCGACTAGCAGCTAGGAACTGGCTGCCAGCTGATCTCTTTGTCGCGACGAGCCTCGGCCCAGGAAATACGCCATTGGCTTAAAGATGCTTGTGCATGCTCACACCCCCCCCCCCCCCTTGTACGAAACAGTCCATTAGTGCTCTCACCATAGTCCATTAGCACTCTGCGCCACGCCATCAGCTTACGCTCACTTACCCAGTGGCCATGGTGGCGTGCCACCAGAGCATTAATACAAAACTTCTAATAAGGAAAAAGTGATTAACAATTGAGTTTTTAGGGTAAAAGGTCATGATTTCGTAATCTGATCTTGCTGAAATTCGAACTTGGCCTGTATTTTACCGTGAGAATTCGCTCTTGCAAAATTTGAAGACCTTCTGTTGAGTTTCAAGGGACTTACAGGAATTAAAGACGGAGAAACAGACAGACAGAGATTGTCTACTTATTATATATGAAGATGTGTGTTCTTTAGAAGAAACTGTTCAGTGACAATGAATTCGCAACAAACATGTTGATATTGTGAGAATGGATAACAAGATGTAGGGATAAAATATTTCGCTGCAGTAATCCTATCCTCATTCTGCAGCATTGTTTGAAATGCTAGTGTTTGATAGTGTTTGTGTTGAAGTATGTAAATTTCATTATTTCTGTAATCTTATAAAGAATGTTTTAAGGATGTAATAAATATGATTGGGGAGTTGGTTTTTATTCTTTAGACACAGGTATCACGGGTTGCATATGTGCTTTGTGTGTTTTTCGACTAAAAATTCTTGGGACAGATTAATAGTGTATGTCTCGGTTTATGTTTACGAACTGTGGGATATTTGAGGTGAGGGAATGCAAAATTGCTATAGAGTTTTACGTGTGACAGCCCCTGCTGTCAGGCTGCCCCACCCCTAGGTAACTTGGGCGACGCTAGGTGAGTTGCGTCTAATCTACTTTATTCGATCCGGGGCTCAGGTGCAACGCCCGGTGTACAGTATGGGTCTCGTGGGTCGACGGCTGGGCACGAAATCAGGCCCTACGATCTTTGCCCCTCTACAAGGTACCGGCTTGGGTAGTGGTACTGCAGTTCGGCGAGGTGGTGTGGGGTTGGCGGGTACCCATGTATTCGCACTGACTGGTGTTTCACTTGACTGGGGTGTGATCTGCTCCGGTACGGGTGCTTCTGCCTGTGGTTCGGGTTCGTCTGACTGTCTGATGCCAAAGAGTGCCTCCTGCACTACAGGTGGTATCCCTCCGCGACCCTGGTGGGTGGTTCGAACAATCCGACGGGAACAATGTCTGGAACTGGTATGCTGAGGCGTCGTTGAAGTGCAACTTGTTCCCGTGGACTGACTAACTCGGACCCGTTAGGAAGGATACATACTCCCTGGGAAAACTTAGCAATTGCACTCGCCTTTCTGACCCGTCTCTCAACTCCACCTCTGTGGTTGTATGGAATGAGGTATAGATCAGAGCAGCAGAAGTTGGGCAGTAGATATGCCAGTGTTTTACAGTGTGTGTGTGTCCCATGAAAGTAGACTTCTCTGCACCAAACTGCAGCCCTCTCGGCACCACTAGGGGAGTGATGAGAGTTGGGCACCTGGTTGGCAAGTCCAATCCACCGGGAACACTCCCGGTGAGCTACGACCTAATGTCGTAGCTCTACCATTCCTTCCACGTGGTGCAAGGAATGAGTGGCCTTCCAATGGTAGTGTGGTGAGGGTCCCGGGGGGTCCACAGAAGGAGTGATGAGTAAGGGGCGACTTCGAGTTGACAAGCCACGCGGCTCTTCTGTTCCTCTTACGATGTACAAGGAACGGGTGGCCTTCGAAGGATGTACTTGTTCTCTTGTGCAATGATCATTCGGCAGTATCAAAACCCGGTTCCTGCCAAGTCCTGCAGCCCCGATATGATACAGGAAATAGCTTGGAGTGAAAGTTAAAATGACTGGTAATAACGGTGTTTATTTACCGAAGTGAAATAAACACTGATGGCTGATGGCACAGATGCTAACTCCTAATTCCCCCATGAAGTATACGGAAGGTTAAACACCCTATCGTTAAACAGGGGAAGGCACCCTGTGCAAAGCTGGGTGGATTATGCAGTTTCATATTGCGAGTTTCTTCGAGGCGAGCGCTGCTCTCAAGTGACTGCCCATAAGGGACCGTACGTTTATAATTGTAACTTCTTGATGTCCGCTGGGTCTTCCTTAGCATTCTGCTGGAGAGGAACTCCGGCCTTACGAAGAGAGCGATGAAGCTTAGGAGAGGTTAGAGCCTCGGCACCAATAACTGGGGCGGTGAGAGCTCAGGAAGTAATCAATTACTGAGAAGAACTGACGATCAGGAGTCTTGGCTGCCTGCCCTTTTATACTTCTCAACCATCCCTTCTTCTGCTGGCATAGTGCGTTTGAAGAGGACGCACAGCATGTGTGAACCCGGCGTCTATATCCTCCGAGCGGGCTTCGTAGTGAAGAGGGCCAGGACTACGTCTCTTGTCTGTGACGGCATCTAGAGGCGCGCTGCGGTACTTGCCACATGCCTCTTGCACAGTCTCGGTGGCTCATCGGGCGAAATATTAATTATCATTGGGATGCCTGTCCTGGCTCGGTAGGTAATAGTCTTGCAGACGTCGGCGGCAGCGGCGTGACTCGTGGACAATCTGTCAGGAGAGTAGTTGACTGATGAGTAGCAGTCGTTTATTATATTAGACAAATACGTCATGCGTCAATTTAGATAAAGCTTAATGAAAATTGGCTGATTATGAAAATTAGGTATATGTAAGAATGTACATTTACTTTTCACCTTAGAACGATTTCGGCAATTGGTTTTTCAGAACGCTAGCGTAACAAGAATTGTAGGGAAATGAGTTTTAATTTAGTATGTAAAGGTGTTAAATAAATTAGTTATGTTTTGAAAAAAAGAATTTATAGTTACATTAAATATGTGAAAGGAAATTTTAATTGTAATATTGTGTTAATGTTTACCCAAATATATGTGAGAAGAGTGGTGATGGATATCGTTATTTACTGTGTTCACATGAGGCGTTGACAGAACGATTGGTGTCAGCCATTCGCCTGTTGAGAATTTTGCGTGGTGCTAAGTATATGTATGCAAGTGTGTGTGGGTGTGCGTAGGTGTATGTGGTTTTAATAGTGGGTGTGTGGGTGGGTAGATGTGCGGATGTGTATGTTTTATGAGTGGTGTAGTAATTATGAGTGATTTAAAAAAGTTTTAGAATTACAAGTCCTCACTGTGGAATGTTGTTTGCACAGACCGATCACTGGAGGCGGGTTGCTAATGCTTTTCTTTGTAGGTTGAATGTTCGTCCTCATGCCTACCATTCGAGAGTTCAACTCTATAATGTGTTATAAAAGATAAACCTCTTGGGAAGATTGCTAGAGATATGTATAGTCTCGCTTATTTTTTAAACTTTTCTATATGCTGACCTGTATATTTTTTGCACAGAATTAAATTAAATGATCACGCAATCTTGTAACATATATATATAAAATACATAAATTATTTTTCACCTTCACTGTGGTTTGAAGCATAGAATGAGGTAGTATATATGTAAATACCATTGTTAGGTTTGTAATATAAATATCTGGGTATAAATATTTTAACTTTGTCGGGGTTCGAAGCAATAACTCATCCATTACGAGGCTTAGTGTCGATGGAAGTTGAAGCAAGGTTTTTAATCGTGGTTAGCTTCGATTCGAAACTTCTGAAATTCTACTCTGATTGATAGATGTAAAGGAAATAGCTAAACATCAAAACTTATTTTCTTTTAACGTAAAACAATAATGTCGAATTTAGCTTTCGAAGCATATTTGGGTGAAATATAATGAAAGTTTTTATTTATTTTTGAAAGTGTTTTCATTATGTAATTGGTGTAAATAATTTTAAAAAGATTTTTAAACGATATTATTTAATTGCATTCATGCGTAAAATTAATATAGTGGAAATGCTAAGACAATGCTTGTGTATCTTTCTCAGTAAAAGGACTCACCTGTATTTTTTCGGGGTCTTGGAGAGTTTCGTTCTAGCATTAAGAGATGAAGACAGGGTGGCATAGGAAGGTTGGTTGTGATAGGAATTTCTTTGTCATTCGGTGACCTGCAGTGGCTTTCTGTCAGTTCGATGATCGTGGCAAAATTGTAGTAGACTTAGTAAGATACCTAATCGGAAGACATATTTATGAAGTGTTTGTTATGTAGTGCATTTGGTAATTAGAACATGGTACACATATAAGTTGTACATTTTATAAAAACTTGGAAAGTATATAAAAGTGGGAATTACAGCATGATCTGGGTAGACTATGTAATTGAGGTGAAATTATTTTTAGTATTTATTCATTACATTAATGCTAATTACAATTATAAATTTATTATATCAATGAAATCTAAGTATTCTTGATGGGTTATGAAGCAAGGAGTAAATTCTTAATCCTACAGTTGTCATCCTACGTTGTTCATTGTGTTTCGTTGATCTATGTGTACTTTATTTCATCTCATTACACAAATACTAGTAGTATGTGTGATTATTTGTTACAGAAATATTCTCAATAATTTGCTTAATATGCGATTAACAAAAATTCTAACTGCCAGGAATGATTCTTGAATCAATAAGTAAATACGATTTTTGTGTAAATACTCTGTACAGGTAATCATTTTTTGCAATAATAATATATATTTACTCTTGATGGGTTATGAAGTAAGTCCTACAGTCTCCTAATGTAAGCCTATACAACATCCCATAGCAACATATTCAATAACAATTTTTTTAGTTTTCTCAAAATGATGTTTAGTTGATTTACCCATCAAAAGGTTAACCAACGAAGATATTATTTAATCACAACATTATTCGGACGCATGCGAGTATTTCTCAGCAATTCACAACACACCCTGCCTAGGATAAATATAAAAATTGGGTATTGTAAATGTTAGTTGTTAGGACTTGCATCGACTTTCACAGAGTAATGTCATTGTGAATCTGACAGGATTCAATTATATTGCTTCGGGGTGAAAAGCACTTATATATGCAATCTCCAGTAATTCTCGAGCTGACTGTCTTAGGGAAAGAACGTGTTTATACAAGTGTGTATGGAGTTGGTGATTATGCAACATGTAGAATACACAAGTGCACAAAATTCATTGGTGATTCTGCAAGTGTGTACATAGTCATTGGGTGAAGAGTTAACATGTGTTATTAGTATGTTATTGCCCTAGACAGGGACTCGAATCGAACTACGACTTGTTAACCCTATAACCCCTCGCCTATACTTAATCTTTACATGAATATGAACAAGATTTTTACTTTTTTCCTGAGGGAAGTCGAAGCAGGTTTCAAAACCTTAACCATAGGCCTCCTCATCCACAGTTAGCTAATTTAAAAAAAAATTGTTTTTCCTGAGGGGGACTCGAATCAATGCCCAACAGCTTAATCCTATAGCCCTTTACCCTGGTTGTTATTCAATGTAGGTTTCATCACAGACTGAGTGCGAACCGACATCGACTGTTTCCAAACTAGTAGTGTATATTTTTTTAAAACCATGATTCCTTCCTTGTATAAGTTATTACAATCCAATAAGGCAGCTAAGTCATAATGGATGAAATACTTAAACATATGCCATTCGAGAGTGAGCTCTCCTAGGCGAAGGAGATGTCATTAGTCATGGTACATGCAATAGGTAATTATTATAGATAGGATGTGTAATTAGTCTCATTACACAAATTCACATATTAAATGCAGGTATTCTGAACAGTAACCAAACCTAGCGTCAATACACCCACCGATCATCTGAGCTCTCATCCCGTCGGCCCTCCATCACAAAAAGTTCACCAAAATATTCTTGAAATGTCAGGTAGTTCCACAGGTGGGCAGGTGGTTCGGGGAGGAGGTGGGGACGGTGGTTTAGGGGTTTAGGAAGTGCATACCACTCCGCTCTTAAGTTGAGGTCCGGCAGTCGACAAGATGACACCGAGGAGACACATGTGATTCTGCAAGTGCACAAGTAAAATATAAGTATCCTAAACACGAAACGCACCTGGTATCAATCCACTATCGGCAATATTACAGAGCCTGAGGGGGTTATGAAAAAAAAATTAAGTATCCTGTCCGGAATCGAGCCCAGTATCATTCCAAAAGAATTAAGTATAATGTCCAGGAATCGAACCTAATACCATTCCTCCCCCTGTCAATACTCAGAGCCAATGGTTTAGGAATTATATTAAAAAAAAAAAAGTCTATTGTCTTGTCCGGGAATCGAAAACAGTACCACTCCACCTGCTGGCAATCCCACAAAGGCCAAAATTCGGAAAAAAAAAAAATTAAATATCTTGTTCGGGGAATTTAACTCAGTGCCAATCTACCCACCAGTCATCACAGCCTGTGGGTTAAAAAAAATTTGTTTGGTTCGGTAATCGAACTCAATGCCAATCCACTCACCTGTCGTCATAGCCTGGAGATAGAAGGTGGGGAAGAGAGGAAGAGAAATAACATGTGCAACTGCATTTCCCCTCCACATCACCTTAGTTGTGTTGCAGCTTCCGACAGTCAACACATTAGTCTCTCTCCAGTAGTTGAAGCGTAAGTAAATGCAACTCCATTCACCCCCTCCAAGCCCAGTTTGTGAACCAACACCTGATAAGTCTACACATGTAATTGCGCAAAACCTAAATTCCCACAATTACCTTGTCCGGGAATAAAAGCTCGTTCTCCCCCAAAAAAAGTAAAAAATAAATTAAATGTCCCAGCTGAGAATAGAACTCAAAAACAAAGATTTCCAAAATTGCCCTCACTGGTAATCCAATAATGAAAAAAAATTCAAAACTGTCCTGTCCAGGAATCGAACCTGGTGTTCCCGAAAATAATAATAAAAAATTGACCTAACCGATAGTCCCAAAAAACTAAAAATAAAAAAAAAATTATATGACCGGTCTGAGAATCGAACCCTGTACTTCAAAATTTCCCAAAAAAAAAAAAAAAAAAAAAAAAAAAAAAAAAAAAAAAAAAAAAAAAAAAAAAAAAAACATTTTAAGTACCCTCTACGGGAATCCAATCTGGTACTCTCAAAAACTAACGTTCCCAATTCCAAAAATAAAACAAATTAAGTGGGCTGTCAAGGTATCAAACTCCAAAACCACAATTTCCCAAGTTATAAAATAAAAACATAATAAGTACTCTGTCCGATAATCGTACACGGCTTTCCCAAAATTTCCCAAATCAAAATATTAAAAATGTTAATTACCCTGCCCAATAATCGAACCTGGTACTCCAAAACCAAACCTTTCCAAAATTGTTCTATCTGATAAACCAAAAACAAAATTTTCCAAAACTAGTCTCACTGGAAATCAAACTCAAAATATTCTAAGTCGAAAATTAAAAAAAAAAAAAAACTTTTCCAGGAATCGAATCCCACACCGGAAATGCCCCACGCAGGAATCGAAATAAAAAATTACCAAAATTGCCATCACCAGGAATCGAACCGTAAGTTCATGTGCACCGGAAGTGCATGTGCAAAAATGGATGTGCAAAAATCTGCAAGCAGAAGTGTATGTGCAAAAAAATACTGTTTTCGGAAAAAGAGTTTACGCTTGTGCGAAAGTGCACTTCGTAAAAGTAGGTTATGTGGTCAAAGGGCAAAGCTTACTCGAGGTCATTTTAAGTCTGTAGATATGGCTACAGCCCCTATTAGTATACAATATACCAAATCCAAGCAACAATAAAATATTAATTATATTGTCTTCATACTAGGTATCACAAGGTTGTGTGGTAAAAATGGAAAAATTTGGCGGACTTGATGTCACCCAACAACTGAAACGCCATATTCCGCAATCTACCACTATGCTCTATGAAAAAAAAAAAAAAAAACACATTTTAAACCATACTACTCACACGAAAACCTTCTGTTTCTCCGTGCAGAGTTTGTTAACATGAGAATGATAACTTTCGAATGCGAGTCAATACTGCCACCTGCACTGCGTTGTACTCAAGTGGTTTACGGAGACTAAATATTGACATCAGTTTTCTTGAAACACTTGTCTAATTTAAAACAAAATAGAAAAATAAAATGTATAATTATTAATACATCTTCCACAGCTAAAGTATTTCTTTTATAATGTTATAAGGAAGATAACTGATGGCGGTTAAGTAAGCTAGAAGCTGCAACAGGTTGAGAGCGATGTGTAATGAATACTGAAAATTTCGTTTCAAAGACCAATTAACCATTCACTATTTTAATTACAAACCTTTAAAGATTTCGCGTTATAAATGCTTTATATTTTTGGAAATATATTGCACTTTAAATTGTTTCGTATTTAGGAACTACGCTGTTGTTCTAGTAGAGATATGTGTATGTATATCCACGTAAACATATCTCTATAAATACCGTATCTACTTAAATGTTCCTGTTTTTTATAAAATGCTGCAACCACCGAATATATGCAAAGAGCTTCGTCCAGGATTTTGATATAGGAAGACTAATATGACTTTTCGTTCGATGAGACAGACAATAGAATATTAAAGTGATGGGGGGATTATGTAGAGAGTGATGGTGAGGGGTAAGGGCAGGGTAGAGGTTGATCAGGCCTCGCTTATTGCCGCTGGAGAAGCCGCAGCAAACAAATTGGTCTCGGTCATAAAAAAAAAGAAAGGTTAGCAGGGTAATTTTTTTTCGCGCGCCCATGCTGCGGATTTTCACGCAGTGGCCAACGAGTTGCCAATATAGCGTGCAAGCGCTGGGAAGTAATGAGTGTGTGATGCTTCTGTTAAAGCTGAGCGTTCCAGCAGCACGTTGTTCGTGTTAAAGTTGAGTGATTTTAGCTTTTGTCTGAAGAGATCATCAAGGGAATATAAATGCCCAAGATGTAATTACATCACTGCTAACATTTACTGAACTCTTGAAGTGTATTATGTTTTTCCTCGAACGTAAAATATTTAATGAAATTATATAATGTAGAATTATATGTACTGGGTTTTGAAGATGTCTTTGTTTTATTTATATTTCAAAAGCATATATTAGCACATTCACTTGTATACCTGCTTATAATTTTATATTGAACTAAAATACTCTCGACTATTTCTCATAAGAATTTCGAAACTCTTACCTACTGGCTGGCAGTCGGCAGGTTGACGAGTGTCAGTCTGACAACAATCGGTAGGAAACTTCGTATCGCTTACGTTATTATGAAAGTTTACAGTATTTTTTACAATATTGTAACCTATTAGAAGCTAAAACAATATTGAGTCCTAATTAAGCGAGACGGATATATTTTTACGTAAGATTATATATATATATATATATATATATATTAACTTGCAGAGAAATGTATTTCTAAAAGTTGCAGAGTTACGTTAATATATCTCGTTTTTGAGTAGTCTTTTCTACTTCCTTGTTACAGAAACTCAGTGCATTATAGTCTGAGAACCGATGTGGCAGGTATGTGACGTCTCTTCACTGGAGAGACTCAAAATTCTGTAAAATATAACTTGCGAATCGTTCTTGGCAAAAAGACATCATTCTGTACACTATCATACACAACTATCCTACATAACCTCCGAGTTTCTGAGCGTTACTTTAGAGTATACTTCAGAATATACCTTCAAACACAGAATATTTTTAAGGCAGTTGTACAAGAACCGCGAAAGAAGTTAAGAAGTTAACTAAAGTTTTTTAAGCATGGTTATTAGAAAATGTTTTTGAACATAGGTGTGTGTAATTCCTCAGTTCTGCCTTTTTCACTAACTTACAAGAAATGCGATGTCCCAGGATAATATTTCAAATTTCACGTGATTTCACATATGCACATATCCATCACTGGTTACTTACATTTTTAAGGTTGCAATGACCTGTAATGTTTATAATGGCCACAGGAGTGCAATAGAAGTATCACCAATAGGTTGGTAATAGTTTTAATAGTTGTGTGTGTGTGGTGTGTTCGATATCCAACAAATAGAGATAGGGTTTTCCAACACAGAGTTCGCCACATGGACGAATTGTTGCAGTTAAGTGAATCTGACAGAGGCTGCAATGTTGATGTGTATAAGAACAGGTAGACATATCGTACAATTGCTAAACATGTTATTTATTCTGTCACAATAACAAATATTTGTGTGCGCCAGTCCCCAACCATTAAGCCATTACTGTAGTTGTAACATCTGTGAAATATTTACATTACAGTTACTACACTTGGATCATATGATGTTCAACTACTTGCGATATTATTTACCATTAAAATATTTAATTTGAACTAAGCACTAATCCAAATCTAGTGCATCGTGTTAGCAGGCCTCCCTGGATGCCGAACCCAGGCTCCCCTATTGAACTCGACCTACATACCCTGCTGTCCCCCAATTCCGATGTCACAGTGGTCTGATGTTAGAACCACACGATACAGTCAAGAGAGATGTCAGCAAGGAAAGATTTCCGAATTATTCGCCAAGTCTTATGCAACCGCAAAATATTGATGTCTGACACTAGACATAACTGGACATTCTGCAACATCCTATGTTCCACTGTACAATGTCTAGGTGACATGCGCAAGTCGAAATATTGGTCCATCATTTCATTTGATGACTGCCATAAACACTCCTGTAGAGATGGGAGCATATGGAGTTGTACTGTAACCAGGACACATGGACTGATGTACGTCTAATGGCATTATGTCGTGCTCGCCATCTTTTATGCAACCCCAAAATATTAACGAGAGAACATTTGTTGGATAACCTCGGATGTCAACTTTGACCCAGCACCAATATACAGGATATCGAGTGCCAGTCACAACAGAACAGGGTACGTATGCTGTGCCACAGACTATCGAACTGAATTGAAGTATGTATCCCAGCTTGAGAGAATGCTGCAGCCTGCTGGTATGGGACCACCAATATTCCCATACTGCTAATTCTATTGTTTGTGTGATGTGATGATGTAATCATTCCACTAAGTTGGACTGATCTTTCAAAATAGGCAGATTTTGTTTATTTCTATCACTCCTTACATATGCTTAAACATTTTTGTTAGTAAGTGTTTTAAAGTCCAGCCTCTATAGTGTCACTGTACAGACACATTCCTGAGTCATTTCGCAATCTGCAACACATACCATAATATACTTGTGTAAGGGTATTTTAAATAAGCTCAGTTAGTATACAAACATAATTGGATAAAAAAGGGGGAGGGTTCCGATTCAAGGGTACTCATTATCCGTTCAATTCATCCATGCAAGAATCCTGGGGGAGCAGGTTATATTTACTTAAAAACTCTCAAAAACCTAAAACAAGGTATCTGATTCCCATCAACAACTACCTGATTTATTGTTTAAGAACAATTCAGCTCAAGTTACTTGTCATAATTTCCTAAACAGTTATCTGGGCAGAATTATTTAACTAAAACTCAATGATTACTCTGTTTAAAAACAACAATATGTCCACATATACATGAGCTTGAATGTCATGCTAGAGAAACCCTCATAAAATTATTTAATCACGTTTAATTATATGACCGTATAACTTAGGGGATTTTACCTGAATCATATATTTAAGCCTAACACGTATGTTACTCGAGGAACTAAGGCAATGCTTCTGTACCCTCGGACTATGCAGCCATCGAGAAGGTAGCAGGTTAGCTCTATTCCTGCCTGGGAACACAGCACACAAATTTATATGGACCTGTATTTTCTGCGATCATCCATTTTAATCCTTCACTCCACCTGGCTCATCGACTTCACTTCAAACCCGACCCTAGGTAGGCCTTAATCATGCATTATCTGATTATCCAATCTGAACTCATTCGAGCCAGACCATCGAATCTCCAACCTCAAAAAAACACATCTTCCACATGTACCCAGTCGGTAACTTCTGAGACAACGAAACTTCGGTTAGAGACCCAAGGATAGTCCATACCCCATAGTCTATCATTGTTTCACAACAGGACAACAGCCGACTGCCAACGATAACTACACATTTCATTTAAGTGGACCGCTGAACACATGGACGACAGCTGCAGTCAATAAAACATGAGCCATAATCCTCACGGTGACGCCATATTGCTGTAAAGTACAAAAGTCTCGTGGTCTCCCAGTCATGCCAAAGAAAAATTTAACACCGAACATCAAAACGTCAAGATTACAAATTGTTAATGTGACATTTTTCCCCAGCCAACTGAAGTTTGTCCTCACAAACAAACCTGGAAATCACTGATGTGTTCGTATTTACATTTCAGACAGACTAACGTTTCAAAGAGTGGAACAAAAATTTCCTCAGATTGCCTGCGAGACAGTTGTCTCAGTCCTGGCAAACTTCCAAAATGTCAACAAAATGACCTCAAACCAGACTCCAAGAGCTACGATATTCAAGCTTATCCCAAACCATATCTCCGCAGTAAATTATTTGCGACTACAATGTTAATTAAACTTTTACAGTGTTCTTTCTCTACTTTGAACTAATAAGCTAACAGTCCCTAACAATCAAAAGTTTACTATGTTGTTCTGTACAACTTACTGAAGAAGCTGTTCCAAATAAATGCTGTTCTTTGGAATACCTCACTATTTGATGCAGACGAAACCAGTTGCTCCACATCTCAGGTGGTTACAGACATCAGTTACAATGGCATCAGGGCTGCCAATTCCACCTCGCACCACACTCCTCGTAAAATCGCACAACCACCATCAAGAAGATTGGCGAATTAACTGCAACAAATAAAATTAAGCCTTACTCTCAAGAAACTACAAAGTGTTTCTCACACCAGGTGAACCTACTAAATCACCACTCCTGGATCCAATTTAAAAAAAAATCATAAATTCCTGGAGTTGAACAAATTACTTTAAAATGAAGCATTGTGTAACTTTTAAAACATTCATTAAAATATCACACACAACACCAACATTTTAACATTCCCACCCCAACCCAACATATGGGAAAAATTAGTTGTGATTAGTAAGACATAACACAGAAAGGGTGTACTAAAACACCCAGACGAACTCCTCGTCGATGTTCACGTGTACAGCCTCATCAGACTCGAGGCTCCATCGCTCGCCTCGTCCTCTACGATGCGATCCATGCTAGGCCCACCCTAGTCGATACGTACTTCTTTGTGATTCTGCACTGCGAAAGAGGTTCCCACTGGGCACTGAACTCCACCACTCTTGTACACACATTTTCGTCCAAGACACTGCTCCTTTTTTTCCACAGCAGCGAACTGGAAAACAAGGGGTGGATCCTCATCCTACTTATTACTCCTAGAGGCTACTCTGGCTGCTGTCTATTTCCAGATTCTTCCGAAACAAATTTCCAGTTATTCATTTCACTACACCCTTGGGCTACTACAGTTCAATTTCGAAAACCGCATCAAAAAGAGCTAAGCCTTTTCTTAACAAAGGGTCCGAATCACATGAGCGCCGACGAATCTTCAGTTTACCTATCTGTTCCAGATTTTAAAAAGGCTGACCACTTAAAAAAAAAAAACGCTTCGTGCACTTCCCAGTCCATGCGACACTGAACATTAATAATATAAATTTTTGGAGGTCGGGGTGGGGGAGGGAGAAACCCACATTAAACAACGTCCCTCAGCAACAAACAACCAATTTAAATTTTTAACCATCTTAACCTCCAAAAAAACCCATCCTCGCTTTAGTTAAATATTTCCCAATTAATTCTTTGGCCATTCGGAACAATGAGTACTTAGCAGCTACCTGCTGCTTAGCCATAAAAACAAACATTTGCGACACACAAAACAACATAAACAAGGCACTAGTTTTTCACAACCACCATCCCATTTTTTTTCAACTCTTAGCTTAATTTGTTGCCAAATATGTAAATACCATCTTTTAAAAGTGGTTAGAGCCAGAATTGCTTCATGTAAAAACTATGTAATTCATATATTATATTTTCTTTTAAGTATAAAAATCACTATTTTTCTTTATTATACACAACAAAATTTTTCCTATTAAATTAATGGTTACAGAAACAAAAATCTAACCTATACATTAATTTCGGTTTGTCATACTTTTATCATCTCTCTTCTTCAAAAAATTATTAATTTATTTAAAAAAAATACAACCACGATCGGCACCAAATTTCTCTTCACAATTTAACAGGTTCCTGTAACACTTGGTAAACATACTTACACATTTCCAGTTCACTAGCCCTATTCAAAAACAAAATAAACCAAAACAGACCAAAATAGAATTACCAATTTTGACATCGACGATTTTCACTAGCAAACTCTAGTTTCAGCCATTCATCGGTTCTGTATCAGAGGCCATTCCTAGCTATGGAAGTCATCGGGGTCTGACAATGAACCCTAATACCAGCAACCTTTCTTTAGCTCAATCATAAATAAAGAACTTTATACGTTCGTCTGCAACTGACTACGGGATGGCATCGTTACCCATTCGTCTCGCTTCAAACAGATCGCGCCTTTTCCCGCAGCAAGAAAAGGACGTATGCGAGCCTCGCACCCACTGGCCACTTCTCCCTGGCTGGTCCAGGCCAGTCTCCAGTCGTAACATCACCGATTCGTCATCTCAAGCCTTAATTAAAAGTAATGTCCTGAAAATACTCACTCAGGGACACAAACACAAAAAAAAAAAAACTCTCAATTTCTAGGCTTCTGGCTTAAGCCGTGTCGTGGATTTCTTCTCCAACATTTTGGCAGTCGTTGCAGCTGCCATCATCAAGTATCGTTCCATGATGATGGGAGCTGCAACGACTGCCGAAATGTTGGAGAAGAAATACACGATGTGGCTCAAACCCAGAAGCCTAGAAATTGACGACAATGGCCGCGAAAGCCTGTTAACTATTAAAAATAACTCGAATTGGCCAAAAGTCCCAATAAAAAAAATGTGCATAATAAACATTATCTCGGGAACTCAGTACCTCAAGGGTAAGAAACATATCAACATCATTAAACCATAGGTACCACAAAAATAATATGTAAAATTTATCTTCAGCTGCAGCACATCTGTAATTTTAATAAAACTATTGTGTCACCGCAAGAAAACATCGCCAACACGTGGTCACTGGGTCATGGTTCTCACAGTAGCCATCATGTGTCTCACATTAAAATCAATACTTAATGTTCTACAAAAACTTGCTATGTAGCATGCACCTGGACACGAGTGCACTCCAGCGTCTCCAATTCTCAATATCACTGTAGTTCACCTTACCGGCAGACAGAGCGCAGAATACTACCAACTGTCCCACAATCTACGCGATGTCATCAAAAATGCAAAAGCATAATGATTTAGGCAAGTCTGGTGTAATTTCGTCTGGCGTCGGAGCTCGAAGCTGTTCATGCTCCGTCATTATGGTCGGCTGGTGACCGTCTTGTCCACCATGTTGTCAATAAAATGCTTGTTTTACCCCCAAAAATTACTCCAGAAATTAAACAGTTTACCCAAAAATCACTTACTTAACAACAAGAAAACCTTCAAAAAAATTAAAAAATGTCCCTATCGAGTTCATAAATGCGTAAAGTGGATCAAGGCTCCTCGATGCGAGAGCCAAAATTTTCTCAAAGTAGCAAGTGGATTCAAGGCTGTTAGCATAATAAGTCAGTCAGTCATCAGATCAGTAAAAGTAGATTCGAAGTTCCGAGCCAGGCTGAGCAGATCAGGAGGATTATATCTCCCTCCCCCACCATCAACCTGCAACTACTATGCACTCACCTCCTATCTCCACGCCACACCCTTCAAATCAACCCTACCCATGCTAACATTACGAACTCTCTGCCCACATCCCCTCTAAATCATAAAAATAATTAAAATCACAACAATTCGTTAAAATATTTTTAAATCAGGGGAAAATTGCATAATATATGTACACTGCCATATTTGATGTCCATAACCTTAATCTTAGGCGACCTTTAAACCAAAAAATCTAAAAGAATACAAAAAACTCAACAAATTCCACATGTTGGAGGGGGGAGGGACAAATCACATTATTGACACCGACTACTATCGTGGACATTCGCTACCTTGACCTTGGCCCCGCATCTTCATCTTTGACCCCATGACATTGGATGACCTTAAACCCAAACATACAAAACAAATGTTTAAAAGTTAAAAAGAAACTAAATTAAAATTATAAAATTTTTGTAAATAACATTTAAAGACTTGCATGTAGGATGTCCGAGGCTTTATAGCAGGGGGAGCTATCGGCGTCCAAGATCCCGACAGGAAGACCAGCAGACGACTGACCACCAATACCAACCCCTCCAATTTTTATTGTCTAGTCAAAAGTTTTCGCTTGGCTTACCTCCACCACCTCCCTCCTCTCCTTCCAAATTTTTATTTGCTTTCCTCGACCCATTTCCCCACCCCAGAAATTGCCAGTTTGTATTAGCAGTTTAATTGTTATCATTTCCCCCTCTTCACAACCAGAAACATCTCACCCGAACCCCACACCTCGTCCCTCTCTCAGCATTTGTTTACACTTTCACTCTATGAACTCCCTCACCCATAAAGGCGATCCCCATCTAGAATCAATTTAGCTTGTTCTTTATTGGGTATTTATACTGTGGCCCCTTACCCCCAACAATTTAGACAATTCGCTTAATCCCTTACAACAACTGTTCACCACAAAAGTAAAACTCTGCTGAAATCTCGAATACCATTTCTGATCAGCGAGCTATTGGAGTGTATATATAAAGGTGAAGTTTTCATTAAATAGTATGCTTACATGCTATACCAACATCCAGACTTCGTCTTTGGTGGTACCCTCGTCAACTCCACTTGAACTGCCCATGTTTTCGTCGATGCTATTCTCAAACCATCAGGGAGAGGACCTTGAATGTTACATTGTTCATCATCATCATAATCAGAATGATCTCGATATAACTGATTATGCTCTAGGCCATTTATAAAAGTGTTTGACCAATATTTTCTAATAAATGGCAATAGAGTAACACAGACAGACAAACCGAGCACTTGAAACGGCCATAGCAAACAACCAAATGAATCTGCCATACTAGCCAGCCATGAGAACCAATAATGCCAGGCAAACCATATAAACCATATAAACCATAAATACCAGCAAACCACCTTAGCAAGCCAGACGAACAGGCCATACCAAATGACCATTCCAGCTGACCAATCTAACGACCATCTAGATCAGACTACACCTAAGGACCATAACAAAGGACCATAACCCATGACCAGGGTAACCAACCAGACCAGTCAATGACTGAAACTCCAACCAAGACTAAATCCACCCAAGACTGAATCCCCCGAAACTGACTCGAAATACTGACTCTACCCAAGACTGCCTCCAACATCAAAAAAGAAACATAAAAAAAGAAACCTTACAATCGAAACTTTGAAAAGTAACCTTAAAAACCAAGTATAAAAAACACCTCAAAAATAATCCTCGAAAAAGAAACCTCAGTAAATTTAACCTAAAAAAAGCCTATAAAAATCTTCAAAAGAAAAACTTGAAAGAGCAGCATCAAAAATGAAACCTCAAAAACGAAACCACAGAAAATGAAACCTCCAAATATTGATCCTCAAAAAATAAAACCTCAAAATATAATTCCTCAAATATAAATCCTCAAAAAATGAAACCTCTAAACATAAACTTCACAACAGAAACATTAAAAGAAACCTAAAACTGAAACATCAAATAAGAAACCACAAAATACAACCTCAAAAAGAAAACTCGAAAAGAAACCTCAAAAAATCTAACTTAAATAAAAAACCTCAGAAAGAAAACTAAGATCAATATGTCACAAAAGAAACATCAAATTGAAACCTTAAAAAGAAAGCTCAAAGACTAATCAGTTGGCTTTAATTGGTTTTAAAGAGGTGCAATGCTTTGAATTGAACCATAGTCATCTGTGTGTACCCTCGCAAAAGATTTTATACACCATTTAATGAATATATCTTTCAGGAAAACAGTATAGTAAGGTTCAATAAATTAAACATGTACTACTCTGTATTCATAAATTTTCCTTTTTTACTAATTTCGAACATTAGATTTTTGTATTTCTCTGATGTTTGTAGATCATGGATGGACACCAACGGTTTCATTCGATTCAACCCCTTTCCATCAGTTCACCGATGAATAAAGATATCTCCTTACTGTGCGAGAAATCTCCACCATATTGCAAAACAATCAAATGCATGAGTCTATAAACACGTTTATTAAGGTCTTCAGGAAACATTTAGTCGTTCTTGTCGTCTTTTGTCTTTTTCAGTTCATGTGTGGCAGCCAACTTGATGAAAATATATATTACAACATCAGGAAAATCTCCATCATTTTCATCGTGAAAACAATCTTCGCAGTCGTCTTCATTATTCTTCTCTCTTCCAGCTCTGAGTTTCACTTTATTGAGAGTCGTGGCGTCGTTTGCGGTATTCGTATTCACAGATACTGGTGTTGCGTTATTTCTTCGAAGCACGTCCAGTTCACGTACCAGTTTAGCAATGTTTATATTTTATGAGAATCGACTGCATGGCATGCTGTTCATCGCTTGTATTGACCTTAATTCCCTCGTATTCTGCGAACTTATTATGCGGCGAATTAACAGCTTGCAGCGATGTCGACATATGCTGTTTCTTGGTAGGAGAAAAAAAATCTGTATACAGACATTGGCAAGTCTATTCAAGTTATCGCCTCGAGCGAACAGCATTCCACAGTTTTCACATCCAAAAATCACAGGAGATGGGTTCTTCAGACATTTACTCTCTTCATATCGTTGGGCTATATGGCCGAAAGAATAAACTTTGTCGCGACGAGAGCTTTGGTTTTTGACTCCAGTTCCATCACAATCAGTCGTGAGCCTTCGTACGCACGAATAATCTCAGTACAAAGATAGTGATCACTTTCAAAATGATGTTCACGTCACGGTGTCAGAACAGTTGTCATTTTCTGTGAGCACTCAGGAAACCCACATACTCATTCGCGTCAAGAATTAAAAGTAATTTTATAACCACGCAGATACTATCACATACATACATATACACATGTACTATGTTTTTCTATAGTGGTGGATATAGTGACTCATATATAGCTTGTTTATGAAGTCTATAAACAAGCAGAAACTTCGAAGTGCTAAAAATCTCGCCAAATTTTTCTGTTCCAATTTATAATGGTATTTAGGAAATTTTCTGTTCAATTGTTAACTTGAACATCTAAACACATGGAAAATCTTTGCGTTCATTTTTTTGAATGCGCTTAGGCTAACAACAAATTTCAATCAAATGAGAGAAAATTGGGGGAAAAACACAGAAATTTGCTTGAAAGAATATATGCTTTAATAGAATGAATTAGATTTTTGTTTTTTTAAATTAATAATTTATTTATTAAAATTTAGAAAACACTCTTATTAGAACTAATAATCAAATACTGAAGAAACGAGCCTCATAAAAAAAAAAATTGGATACATTTATTCGTAGTGATTGCATACACCTACACGAATTACGTCTTTTTCTTGTGAAATGCGTCCGAAAATGTTTAATAATTAGAGAATCGCACTCACACAATACGTGAATACGCTCTTAGCTGATTTACAATATGCTCTCCTAACAAAGAACTTTGATTTGAGAGATTTTGTTGAAAAGTACTGGCTGACGTAACATACATTTTACAGATGTATCGTTAAGCAACCATGTAATACAGTTATGTCGATTACATTGAATCTCACTTGACAATTGTGCCCATGCTAAGCATTGCGACATTAGGGCTGAAGGGAGTTTAATCTGCTCCTGAACGTTTAAATTATAAGCCATTTCACAGGGAAAAACAACTCTTAGGTAAATTAAACATGAATGCCTGCGTGCATGAACAAAAAAATTAGTAAGATAATTTGTATTTCAAATACAAATAAAGTTGTAAGAACGTCATGTTTGTGACATATTATAAGGTTTTTTTTCTTGAAAAAAGAGTAGACACATATAAAAAAGTCTACATCATTAGGTGAGGTAACTCTGCGTTTGTTTCTCGGAGAATTTCAACACCAGCGTTGAACAATTTAATAAAGCTGATATTTTCAACAACTGAATAGCATCTACTTATCCCCACCACACCATCCTTTCACGTATTCTGTATGTAGCAGGATGTTCGCTGTGACCACTCCACTCTTCTAACTTGATTAATTCCTGTAAAAGCACTCGATAATATGTATTGGCAGGCTCGTGAACAAACTAGTACTTTAGGATTATGAAACATGCGGGCTTCCGTACAATTCCAAATACATTTTAGAGTCAGTAAGTACCATAGAAAACATAATTTATAATTGTCAGTGTGTATTACGCCAAGAACCAGCCTCTCATACAAGGGCTTTAATTTTGTTTTTTCGTGGAGCACGTTTATCATGATCACTAACCCCCCCCCCCCACCCAAAACTTAAATATAGCTTACGCTACGTATCGGTTTATTTCCCCATCACTCGTATTTGTAGTCGAAAAACCGCTCACATTTTCCATACAATCATGTTCGGTGATGCTGCAGGATGATGGTTTGATATGCAAGTCGTGTATTTAGTACCCACCGACTTCAATAGAAATCACTTTCCCGAGCAGTTTCCACCATTAGGGGCCGCTGTGGTGCAGCTGCTAGAGTGCTCGCCTCACACCCATGAGAACCTGGTTCGATTCCCGACGGGGTCGTTCACGAATTCTTGCATGTAGGAATAGTGCCGGACGATGCCTCTGGTCAGCCGATATTTTCGGGGATTGCTCATTTCCATAGGCATTGCAATCTGGTGCAGCTCAATGCTCACCCTGTTTCACCCTCATTGGCTCTCGAGAGCTCACTGTTAATAGCCGCTCAACTCTCTGTAGTTTCCATTTTCACCATTACTTCATTCCAAATCCGATATTATCCTTATTTATCAGGTGACCCGTGACTCAGTTCATTAGGCAATTCCATTACATACAATATATAATGGATTGTGATTTTTTTCTTTTGTTGTTACCTCAAGCCTGTTATCACAGGCACCACGTAAGGGAGGGCACGTTTAAACTTCTGCTAAATCATATAAGCTACAATGTGTTTCGAAAGTCTGTTTCCTCATGGTATTTGTAACATTTCCTACCTAACCTATAACCGAATAATATTAATAACCTTGAAGTTACACAGAACTTATATCGCGTGATTCAAAGCTGTTTTTTGATGTAGACATAGACAGTTTATTTCTACCCTCTTAAAAAAAAAAAAAAAAGGCTTTCTCATACATATATTTTGTTAATAAATTTAGTAAATTTTATTTTTATATTTTATGTTACACGTTTTCGTATTGGCTTGTTATTCTAACTTTTCCATCTGTTTTCTAAATAACTAGGATTTTAAAAAATTGATTAAAATTTGCTGAAAAATTTCCGTGACAGAAATACTTTACTTCCCAACAAACTGTGGACTCCATTAGTTTTAGACACTGTTTCACCAAATTATTAATTTTTTTTCTAATGTAACAAGTATTAAACAAAATTTGTTTCTAGTAAATATAAATTGCTACTCACTAAATATCTTAATTCAACAATACAATATATTTAGTAAAACAATTATAACATTTCGATGTTAAGGAAGTCATTTTTAGTAATTTTGAAAGTCATTTTCTACATGTTGCAAGAACTAATATGCTGACAGCTCACCACACCAGTTTAAGGTATATTTAGAAAACTTAACATTAATTTTGGAAAAGAAGCATTAAGGACGTCCATGTATTTTAAATAGTATAGTTTGGCATGATTTGTCGCAAAAGATGAAGGAATCATATTCGAATTCGTTTGCCATCTTGGATTACGCCACAGAGTACCATTACATTTCGAGCAACACGCACCAGAAGAGCTGTGGTACCAACTGATTCGCATGATGTTTCTTTTTCTATTTGTTTCTCACGCCTGGAGTTCTGGTTCCATTAGTACCTGCTAGGTAGTGCTAGTGTTTATAAATTTACTCCATGCAAGTTTGGACTATGCAACGTAAGCGGAACTCTTACTATTTCGAGATGTCATTAAAGTAGAAAAATAGAAGTTACTGGTTTAACAATTGAGCCTACTTTCCTCTACGAGGGTGTAAATAATTTTTAATTAAGTTTATAAAAGCTTAGATGGTGGGTAAGCCTTAGCGTCTGTTTGACAGTAATATCGTTAGAGTTGAAAGCACAAACATATGCAAGTACAGTAAAAAAATTACAAATTCACTTATGCCTTACCCGGCACTCAGTGCCAAGAAACATCGAGCCTTAATCTAAGTCCAATCAACAGCGTTATAAAGGCAATATTCCGAGAAAAAATTCGGAAATTTACAGTGTTATGGTTTCAATGAAAGGATTAACTAACCTGAAATATATACAAGGCCTACATTTTGAAAATAAGGGCCGGAGCTACTCAACACACGAAAGTTTACATGGCTGGGTGTAGCACTACAAGAGTGAAGAACTTAGTGGATATAGGTTGATTTATTCCCGAGATAAGTTATGTTCTTGTTTGCCTATCGCACAATTGGCCTAAAAAAAATTCGTTAAACTTGGTGAAATTATTTAAGAGATATGAAAAAATTTTCTAAATCTAAATTATTCATATTGTCGCCATTTTGAAAATCAGTGTGTTACATCACTTAAATCATGTAAGCTTACATAGCATTCTGCAGCACTACTGGTGTGCGAAATTCTGTGGAAATTACATTAGTGTTTCCAGTAATATGACAATGTCCTCAACTGGCACCACTTTACAAAAAGGTCAGCAAAAGAGAATTTCCGTACGCATAATTGATGCCTCTAATGAATACTTTTAGCCTAAAAAAATTACTTGAATTTGGTTGAACTTGGCTTATCTAAATTAATAATATGAACACAAGTAAAAACAAAAACTTACGGCAACTGAAACCTGTAAGTTTACATAATCTGCTGTAGCACTAATTATGTATAAAATTTGGAAGGAATCGGTTGGTTGGTCCTTGAAATATGGCATAAAAGCTGTAGTATTGTCATGTGATGATCTTCATATATGAAAAACAAAATGTAATTTATTACCACAGTATATGATTGTCATAGATATTTACAGCCAATAAATTTAAGGCGACGTATGGCATAAGAAGCCGAAATATTGTCACGGCTGTCATTTAGAAATGTGACTACCCACTTATGCTATATAAATTTAGATGGAATAGATAGTACATTGCTACATAATTTCGATGGAAATTATATAACTATATAATGGGGAGGCGATCAGCGCTTCTGTTGACTCTTGGCTAGCTCCCGCATAATTGACAGTAATAGCTTCCTCCGCATCGATTCAGCTACCCCATCATTGTCCTCGCTTGTGTCCCCTCCTTGTTCCCATCTCTCCAACGTCAGCCTAAGACGAGCCTATATAAGCGGCTGCACAGCCCATGTGATAGGCAACTCTCGTTTAGGATTGTCTGGGCTGGTACGATGCAGCCATCATATTTAGCAGGTCTACACGAGGCAAGGTGTTTGCAATTACCAACGTAATGAACATAACAGTGATCATCACTCCTCGTCGGAATAAGGTGAGTCGTGGCTTCACTCTTAAAAGTTAAATTTTTTGAGTTTCGAGGTTTGTTTGTTGACCGCAGGCTTGTTGGTTTCCGGGTGAACGGTTTTTAGAAATTACCTTTGGATCGGCGTCAAAATAAATGTTTAGGAAAACACTTACTGTGTGCTCTCGGGGTCTTTCCTTGTTTGGTGAGTGCTTATAATAATTTTTATAGCCTACAATTGAACCGCGACTTACTTTGTGAATTGTGCCTCTCCGCTTATGGTAAACGTAAATCGCCGGCGTAATAACTCAGTTAGTACAGCAAAATATTTTAAACAGTGTGTTATTAATAACCAATTGGACGGCTACGCTCGGATGACAAAATTACCTGTTTCCCTTGTTCAGTATGTTGAATTTTACACAGCATAGGACAAGCTCCTTGTTACGTTTACCTTCAGGCGTTTGTGGCCACGGATATTTAGGAGACTTTTCATGTTATTAATTGGTTCAGGGCTGTGGTTTTAGGATTTTTAAATAGTTTATATACTTTTTTTTTTACTGTGTACAGTATGCATGAAGTGAAGCTCTGGATTGCCAAGTCAATTTATGTCGCAGTCAATTGAGAGTACTGATGTTCTAAATGCTAATTTTAATTGAATTTCGGGGGAATCGCAAAAGTAAAGAGTATAGACCTCTCAGCCTTTAATGATTTAGTATTACGTAAATAAAATCTTTGTCAGATCTCGGGAAAGATTAAACCTATAAAATAAATACTGTCATATTTCGCAAACAATAATACTGTAGGAGATGACTTAATATGGTAAATTTTAAATGTGTCAGACACTTATTTTCAAAATGGTGGCTATATAGGTATTTTAGATGTGTAAACTCTACCGTCGAAACTATACGATAAATTCCAAATTAGTTTTTTATGCTGGCAGTTTGTATTAAAAAAATCAAATGTGTTTACGCAAAATATTTTGTCCATCATTTTTTACAATAACATCTCAAGAAAATGTAACTGTTTTATGTTATATGTTTAAATAAAAAGTTTCTAGCAAATTTGACAAACAAGTAGCACTATACCCGTCCATTTAAATTGATATGTTGAGAGTGGGTCAGACCCTTATTTTAAAATAGCAACCATATTATAATTATTTAAGATTATCGCACAACATCTACGAAACTATGTTATCAATTATTACTTTACTTTATTTTCTGGCAGCTTGTAGCAAATTATCAAATGAGCTAATGCATAAACGCTTTCCTTCGCCACTTTGGGAGATAGCACCACATCCCAAATTAAACATTTATATCGTATCTTGGGAAACTATTGTTCCATGCTAAGGTGGAACAAGCATTACACTGATAGAAGTACAGAACAAATTATATTATAACAAGTTTGCTCAGAATAACAAATTAACTGGTACAAGAGAATAGTGTTCTTAACATCAATCAAATTGAACACTCATTTGAGATACGTACAGTACTATACAACGTTTGGCAAAAAATTTATAAAACAAATATAATATAATATTGCATTTAAATATCTCTTTCCACATAAAATATTTCTTTCTGAATAAATGCAATGTATTACGTGTGTATACAAGGATAAAAAATTACATTTTTTTAAAAATAATTTTGGTATTAAGCTCATTTTTGGTGTGCACACTTCTATTCAGGAGCTAACGTAATTTAATGTACACGATAAAATATTATTAGAAGTGAAGTAGAGAGATTTGGGCGGCTCTTAACATCGAGGTGTTGAGAGCCGATGAGGGTGAATTAAGGCGAGTCTTAACCAAAGGCAAACTACTGCAACCACTTGCAACCACAGGTGACTTATTTATCATATAGTTTAGACAATAGAGATTACACATCTAAAATACCTATATAGCCACTATTTTGAAAATAAGTGACTGACACATGTAAAACTTACCAGGTTAAGTCATCTCCTGCAGTATTATTGTTTGTCAAATATGTTAGTAATCATTTTAACGGTCTAATCTTTCCCGAGATATAACAAAAACTTTATTTGCACATTGGGACACAAAAGAGGCTCATTGTAGACATTTTTGGTTGTTTAATAGATGCTGCCAGCACACAAAGTTATATTGAAAAAAATTTGCATAGTTTCCTATATTTAGCATGTTAAGCAAGATTGTTTACATAGTCGACATTTTTCAAATCAATGTCTTACCGACTTCAAAAATATAAATTTACGAACTACTTCGAAGATTTCCCTTCTATGTCTAAAATAATCACTAATTTTCAAATTTTAATTGAAACAGTCTTTATGTCAACATTCAAAGTAGAGTCGCTGGATCAAGCATTTTCAGATTTACATAA
Source organism: Dryococelus australis (assembly GCA_029891345.1). Taxonomy (NCBI): domain Eukaryota; kingdom Metazoa; phylum Arthropoda; class Insecta; order Phasmatodea; family Phasmatidae; genus Dryococelus; species Dryococelus australis. The sequence continues at coordinate 159,162,779 of CM056995.1, forward strand.
ATGTTTATATGCCGGGTGGTTAGTTTCCTCACAAACAAAACACTCCCGTACTGTTCTCGACTAACTGGCCCTATTAAGAAAACATTTATATTTGTAGGGATATGGGGACTTGGGCACGAGAGTTTGGGGATTCGGATTATCGGAGTCAGCAGACGCCATCTTGTTACATCACCCAACCCGCCATTTTTCCCCTTTTTTTTCCAACAAAAAATTTCCCTTTTCCATTCAAAATCAACCAAAATACCCTAAAAATTTTCCCTTTACCTTAAAAATTTCTCTTTTTTCCCACAAATAAAGTTAGAAGTTCCCAAAAACGTTGAAAGCCCCCTAGTAAAGAAAAAAGCCTCATATCCAATTTTCAAAAAAAATAATTAATTTAGGGGTCTTACTTAAAGCCTACAGAACAGTGGCAGCCATATTGGTTTTATATATATAACCTATGCCAAATTAGTATAAGGTATATAGGATAGGAATGACTTTTGAACTTGACTTTGACCCTGACTTTGAAAATGCAAAAATTAAAAAAAAATCCAAAAAAATCCGCAAAAAATTTAAAAAATCGAAAAGATTGCAAAAAATACCCAAAAAATTATTAATAAAATCAGATTATTCAAGATTAGTTATAAAAATAGTTTAAACTATTTTAAAAGTTTACTAATTATTTTTATACTAACATTTCCCAGCACCATTAGCCACAACCCTTACATACCCAGCAGACGACTGTTTCCCTCGCAACCACTCCCTTCACCTATACACATTCCGGCATCTTGATTTTTTCGATCGTCATTTGTTTACACATAACTGGAGACCTACATCTTGGTAGGCGACTGCCATCTTGGTAGGTGAGCACCAACTTGGTATAGATCATGTGTCTGTCATCTTGGAAGCCAATGCCCATTTGTAATTGAACTTTAACCCGTAACCCGTGACCCCTGACCTTGAACTTACCCCATTACCTTAAAAATCAAAACTCGAAAAAAATACATAAAGTCAACTAGCATAATACATTACAGACAACCACCGCCATATTAGATGCAGAATACCTCGACCTTGACCCTACGACCTTGAATAACTTGAAACAAAACTCGAGAAGTAATACATAAAAATCAGCATCATAATATGTCAGAGACTACCACCAACCATATTATATGGAGACTATGTTGAACTTGACCCCATGACCTTGAATGACCTTAAAAACAAAAACTCGAGAAAAATACATAGAAGTCAGCAATCATAATATAGTAGAGACTATCACCACAATTCTAGATGCAGACTACCACGATGTTCGCCCTGTGATCTTGAATGACCTTGAATAACAAAACTCGGGGAAAAAATTATATAAACTCTAGGAACATAAATATTAGATCCCCTTCCCTGACCCCTTCACCTCCCCTCTCCCTACACACTTCTCCCTCTCTGCTGGCCAACACCTCTTTCCACACTGCTCTTGCTCATCAGGCCTGCGTTAACCTTCTCTCTCCTCGCTACAAATCCGTTGCATTCAACCTTCTTAGAATGTATTACAATATTAGCCTACACTCTGATTTTTTGTACACTTCATTTCAACATATACCTCTGTTACCATATCATTGATTATGTACATACAGTGATAGACCATTGCAGCAAATATTTAAGTAATAATATTATAATTTGACACATCATTTGATTTTTATTTTTGTGCTCCCTTGTGGTATCAGCTTGTAGTGATAGATGTGAAAACCAAGACCATCATATTCCTGATATCAGGGAAAGTAGACATGCTAGGAGAAGGTACGTCAACACTGGCGAGAAATGAAACGCTTTCGTATATTCATTGAAAACTCCTATATTTTCTATGTTCATCAGACTACAGACATAAAGCAAAATCTTTAAAGTTTCCACAAATTAATGTATGATTTTTCTAGCAATAAGCTCACTTTTCATGTAGTGAATATAATCTACTTATAGTCATCTCAAGAAAATCTACGCGAAGAAGCATCACTATCAGAACCCTTTAACATATATTCTTGTTCTTCACAACAAATATTTTATTTCTAAGTCTCTACAGCCCCTGGAATGCTATCAACATTGTACAATGCTTGATTGGCAGTCTTGAATGACCGCTGGCTGATTCCTTCGTCAAGAGGTTGAGGCTATTCGTAGGTACACCGCAGCCAAACATTGTACTTTATGGGACCTTCTTCGACTTCCTCAGTTAATTAATTGGTTATCCTTTGCCTTAAGTGGTCTAGATATGTGCATATACCTTTCGCATCAACAAAGTTATTTCGAATTTCATAATTTAAAATACCCTTGAATGCTGATTTTTTTTAGGTACAATCAATTCGATGTGCTAGTATAGAATAGCTAGTACAGGACGTTTCTTAGCTGCAGTAACTCTACCTTTACAGCTGTTGATATGCCTATTCAACTTATCACCTCAATTGAACAGACATTTTCACTTAAACATTGTTGCATAACACGGGAAGGACGCCTCACACAAGTAGTTATTTCGTGCTTTCTCGCACCACGGCTGTAGGCAAATATCTTGTCACAGTAGCAGCAACGAAGTCTTGACGAAGTCGTCGATGGCGCTTTTATACGTGGTCCACCCGAATAGGTCGATGGCTGCACTGCTGTAGGTAACCCACTCGAATAAGTCGCTGGTGCTGTCGGCGTCATGCCTGAATACGTCTATGGCACTGCTGGTACCACTCCCGAGGAAATCTATGCCAGTGCCGTAGCTACCATTAGCTCTGGAGTACCCGAAAACATCACAGATGTAGAATATGACTTTGATGCGAAGAGACACAAGCTAGCCAAGATGATCCAACTTTCACATGAGCTGCTGTCAAACTAAGATTCTCAGCTAATATCCATACTACTTATATACAAGTATGCGATACCAATGACGCCATATTTATGTTGAACCAATCGTATTGCGAACACCAATCATCCAATCACCGACCAGCTAATCACCATGTTATCATGCAATTGCAGCTGGTCAATCACGTGGAAGCACTGAGACATCATATGCATGAGTCAGTTCCTCACAAGACAGACCTATACACACCCATAGAGCCAAACACATCTACACACCCAAGAATATTTACACGCACTCACACACACAGCCAAACATATGTACACATTCATGTACACACCTACATACCCAAACTCACTTACACACCCAAACTCACCTACACACCCAAACTCACCTACACACCCAAACTCACCTACACACCCAAACTCATGTACGTGAACCCCAAACACACATACATGCCCCCAATCACATATACACAACCAAACACAACCTACTCACATACATCAACCCAAACAGTTCGAAATATTGAAATTTGCCGACTGTCTCCAAAATCAAACCATCACCACTACTGCCACTCACTATACCACCACCACCACCACCTTGACCCTACATAGATCCACCACTACTTCCTCCTCCTCCTCATTCTCCACCTACACCTTCACTTCCTTTCCTTCTCCTCCTCCTACTCAGGACCCAGAGACTGGCTCATTGACGTGATGTCTCAGTGCTTGCACTTAGTTGCCCAGCTGCAATTACGTGACAAATGGGTGATTAGCTGGTAGGTGATTGGCTAATTGGTGTTCGGAATACGATTTGTTCAACATCAATATAATGCCATTGGTTTTGCGTACTCGTATATAAGCAGCAGAAAGGTCAGCTGAGAATATTAATTTGACAGCAGCTCACATGAAAGGTGGATCGTCTTGGCTAGCTTGTGCTTTTTGCATTAAAGTCTTATTCTGCATCTGCGATGTCTTTGGGTACTCCAGAGCTAATGGTAGCTATGGCAGTGCCATCGATTTCTTCGGGAATGGTATGACGCTGACATCACCAGCGATTTCTTCGGCTGGGTCACTTACAGAATAGCAGCCATCGGTGATATCAGACATGAGGTTGACAGCGCAATCGACCTCTAGGGTCGATCACATATAGCAGCACCATCGACGACATCGTCAGGGCTTCGTTGCTGCTCTATGACGAGATATTTGCCTACAGCCATAGCGAGAGGAAGCGCGAAATAACTTATTTTGTAAAGGGTCCTTCCTGTGGCATGCAACAATGTGTTAAGTACAAACGTCTGTTCAAATGAGGTGATAAGCTGAAGAGTCATATCAACAACTGTAAAGGTAGCGTTCCTGCAGCTAAGAAACGTCCTGTACTAGCTACTGGGGATATCACATCGAATGTATAGTACCTAAACAATTCAGCATTCAAGGGCATTTTATATTATTATGTAATTGGAAATTACTTTGCTGGTACAAATACATATGCACTTACCTAGACCATGTTAAGCAAAGGATAATCAATCAATTAACTGAGGAAGTCGAAGAAGGTCCCATAAAGTATAATGTTTGGCTGCAGTGTACTTATGAAAAGCCTCAACCTCTTGATGAAGGAATCAACCGGCGGGCATTCAAGACTGCCAATCAAGCATTGTACAATGTTGATAGCATTCCAGGGTCTGTAGAGGCTTTGAAAGAAAATCTTTGTCGTGAAGAACAAGAATTTATATATATATATATAAAGTATATATATATATATATATATATATATATATATATATATATATATAAAGGGTTCTAATTTGATAATTGTTCATGTAGATTTTCTTGAGCTGTGTACGAGCAGATTATATTCATTACATGAAAAGTGAGCTTATTGTTGGAAATACCGTACATGAATGTATGGAAAGTATAGTGATTCTGTTTTTTTTATGTCTGTAGTCTGATGTCCATAAAAATATGAATAAACGAAAGTGTTTTATTTCTCGCAAGTCTCGATGTACTTTCTCCTAGCATGCCTACTTTCCCTGCAATCATAAATATGATGGTCTTGGTTTTCAGAGCTATCATTACAAGCCGATACTGCAAGGGAGCACAATAATAAAAATCAAATGGTGTGTCAAATTATAATGTTATAAAGTAAATATTTGCTGCAATGGTGTATCATTCTATGTTCATAATCACTGATATAGTAACAGAGGCATATGTTGAAATGAAGTGTTCAAAAAATTAGAGCGTGGGTTAATATTGTAATACATTCTAAGGAGGTTGGATGCAACGGATTTGAAGCGAGGAGGGAGAAGGTTGAGGCAGGTCTGACAAGCAAGAGCGGTGTGAAAAGAGGTGTTGGCCAGCAGGCAGGGAGAAGTGTGAAGGGAAGTTGGGGTGGTGGAGAGATCAGCAAGGCAAGGGGGTCTATTGTTATATGTTCCTAGATTTGTTATAATTTTTTCCCAAGTTTTGATATTCAAGGTCATTCAAGGTCACAGGGTGAATATCGAGGTAGTCTGCATCTAATATGGTGGTGGTAGTTTGTGATGTATTATGGCTGCTGACTTTTTGGTTTTTTTTGTCGGGTTTTTGTTCTCAATTTCAATCAAGGTCATGGGTACAAGGTTGAGGTAGTCTGTATCTAATATGGTAGCGATAGTCTTTAATATATTATGCTTACTTGTTTTTAGGTATTTTTTTCTCGACTTTTTGTTTTCATGGTCATTCGAGGTCATGGGGTCAAGTTTGAGATAGCCTACATCTTATATGGTGGTGGTAATCTGTAATGTATTATACTTCCTTACTTTAATGTATTTTTCTTGAGTTTGGTTTTCGAGGTATATGAAGTTCATGGGTTCAACGTCGAGGTATTCTGCGTCTGACATGGCGGTATTTGTGTGTAATCTTTTATGCTTGTTAACTTTCATGTATTTTTCTTGAGTTTTTGTTTTCAAGCTCATGGGGTAAAGGTCAACGTCACGGGGTATAGGTTAGAGTTCAATTACTAATGGGCATTGGCTTCCAAGACGGCAAAGTGATGTATACCAAGATGGCGGTCACCTACCAAGATTGCGGTTGTATACCAAGGTGGCGGTCTCCAGTATTGTATAAACAAATGACGAAGGAAAAAAAATCAAGACGTGTATATGTGCGGGGAGTGCGTGCGGGGAGCCAGTCGTCTGCTGGGGATGGAACGAATGTGACTAATGGTGGTGCTGGGACTTGGTGGTTAGAAAATTATAATTTATAAGTTTTTAAAATGGCTTTTAACAAATTTTTGTTAATTTTTTATACTACAATTTTAATTATATTTTTTTTGTGATTATTTTCGAAATTTTGGACTTTTTTTGGAATTTTTCGGATTTTTACATTTTCAAGGCCAACGTAAAATGTCAAGGTCGAAGATCATCTGCACACAATATGGATTCAAGATGGCTGATGCTTAGGTCTGAGTATCCTCTATACATTGTATCGATTTGGCATAGGGTATGTCTATAAAACCAATATGGCCACCTCTGCTCTGTAGGTCCTAAGGAAGGGGGGGGGGGGAGGGCTCAAATTAACAAATTTTTCTAAAATTATATTTCAGGGGCTTTTATTGCACTAAGGGGGTTTCTACAATTTCTGGGGGCTTCTGACTTTTTTGAGGGAAAAAGGGAAATTTTTTAGGAAAAAAGGGAAATTGTTAGGGAAAAAGAAAAATTCTTCGGTAGTTTGGTCGAATTTGAGGGAAAAAAAGAAAACTTTATGGGAAAAAAAGAGAAAAAATGATGGTTGGGTGACGTAACAAGATAACGGTGGAGGAATCCGATAGTCCGAATCCCCAATCCCTTATGCCCAAGTCCCCATATCCCTACTACTATTTATCAGCCAAGTATGGGTCGTTCACAATAAAGTGATCACTTTTGAAGCCCTAGTTACATTTTTCTTTCAACCAATTTATATGCTTCCACCACTTGTTAATGTAAACCCTGCCATATGAGTAATAAACACAGTGCATACATTCACCATACCCAAAACCAAAAGTCCGAAGCCACAATGAAATATATTTATTAGTTATTACGTCTGATGAAACAGCTTCGAAAAGTGCTCACTTTACCGTGAACGGCCTATAGCTAGTTTTCTCACACACGAAGCAGCACTGGAAAGTGCTAAACATTTCGCTCATACTGATAACAGTCGAAGACTCACTGTCCCAGTTAGGTTACTGCACCGACTATAACTCATGCGTACGCGAACATTACTTCTGACTGGAAGACATCTAAATCTTCGACGACGAGTTGCATATGGTTCGTCAACAAGATTTACGATGGTGGCAATACTGATGTCATCAGCCCTAGTAAGACGTGTTTCTGGATGGTGCCGACTTGGGCGTGTGGGTGCCGCTAAGAACTTAAAGGCTGTTCACTGTAAAACGAGCACTTTTGAAAGCCCTGCTGAAGATATACTTGTACGCAAGTTGTGTATTCTTCCGCTTATGTAAAATTAATATTATCTTGGGCCTCATCACTTTATTAATGCGTCGGTCAAATTAAATTGCGAAATTACTAAAAAGTAAATACTTTACAAACCTGCTAATTTTTACACTTCAATGCATTAAAAAAAACAGAACGCGAAAGAAATATTTTCAAGTTATCAAACTTCTTTTCTTCCATCGTTACCAACTTTACTGGGCGAATTTCACTTAGTGCGCCCATTAAAATGCACGAATCCCCATGCAGCGACTTCATTAAAAAGTTCATTTCCAAAGTGCTCACTTTATCGTGAACATCATTTGCACATCGGAAGGCACAGTAGTTTAAATGTTTGGAAAGATCACTATAGTCCATTCACGGTTTCTTTGGCATTTTTCAATCAAACCTTTGAATAATCTCCCCACGTATATGTTCAATTATTTTCAAAATAGGCCCTATATCACAAGCATTTTATACTTGTGTTATTAAATTAGCTTTTTTTATCTTACATTGAAATGCTATTTATATTTTATCTATAAAGTATAATGCTTCATTTATAAACAACCTGAATAAAAATCAGGGAGAAAAAAAGGCATGTTGATAGCGCCTAGTGAGAAATAGTCCTTATACAAAATACTGTTACACTGAGTGCGCACGAAATTGGCGCGTTTTTCCCCTGGTGTAATTCTCCAGGATTAGTTAAGCTTAGTTTGCACGAGGCGGAGGAATATCCCGGAAGTAGAACTTTAGCAGGGCTTCAGAAAAGGCTGAAGTAACCGTGAGTGGACTATAGTGCCCAGGGCCGGCAGGTCATTCCCTTGTGTCTGGAGTCACCACGAGGCTCAGCACACAGTCAGGTAGTTCATGTCCCACTCGGGACAGTTAAAAGGTGCATTCCGGCGCAGGGATGGCTGTTTGAGGTATTAAATTCTGGATTGAGCCGATGAGATGGTCAATCGTGCAACATGAGCGAATTTATATAGCCGGTGTAGTCTAGAGTTTCGGTTAAAGGCATGGCAGAGAGGTGCTGTCTAATTATACTCTCATACTCTTAGAAAATAATATTTAATTAATTAAAGTCAGAATTTTCAATATATCTAATATGTTTTAATTAATGACTGATTCATGTTAATGTGGGTTGTGTGTGTTGGGGGGGGGGGGGGGGATTGTCAATTCCTCAGTGGCCTCCATCTAAATCCACAGTGCGGTCTTATGTAGAACACGACATATGCTGACAATCACAAACAGACCGCTGGCAACAGCGATGGCTCATTGACAGCTAGAAAATGCGTGAATCGCCAGTGCTGGGCCCACCATTGTAGGTGTCTGAATAAGTGCATATATAGCCGTCTTCTGCTACTAAACTGTTGTTCAAACTGCTGTAGTTGAGCTTAGCATTCACATAGTTTATAGTAACAATAAATGGGGCCATGTTGACAACTGGACCTCTGGGAGACTACTAAAATATCTTGCCTATTTTTTCCAACTTTATACTGTAAGTGCACATCAGGTATGCAAACAAGAAATAATTTCGTTTGTTAGTGGTACATTCAGTTCCTGATAAAGCATATGCACTAGGACTTTTCATGCACGATACTCTCGCAATTGCAACGCCATGATGACTCTTCGGCTTTGTACACTGTAGTGTGCCGTTTTAAATTTTGGGGAAAACTTTAAAGGCACATTAGTGTTTTTTAATGCTTCGATTCGTATTTTTTTGTTAATTTTGTATTATGAAGAAGGACACAAGATAAGAAATATCCAGAATAAATTCGGTATTCATTAATTTCAGGCTTTTGTGTTCCTGACAGCTCTGTTATTTTATCCCGCAGTTAGGCATGGTCCTCAATTTAGTATTTCCCGGATCGTTATAATCTCAAGGTAGACAGTATATTATAACGAAAGAAGAGATAATGGATTTTATTAAGAATTTCAATTGGTTTAGTTTTCCATATTTTCAGTACATATAGATTTGGTTATCTGTAATTTTATAACTTATCGGCAAAATATTTGTTTAGAGTTAGGGCAATATCTCTCATTAAGCCAGTCCTAATATTTCTCATGTTTCTTTAGCGTGTTATAATAAGATCAGATGGGTAATTAAGTTCATTTTGACTCATTGGCAAATTGATTTGTTTATTAATTAATTAATTTAAAAAGTACAGATAGTTAAAAGTTTTTATGCCCGATTCAATAATTTCAGTTTTTTCTAGAATGTTAGATTAGTTAATGAGTTTTATTATTTCCGGGTGTTAATTTTAGTCTGGCATTCATAAGTTAGAAGTTCAGTACGTCTAGTACAGAGTTAGCTATGCCGTCAGGCCTTGGCAGGATGACGTTGCTGGTTGCAGATGGCTCAGATTGCAAGCAGAATGCCAGTCGCCACGCTTGCATTCCGGAAGCGTGGGACGCTGCGAGGTGCTCTGTGTCCATGCCTAACTGCGGGTTAAAATAACAGAACTGTCAGGAACACAAAAGCCTGAAATTAATGAATATCAAATTTATTATTAATATTTCTTATCTTGTCTTTCTTCAACATATAAAATAACCAAAATATACGAATCGAGGCATTAAAAATAACTAATGTGCCTTTAAAGATTTTTCAACATTTTAAAACGGTACACTACATTGTACGAAGCCGAGGAGTCATCATGCTGTTGCAATTGCGAGTGCATCAGGCATGGAAAGTCCTTGTGCATATGCTTTTATCATGAAGTGAATGTACCACTAACAAACGAAATAATTTTTTGTTTTCATACCTGATGTGCAATTACAGTATATAGTTGGAAAAAATAGGTAAGATATTTTAGTAGTCTCCCAGAGATCCAATCGTCAACATGGCAACATTTAGTGTAACTATAATCTATGTGGAAGCCAAGCTCAACTACGGCAGTTTGAAAAACAGTTTAGTAGTAGCAGACGACTATATATATATATGCACCTATGCAGACACCTACAATGGTGGGCCCAGCACTGGCGATATTCACGCATTTTAGAGCTGTCAATGAGCCATCGTAGTTGCCCGCGGTCTGTTAGTGACTGTCGGCATATGTCGTGTTCTAAATAAGACCACACTGTGGATGAAGATGGAGGCCACCAGGGACACGGCCGACCCCTCCCCCCAAAACAGAGCACATACATTAACATGGAAGTTATTAAATATTTTAAAGTATAAACTCTATTAGACATATTGAAAATTCTGACGTTTCTTAGTTAAATATTATTTCCTATGATTATGATGAGACCGCACCTCTCTGCCGTGACTAGAACCGAAACTCTAGTCTGCACCGGCACAATGTGAAGAGCATATACCGCTTCCGCCAAAGACCGAAGTGGTAAATTCGCTCATGCTGCACGATTGACCAACTCATTGACTCAGCCCAGAATTACATACTTCAAACAGCCATTCCTGCTCCGGAAGGCACACTGCAACAGTCCTGGGTGGGACATGAACTATCGGCCTGCGTGCCGAGCCTCGTGGTTCTTCGAGACACCAGGGTAATGGCCTGTTGGCGCTGGTAACTAGTGAGCATTCCCAACATTGAAGCTACTGTGCCTTCTGATGGATACCTTCAAAGCGGCACCCACACGCCCAAGTAGGCACCATCCAGAAACACGTCTTCCTATGGCTGATGACATCAGTATTGCCACCATCGTAAATCTTGTTGACGCACCAGACGCCGGACTCATTTTCGAAGATACAGATGTCATCCAGTCAGAAGTAAGATTAGTATACACATGAAGTTACAGTCGGTGCAGTAACCTAACCGTGACTGTGAGTCTTTGACAATTATCAGTATGAGTGAAATGTTTAGCACATTCCAGTTCTGCTTCGGGTGTGAAAAAACAAACCACTTGGCTGATAAATGACTTCATAATAGGGGCAGTGAGTCGTGTACAGTACGGGAGTGTTTTCTTTGTGACGAAATTAACCACCTAGCATATAAATGTTTTTATAAATACTAAAGCGGTTGGCTTAGTGACCCCACTTCGAATGTTGACATACAGTCTATTTCAATTAAAATTTGAAAATTAGTTATTCTTTTAGCCATTGAAGGGAAAACTGCAACGTAGTTCGTAAATTTATATTTTTGAAGTGTATAGGGCACTTATTTACAAAATGTTGACCATATAAACATTTTAGCTTAAGTTAATACTTCTCTTTTTTTTTTTTTTTTTTTTTTTTTTCGATATCTAAGAGAAGTTTCGAGAAATGCCCCCTTAATGAGGTTGTTGGTTGTCAAATTATTATAGTTTTCAAAATATAACACTCAAATTCCGACACAAGAGTGTTATAGGAAAGTTCAACGTGTTGAATTAGAGTCTAAGCGCAGCATACTGTATTTTTTGTTGCAAGCTACGATAGGAACAAGACCAACTTTTCATCTTCAGTTTATGGTTTAAACTATTCATTAAATGAATGTTAACAGTTTCGCTTGAGTGAGAAAAAAATTCTTATTTAAGACAAGTCTGACACCTATTTTCAACAAAATTCAGAATGTCAGTACTCGCTCGCCTGTTTATAAATCGCACACATACTAAATCAGTATGTTCTGCACACTATACGGATTGCTTTAAATGCAATTTGATTGGAGAAAAATATCTATGAGCAAATCCTAGTATGCTGCAGCATTCGGGAAATAAAGATTTTTGAGTGTTATAGTTTGAAAAATAATTATTTGACAACTAATATATGCGTTAAGGTGACACGTCTCGAAAGCTTTTTTAGGTAACCTAATAAAAAAGAAATATAACCTTAATATGATACATTTACGAAACTAAGGAACCAATTTCAATTTAACTTAGTTTTCTGGCAGCATCTATTAGAACAATCAAACATTTCCACAAGGAAATTCTTTTGTTGCCCAATTTGTAAGATAATGCTACATGAGTAGATTAATATTTTTTTCTATTGCAAACAATACTACAGCAGGATATGATGTAATCATGTATGTTTTAATTGTCATACACTTTTTTTTCTTCAAAATTGTGTCTTTATAGGCCTAGGTACTTTGATTTCTAATCTCTATTGTCGAAACTACATAACACATTCCAAAATATTATTTTTTTTACGCTGGCAGATTATATTGAAATAATAAAATGTGCTTACACAGAGTATTTTGTCCATTATATTTTACAACATCGTGAGGTGAAAATATAAAATTTTTATGTTATATCTCTGAAAAAAAAATCAGTTTCTAGCAAATTTGACAAACAAGTAGCACTATACTCGGTCATGTACATCGATATGTTTGTAGTGGATCGTGCACTTATTTTAAAATAGCGGTCATATTAATATTAAAGTTTATTGTACTACATCTACGACACTATGTCACCGATCATTGTTTAACTTTCTATACTGCTAGTATGTAAACAAGAATCAAATGAGCTAATACATGTAAAATTAAACTTTTATGCCCTATCTTCGGAAACCATTATATAATCATTTTCTATTCCATTTATACATATATATATATATTGGTTAAGGGGGTAGTCACATATTTTCTAAATAACAGCCATGACAATATTTTGGCTAATTTTGCCATATGTCTTCTTAACATTATAGGCTGGCAGTATCTATGAAAATAATATATTTTGGTAATAAATTGCCTTTTATCTTTCATATATGAAGATCGTCACATGACAATACTAGCGTTTTTATGGCAAATTTCAAGTACCAAACAACCGATTTCTCACTAATTTTACACGCAATTAGTACTACGGTATATTATGTAAACTTACAGGTTTCAGTTGCGGTAAGCCTTTCTTTTTAATTGTGTTCATTTGATTAATTTACATTATCCAAATTTAACCGAATTCAAGTGGATTCTGTAGGCAAACAGTATTCATTAGAAGCATCAATTTTGTGTACGGATATCTTCTTTTGCAGGCCTTTTTGTAAAATGATGCCAGGCAGGAAGCGTATACAAATTTTGTCGTATTACCGGAAACACTCAAGTAATTTCCACAGAATTTCGCACACCTCTAGTGCTGCAGAATGCTATGTGAAAAATTTCATTATTTAAGTGGATTAAGACACTGATTTCAGAATGGTAACAATACAAATAATTCAGATTTAGAGGAGAATTTTCATATCTATTAGGTAATTTAACCAAATTCAAAGAAATATTTTTTTAGGCAATTTGTGCAATAGTACCAAACAAGAACTTAAATTTAGTAGATCATAACTCTGGACTAAATCAACCGATATTCACCAAGTTCTTCACTCTTGTAGCGCTACACTAAGCCATGTAAACATTCGTTTTTTGAGTAGCTCCGGCACTTATTTTCAAAATGCAGGCGCTGTAAATATATCACGTCAGTTCATCCTATCATTCAAAACATTACACTGATTATATCCGAATTTTGTTCGTGGAATATTACATTCATAACTCAGTTGATTGGATGGACTAAGCTTTAAATACGATGTTTCTTGGGATCGAGTGCCAGGTAAGGCACAAGTGTATTTGTAATTTTCTTACTGTTGTAGCATATGTTTCAATTTCTGGCTGTAATGATATTACTGTTAAACAGAAGCCAAGTCTTACCTACCAACTAAGCTTTTATAAACTTCATTGAAAATTATTTTAACTCATGTAGAGGAAAGTAGGCTCAATTTGTTAAACCAGTAAATTATACTTTTTTCCTTTAATGACATATTGAAATAGCAAGAGTTCCGCTTATGTTGCATAATACCTCGTCCATACATGGATGGAGTAAATTTATATACACCAGCCCTGCTAGCAGGTACTAATGGAACCAGAGCTCCAGGCGTGGGAAACAAATAGAAAAAGAAACATCATGCGAATCAGTTGGTACCACAGCTCTTCTGGTGCGTGTTGCTCGAAATGTAATGGTACTCTGTGGCGTAATCCAAGATGGCAAACGAATTAGAATATGATTCCTTCATCCTTTGCGCGAAATCATGCCAAACTATACTACTTAAAATACATGGATGTTCCTATATGCTTCTTTTCCAAAATTAATGTCCGGTTTGCTAAACATACTTTTAACTGGTGTGGTGAGTTGTCAGCATATTAGTTCTTGCAACATGTAGAAAAAGAATTTAAAAATACTAAAAATAGCTTCCTTAACATCGAAATGTTAAAATTGTTTTACTAAAGACATTGTATTGTTGAATTCAGATATTTAGTGAGCAAAAATTTTTATTAACTAGAAACAAATCTTAATTTAATACTTATTATGTCCGACAAAAAAATTATTTTAATTTGGTGAAACAGTGTCTAAAACTAATGGAGTCCACAGTTTGTTGGGAAGTAAAGTATTTCTGTCACGGATATTATTGAGCAAATCAAAATCAATTTGAAAAAATCCTAGTTTAGAAAACTGATGGAATAGTTGGAATAAAAAGCCGATATGAAAAGGTGTAACATAAAAAGGAAAAACTTATACTAAATTTATTAAGAAAATGTAAATTGTTTATGATAAATCCTCTATTTTCAAGAGGGTAGAGATAAACTGTCTATGTCTACATCAGAAAACAGCTTTGGATCACACGATACACGTTATGTGTACTATCAATTTATTGGTTCCCTAGATATGGCATAAATCTTTATTTTCTTATTTGGTGCTGTCTTACAAAAATTGCCTAAAAATATCTTCTGTATAACCTATTTCTAACACCTACTGTTATAAATAGAAAGTTTTAGTGAGTTAGGTTAAATTGATTAATATATATTTGGAAAAGTTTTTCATTGCTTACATGGCCGACATTTTGAAAATAATTTTCTGACCTAAATCAAATCGTGTACGTTTACGTGTCTTTCTTAGCACTAATTGTGTGCGAAATTAGGTGAAAATTAGTTTAATGGTTTCGGAAATATGGTAATATGTTCTGTATTCTCACCAATCAGAATTTCACAAAAAGGTCTGCAAAGGAGAACCTCTTTACTTATAATTGATTCTTTTAACTAATGATTACTATTAGCGTACAAAGTTTGCTTGAATTATGTGTAAATGTTTAATAGGTAGAGGAAAGGTTGGTAATATGGACCCCTCAATTCCCAAGCAGTGAGGTGCTGCACTCTAGTGTGTGTCGCATGAACTATCTCTTCATGAAGCACCAACACCTGATAGATGTCGCATTGCATTTTGGGGGGGGGGGGGTCGATATTGTCTGCATTCTAGTGGGTCAGAGGGTCAGTTTCTTACAAAGAATAGTGAACAGGTAATTCTTCTTTTCGTATATTAATTTTTTTTTTCTGCGTATATTTTGTAACTGAAAAACACAAATTTTACATAGTAAGATAAATATATAATTACACTCATACTGGGGATAATTTAATATTTTATTCAACAAAATTATAAATTATATTAAAGTTAAGTATCATATTTAACTGACATTTCATTATAAATGGGCATAAAATAATTAGTGGATTTACGATTTATTTTCACTGGTTAGCACAGTGGAGTTATAGGGATACTGTTTTATGCTTTTAGATTAACTTTGAAAGAGTTTCACGATACGAACTTTCCGTAGATGAAATGAGGCGATTTTTTTGTAAAAAAAAAAATTATAATTAACTTAAAATTTTTTATGGGGTTTTCTCATAAGTGTAACGATGGATGTCTTCGTTTTTAGCTATCTAGTAGTAATACTTTTAGTTTTTTTATTTTTGTTATTTAGTTTTATGGTCGCGGCGGTCAGGCTTCCAGAGCGAATGCCCTCCACCTGGGCGATCACGGCTTAATCCCCGGCCGGGACACACCGGATTTTCGCAAATGGGAATCGTGCCGGACGATGCCGCTGGTCGCCAAGTTTTCTCGGGAAACTCCCGTTTCTCCCGCCCTTGCATTCCAGCACCACTCCATATTCACATCGTTCACCCTCATCGGCTCCCAATACCATAGCTGTTAAGAGCCGCCCAGATATCTTCACTTCACTTTACTTTTTCATAGATTTTTTAAAATTCCAATGTATGTAATCTAGTTGTTTACATAAAGGGCTTAGTTAATGTATCTCAATTTACCTAGCCTTTTGTTATTCACACATGCCTAGACGTACATTGGACAGTAAACCTAAGGCACGTCGAAAAACCTGGAATAAGGAGGACATGGCAGCAGCTGTGAGAATGGTGCGAGAAAAGAAGATGGGAGTAAAAAAGGTATCGGTAGTAGGAGCGTAGGGGTCCTACCCCACTTGTGATTGATTAAAATGGTTATCAAACAAAAGTTAAATTTAAAGAAATAGTTAAATTTAATTGAAAGGGTTAAATTGATTGATGTAGTTAAATGTATTTAAATGATTAAATGGATTTAAACTGTTAAATGGATTGAAAGTATTAATTTCCAATTGGATGAGATTGTTTTTCTTGATTTTCTTTCTTTCACTCTTTTTTGGGTGGGGGAAGCAGGAGCTATGGCACGTCCTTGCCCTTGGATCTCTGGCTGTGGACTGATAAGAGTGGTGGGTTGCAATGTGTTCTATAGGTGTTGAGTTGAGTGCAAGAGTGGGCTAAGGGTTTTAATATAATTTTTCAAATTTTGAGGTATTTCGAGGGATGTTGATGGTAGACAGGCGATTTTTACGAATATATTTAACCCATGAGAGAATTTAAGAGTGTTTAAACGATTTCTAACAGTGACCTAAGCGTAAATCTTATATTTTTGAGGGCATGTTGCTTGTAGATGGTGGTGGGAGATAGGCGATTTTAAAAGATGTGTTTTACATATTAAATTATCTGTTTTCAAATGCAATTAAACTGTACAGAAATTCAAAGTGTTCTACGTAAGAATTTCTGTAAATTAGAGCAAACTTATTAACACAAACAGTATTTTTGCAGACCGAATTCCATAGTTGAGGTAACACACAATCATAAACTGCCAAGTTTCTCGAGGTGTGGTGAAGATGAGAGAAAGCTGCACACGTCTGTCTTGTCCAAGCTTCTATCACCAACTGAAGATGGCCAGCTCATAGCCACCCTACCCTGCACCTCTATCCCCCAGAGCCAGTCCGAGTCCACGATGCCAAACACCCCCTCCAACCCAACCTCCCACACATCCTCTGTACCCCTCACCAAAGCGACGTGTCTAGGGGGTCAGTCACCTCTGGCCTCGATTGTCATTTTTTGCAAAAGAGTCAAGATTGCAACAACTGCCTACTTGCACTCAGATTGGGCGAACAGCCACCTCTACCTTCCCTACCCCCAACCCTCACAACTAGCCCGAGTCCAGGATGCCAACCACCCCCTACACCTACTCCAGAAACTGTCTTTGTGCGAAAAGCGAATTCTTTTCCTAAACCATTGATACACACCCCTCTCCAAGTACAGTAATCAGAAAGCTTTTTTCTATTGTTAGTTTCCCTGCTTTGACTCGCTGGCCCTTCACCTCCAGAGTGCTGTCTAGACTATGAATGAAGATTATTTCAAGTTCAAAGCGACAGTTTTCCTAGGGAGGCAGCAGTGGATTTTGAACTGACATGGACTATTTCCCCTCACTCTACAAACTGTTATTTTTGCTCGGACACTGAATCTTCCTCCTGATTTTTTTTTTCGAGATGCATGAGGTTGGCACATTCCAACTGAAATCAAATTTCACAAATACCACAGATAAAACTTTATTTTCATCACTAAGAAATATGTTCCAAAAGTTTTTAACACACAATAATATAAACCATTTTCCACTAAAACCCCCACCTACCCTGTTTCCAGCTAACATTATTCCCATTTCCAACAATCTTAAAAGACATTATTTTAAAGTTTATTCCCATTTTCCAACAACATTTATCAAATCTCTGATTCATTTTCATACCAACACAGCTGTAAGTCATAAATTGAACTCAATAAGATTTTAAACATTGAAAGAACACACTCTTTCAAACATTTACTATTATTATGATGTAAGAAAATACTCAAGATAACTTAATTTTCAACCATTAAAAATGTATGTTAAACAAAGATGTTGGAAAAGTTATTTTAGTTTCAATCCAACATACACTTATTAATATAGAAGGCAAAAATACATACTCCACGTATAGTATTTCTTAGCCCAGAATTTTTAAAGGTATCATATAGGAAAATATAATGTAATCTCAGTAAAGTTTATTTGGGAAAGTTAGTGTACTGAAGCAACGTGTTTATAAAAAAGATACAGGGGCGAGACAATCTAAACCATTGTGTACAATACCAGGTAACGGATAGTAAAGAATTAAGAGTATACGAGAGCGGGCGTAATTTAGGTCGAGAGAGCTGATGAGGGCAACGTGGTGACTATGGAGCAGTATTGGGTCGGGCCGCGTGCTTAGTTGGAGCTGTGTAAGATGCGGGTGGGTCGGAGCGGGTCATGCATGTGTGGGAGATATATATAGCAGGAAGCAGGCGAGAGAATGAGAGAATGTTTCACTAAACTGAAGCTGCCTGCACCATACGCCACTATCGATTCCCGCCTGCTTCCATCTGCATCTGCATTTTAAATGCACATTTTAAAAACACTGAGAGTTTCTCAAGACTGTCAAAAACACATTCAATGTTACACTGTAAAAATTATCGTCTATGGTACACTGTCAAAAAGATTTTAGCATGGGTTATAGTATTTTACTCACTTAAAACTTACCAACTTACGAGAACTGTATCGATACAAGCAAAGAAATATACCCTTCCACAAACAATTATGAAACCCAGAAAATTATTCCTATAAACTAACTATGAATTATGAATTAATTATGTTTTTAAAAAATGAAGTATCACAGAAATCTTATTTGAGAAACGAATTCTAGGAGACATTACCCAAATTCCAAGAAATATATCAGGTGTCAAATACATTCTAAATAACATTAATATGTAATCGCATCCCAAATGACTTTAGTTAAGAAATTAAGAGAAAACTATTTCAGTTCCAGTAAATTACAACAACGAATTAAACAAATCATGTCATAAATGTCATTAAGCTGAAAAATTGCAGGAATCTTATCCCGATTCCAAGAATGTCTCATCAAAAATAATCACATATGTCACATTTAAAAGGAATCTAATCCAATGGATTGCCACCCAAACACAATGAACTACTATAAGTATCAAATACACTCAATTAAAACTTAAATGCGAATTTACAATTAAACCAATCTATTACAGATACCATTTGAATATCATATCAAATGTAACAGATTATCACCTAAATGTGAATGACATGTCAATTAAACGGAATTAATCACACTGGATTATCGCTCCAATGTTAATCCAATGAAATGATTATCCAATCAACAAGGTGATTGAGTAACCAATAAATTGTACATCCAATCCCCATCTAGAGGCGTATTAAATGAAAAAACACATCAAATATAATTTAAAATCAGTTATTTAGTATCAGAAATTTTTACTAACATTGTATTACAATCTTTAAAATCTTGATTCTTAACCCAGGAGTCGTGTGCGTTTGAGAATCCTCTCCATGAACCAAGGACATTTCTGATTCCTTTTAATGATTTTATAAAACAAATATTAATTTGGGGAACTGACATTTTACAATTCATGTTTGCAAAATCCACCTTTCATTGGTCCTATGTGATATGTTTCTACATAATACATTCTGGGATATGTTTGTTTAATTGAAATAATTTCAAATATTTCAAATTATCAATTCACTGTAGATTTTTTCCAAGATCCGTTTTCCTGGTACAAGATATGTATACATTTCCCAACTTTGAATTTTGGTTTTCTTTCGTCGATGACTTTAACATTATTACAAGTAGTTTTCATTAAACTATTATCCGTTACTACTTTGGGAGCCATTTTGATAGTTCTATGATATCCAGAATTATAAAATGTAACTATTTCACGCAAAACATCAACCCAATTGTAAGTCCCCCTCGATATGAAAAATCTATATATTAATTACATAATGGATATGTTGTATTGTTCCACAACACTCGCTTTAAACTCCGAATATGTTGCGTAGTTATTATTACCATTTTCGGTAATTAATTTCTGGAATGGCATAGAAAAAATTCGGTTCCCCTGTCGCTTTGGAGTGAATTGTGAGTTCTCTCATTGAAGATGATCTTCCCAACCAAATCATACCAGTTTTTGTTTTTCAAAGGTGTACCCAACCCTATTTCGAATAAACACATATTATGGATAAAATATACTTGTATACTTTATTGTATTTTGAAAGCAATGTCATTTCACACAAATCTGCTTGAAAAAGATAATTTAAAACATGAATTATAACTCTTCTTCTAGGTTATCTTATTCTTGCAGGAGCATTAAGTTCTTGAGCAATCTTACTAAACTTAATTTGTAATATAAATATCTTCCGAAACAATTTCGTTCACATGTGAATAAATCCCAGACTCTCTCGGAGGGAAGAGAAATTTTAATATATCAACCAATTCATTAGATTGTTCCAATATACAGGTTAAAAGCGGTTGTCAATTAGATCTTTATATATTCCACTTCCTACTATATCTCCTACTAAATGTATTTTCTGGTGGTTTTCATCTCCTGAACGAATATTAGCATTCGTTCGGCATATAAGTTCTTTATAGTTATGAAAATCAGTGTCAGAACATCTATTTGGAAAGATTTAAACAATAATTAAAATAATCCTTCACTGACATCAGTTGAGTAATCACCTATTATAATTTTATTCTCAGGCAAAAATTTAATTAACCAATCTCAGAGGAACCAGCTGTTTTCATGTCGATCAACACCAAATGTGGTGGTGTGTGTAGACATAGACTATTTTAAAGCTAAATAATGTTGTGATAATTGAGGAAGAGTTTGATTTTTGTTTGTTAAATGTTTTGCTTAAGTTCTTATTTCCAAAACTCTTTATTTAGCTGTATTCAACACAGAATGCAATATATCCATTATACTCATAACAGGTTTAAATATTTCTTCGTTTAAAACATCCTGTTTCATACGGGTTCGTTTGACTTGTAAATATTTCTCTCTCACAGCCGATATAATGTTATGTAATTCCGAAGCAGAGGCAGACATATTTTTATTATATTACATCAAATTTAATCTATTTGTATATGTATTAAGTCAATGCTTTTCTAACAGATGTAATAGGTCGATTACTTTCGGCTTTTTCAATTGTATCGACTTTACTTTAAACATATTTTGCTATAATTTTAGCTTTGATATAAAAGTCAATTCGTGTTTCCAAATCATTATTTTGTTTTCTCAAATCTGTTTGTGTAACTAAACCAAATAGTTTATTAATAAATTCATCTCTTACATATTGCGTTATTTGTTCCATTCAAGTTTCAAGTAGTTTTGTAATATTAGTGTTTGCCACCTCATTAATTACAACTCTTAAATTTTCTTGCTATTCTGTAAAATGTGTTAAAAAAACTATATTTGTCATATTGTTAAAATCCTTACTAAATCCTTTTCAACATTCTTCTATTATAAATTCATTACTCTGTAAATCAGTGCTACTATTGCTTAAAATGTTTGCACTTACAGTCGTGTTTTACAAACATTTTCATTCAAATCAACTTACTTTATTAATTTCTCTTGACTATTGTTTGATTGTGATTTAAATATGTTTTGCATAATAGTGTTTAAGTCTTCCATGAAATGTTTATTTACCGCATCACTATCTTTCACAGCCATACCAATATTATGTAATATATGTCCCTTCAAATAACAATTCCCATTGCGATTTTTGGTTAAACAGTTATTGTAATGATTGTTTTTTATACCGCTATGTCCAAACTTTGAAATGCTCATTGTTCTTCGCCTGTAAGTAATAAACTGTCAAAACCAGACCTATCTGACTTTATATAGGGGCAGTATTGGTATAATCACCAAAAAAAAAAAACGTATTTTTCTTTCCAACAGTAAAAACACCTTTAAAAATTGTAAATATCATATTACCTAAAACATGATCATTGCAAATATGTTGCAGATTCATATTATCAATTTCAAACACAACTAACATATTTGCATTATCATGTAAATTATATTTCTGAAAGTATGCGTAACTTTGGAATAGATGTAACAATCAATGTTAGAATGTCGACCAAAACTGAAATATTGCTGCATTTCACCCTGTGGTTCACACCAAACATCGTCA
This sequence comes from Dryococelus australis, assembly GCA_029891345.1. Lineage (NCBI taxonomy): Eukaryota > Metazoa > Arthropoda > Insecta > Phasmatodea > Phasmatidae > Dryococelus > Dryococelus australis. Next base: position 159,185,071 of record CM056995.1, read on the forward strand.
AAAATAAATACAGATTTGGGTTATGCTTCATTCGGACGAACGATATCTTCTTTATTTGTAAAAGGGAAATATCGCATTCCTTCAGTTAGCATTAAGATGATTGCTAATCGTTGATATTTCTCTTGTCGTATTGTTTCAGAAAACACATATATATATTAAAATTTAAGTCCATTCTGATGCTCCAGCAATGACATAATAACACAAGTTTTCTACATGAAGAAGGGCCACTTATTATACAATGTATATTTGATGGTAAAAGAATACCATATTTCTGTTCAATTACATTTTCTTTCATATTTGCAATTACCAGTAGATGTACATTTGGTTTTATAACCTTCATTCTACACAATTAAGCAGTATTTTGTAATGTACTAATATAAAACTATAAATGTAGGTCTATATAGAGGTTTGCGTTCAGTTGAAAACTATTGCGTGTACTAAATGTATCAAAATAGGATGCAGTGTAAACAGAATACGTTGATTAATAAATTGCCATTTGAATTACATTTACCAAAGTACAATTATTACAGATCAGGTACTAAGATTGCATAATGTTTGGCACGGAACAATCCAGGAATAAACACATTGGATAACATGTGAAAATAACACAATATAGTATAATATCGAACAAACGACCTGAAAGAAAGATCTATAGTGGTTATGATTATAGCTGACAAAGCTGCAAATATAAGAAAGTATCCATCTGTATCAACAGGTGAAAAGCTTGGAGCTTTTGTTGTTGATAAGTTTTGCGTGCGAAGGTGAAGAGAAGCATGGACTTTAAAATGTAAAATTAAAATAGAAACAAAGAAATGAGGAATCATTTCCTTCATATTTCCAGCATGAACAGCTCTTGGATCAATCCATGGAGGTGTTTCGGCAATTAATAGAGCAGTTAGATCAAAAGGAAACAGAATGTATTTGAAACCCTATAAAAATAAACAAAAACAAAAAAAGCTCCAAATGTGGAAACAAATTCAGTAAGTCCTAAATATCCTTCCAACACATGCATTAACAAACCAAAGTATTAATGTATTTGAAAAAAACTGAATATTTCCTATTTCCGAGGTGTGTGTATATGAGAGACGATTTACCAAATAAACCAAATCTTCGTGGATGAATGATTGTTAATTCAGATTCGAAACAAAATGAAGGAACATATTGGGTTGCATTAATTAAAAACATACATCAATAATTGTATTGCGACTGTTTCAGTGATTTACGTCCTCCAATTGAAATGTGTATTTATTTCAAAAACATGCAATTAAGATATAATTACAAAACAGAGCAATTACCAAATACAATCAATTGCAGATATTTATGTTTATGGCTATAAATAGGCTATATAAGTAATTGTAATACATATTAGTAATATGTCAATTATGTTGATATGAAGTGGTAATTCGTCGCAATTGCTTGCAACAAAACTCCCTGCATTGGAATTAGATAGAGACTGACAAATAAGTCCAATAGAATTCATTACTTACAACAGCATAAAAAACATTGATATTCATAAAAAATTATTTATGGCTATTATTGGTGAAAAAACATACAATATTGTGATACCAGTAGGATCTTATGAGTTCGATGACCTTGAAACATACATGAAAGCGACATTATCTGAGTATTTACATTTACGATTACATGGAAATCCAAATACGTTAACTAGTGCAAAGTATAGTAATGATAATGTCGATTTCTCAGAAGACAAGTCAATTTCAAATATGTAGGGTATTGAACGGAGAGTATATCTAACTAATAAATTACACAAATCATCAAAACAGGTTAATATATTTTCGGGAAATGAATGTTGTATAGATGTTAATATTATAGGTGGTCCATATTTAAATGGAAAACCCACAAATACAATACATGAATTCACGTGTGCTGTAACTCCAGAATATAAAATAATTGAAAAACCTGATACATTGATATATATATATATATATATATATATATATATATATATATATATATATATATATATATAATATATATATATATATATATATATATATATATATATATATATTATTATATATATATATATATATATATTCCAATAATAGTGGATCACATTGATGAAATAGTTGTTACAATTGTCGATCAAGATGGTAAAACTTATTAGTTTTAGAAATGAAGAAATTACTGTATTTTTACAATTAAAAAAAGTTACATAAACAGCTGCATTCCTTTGCGCTTTACAGCAATAATGGTAATTGTATACAATATTAAATTCGGACAGAAAATAGGTGGTTATTTTAAGAACTATTTCACTAAGGATCATATTTCGAAGAAAGGAAGTATAAAAAGACGTAAATGCCAACCAAAAATGCTCACTTCATATAAGATACCAGTGAAGTTATCATGAGGCAATAAATTACTTTTAAAATAATTAGGATATACTGTTAAACGAAATGGAAGACATACTTAATGTTGAAGAACCAATCAAATATGAAAATGCAATCACGAATATTGAAATACATGTGTATGAACCATTCCGAGCAGGTCTGTACATATTTAGATAGGAAATAAGGTTTTAAATACAAGATCATGATATTTTCACATTAACATCGATATCAAGTTTAAGGTTTAGAGAAACAATTATAAAGACAGCACATGCAGGTAATCCTGCAATTGCAAAAATAGTATCAAATGGAATACTTAGTTTAATCAACAGAATTGCATATCTGCTAAATGGAGTAGAAATTGATCAAACATGAGATGTTGAAATTATTTCCATGATAAAGATCTATCTCTTGGGAACTGTAAATAATATTCATACAGGGCTTATGGCTGGGTGGAACAATGCTAGTGATTACTCACTACAAATAAACACAGGTGAAAAATACAAAGTTGTTATATGCTTAAGTATGATTTTGGCCTTTGATGAAAACTACAAACATCTGATATTAAATGCTAAACAATAATTAGTTATTCAATTCAGCAATACACGCTATGTACGCTATGTTTGCTATGTACGATATAGTTAATAACAAGGAAAGTGTAACATTCGAATTAAGCTGTGTGGAATGGTTGATTCAGAATATTGAAATTAACACTCGTGACCATGTAAAGTTTTTAAAATGTATTGAAAAAGGGAAGAATTTAGACATTCAATTCAGATTGTAAACTTCAGAAGTTTTTCCATCACTGTCAACATCACAAAAGTTATTTGGAATGAGAAATCAAGTTTTTTGTTGGAAAAACCAAGCTATGTTGTCATTAATTTTCAATCAAATCGACAAAACAATTTAAAAGCAGATGGATCAGTATTCGATAATTGTGATATGAAAAATATTAAACTATATATAAACAGTCAAGCTTACCCCTATGTGTATTTAAACATGAACTTTGCCAATGGGGAATTCCTTATTTCATATGATATGTACTCAAAGTTTCAGAAAACACATTATGACAAAATCAGTTCACTAATCCTAGAACCCCAGCAATTTAAAACCAGAGGAATGTTATTTGTTTCTGATGTAAGCAAACAGGACGACATAATTACCAATGGCATAATTGATTCACGAATTGAAATTATTGCAATTACATCATTTCCAGCAAATACACAAACTTACACACTTATAATCCACAGCAGATTAGTGAAATACAATGTAAGAGATAAGCTGGTGAAAATAATGAATTGAGTCATTAGACGCCGAACTATGGCTATGCTGAGATGTTTTGCAATGTTCAAGGTTTTCAGTATCCAGAAAAAAAGTATCATTTAATAATTTATGCAAGAGCATACAACTGCATTCAGCTTCAAATCACCATTTTACTGAAAATATTTAACTCCAAAATACAAGCAAACAGATAGATGGGCTACTAACCATCACAATGCTTTAAAATGGGTAAGTGGGTGTATAGGGTATGAGAATATTGTAGCTATTTACAAAAATTACTTAAATAATTGGGAAATATATGTAGGAGGAGTTGAGCAAAAAGGCATTTTCGAAATTGTATACTAGGAAAGTAATAGATATTCAAAAAGAATACAATTGCCCTTATTAAAACAATTATGTGATAACCAGAATAACAAATTCGCCTCCAATTCATGTCAGGATGAAATCTGCAAAAATATATAATCAACACTGTTAATAATTGTAAATATTAATATAATATGTAAAGAGGAATTAAACTATTAATACAACACAGTTACATACCTCAAAACAAGGCAAGAACACAAAAAAACCAAAAAACCGAAAAGTCCATGATCAGCCCTCACTTTCTAATTTAACCTACTCGCTCAGCATTTAATACGTAAATGGTGAAACTCCACAGCAGCATTCTGTATCTCTAGACATTGTTGCTATGTGCTGGACCTTATCACTAATGACTTTGGATATTAGTTGAGTCATATGCCATTATTTCGTATGAGAGATGTAATGAGTGTAATTCACTATAAAAAGTATTTACTTGTATATAATCCGCTACTTCATAAAGATAGATCAACAAGACAACGAAATCATATGCTTGTGTACACAGAAATCCAAATGTAAATTGAATATCAGCAAGTTATTAGCACATTGGAGTAAACCATTTCGATTTTGTCTCGGAAAGAAATAATTATGGTAATTTTTTTGGAAACAGCTTGTGTTTTGTATATATTTTTGAAATAATTGTTTAATATTTTTTCTATCATCCTGTTGTTACTTGTGTATGTTATGGAGCAATCTGTACTTTGTTGTGTTAAAATGTCGTAAATAAATATTTTGATCACCCTGTGTTTGTATGTGTTTTGTAAATAAATATGAAGAAAAATGAAATTTTCTTAAAATTATTTATCCTATTCCTTATTAATAAATTATCGTGTTTTAGTAAGAAAAATATTTTCTCCCCAGAGAGGGGGAATTCTAGAAGTGAGCATTCTAACTGCTTTTCCATAACTAACAATATAATATATTATGCCGGATAAGGTTTGGTTGATATAATCTGGGTTCGAGTCTTGGTTAGGTATTATTGTAACCTTATAAAATAAAAATAATAATAAATATAACACTGTAAATTAAGCTAATATAAATTTGTTCATCCAAGTGAAAAATGTAGGTATATTCAATTTTATAGATGTTTGAACTTAAATGAATCGATTGAAATTTTTCGATTAAAGATTATTAACTTGGTAATTTATACTAGCTCTAAATTTTCTACTTATATCGTTTGTCAATATCTCAAAAAACTGTTAGATATAGCGATATGAGGACTTAGAAGTGTGACCGTTCCTTCAAGGTTAAATTTCATTACTACTAACTACACAATGCAAGATTTCAGAGGTTGTCAGCCTGAGTCCAACAAACATCTACAGAACTCATTGTGATTTTATTATACCCTGGAGAAAACTCAGGCTATATCCTCTCCCCAAAGGAAGCATCCAAGGACATCCCCATCTCCTGGTAGGGATGGCAGTTCAGGTCAAAATGTTTTCAACCATCGAAACTAATAAGGTTAAAACATTTTACTACCTGTTTGAAATCTCTTGTGCAAACATATTTTGTCTACTATTCCATAAAAATTAATATTCACTTTGCAAACTCCATTATGTAGGAAAATGTACAGAAAAAAAACACAAGACTTATATAAAAATGTACAAATATTTACGAAACAAGTTTTACTTCTCCATACACATACTAACCATTATCGAAAAAAATTCGGTGGAATTATCTTATCAAATAGAATTTTAACTAAATTGGAAACATGTTCGGACACATTCACAGAAAATATCAGTATATGTTTAGCATAAATATGATTATCAATACACAGATTAAGAAAGAGTAGCACATTTATAAAATTAGATTAGATTATATCTCTTGTTTTAGATATGATATATTGTGAATAAGAAAAAAAACCTTCAAAAGATTAAAGTAATCTTACATAAGGTTAAAAAGGGATTATACCAGGGCTTTTTATTGATAATATTACTTTCTTTTTTTTAATAAATTATATATTGTTCTATTAAATAAGTTCATCTCCATTACATTGCTAATTGTTTTTCATGGGTTATTAAATAAACTTTATTTATTTGTTATGATTGAGTAGTTAGTTTACTGATAAATAAAAGTTATTTATTTCTTCAACAATAAACTTAGCAGAGAGGTTTATCACCGAGGTTGGGGGTGCTGGTTTGAAGATATTAGAAAGTCGGGTGTGCGGGAAGAGAGGGGAATGGGTGTTTGAACTTATGACTTTTGGTTGGAAGGGAGAAATCAGCCTTCTCGAACGTTTTACCTGGCAATTTGAAGTTTTTATAAATAAGGCTTCAGCCTCTATACTCCTTCCACTTTTTCCAGTTGTTAGTCATTTTGGTTTGCTTTGCGATATTGTGGTCATATGAAGATTACTTTCTTGGTTTATCTATGCAAGATTTTAACAAAGAGCTTGATGATCTTCATTAAGAGTATTTCAATAGACTAATTAATGGTTCGGATGATTTTAAAAGTGGTTTCTTACCTTATTTAGAATAAGAGGAGTTTACCTTCACATTGCAACCAGTGTTGGCATCATTATCCCCATCTAAGAGAGTTTCCACAACGCCGTCAGCCACTGCGTCCACATCTCCCAAGTTTGCAGCACCGTCCACTACGGTGCTCCCACATACAGAGTTTGATGCTTTAGACATAAGAAGAAGAAATACAGGTGAGCAACGACTGCCAATACTTGTGATTTGCTCCTGTTGTAAACCATTACATTTAATGTATCCCTCTCAAGATGTCTCTCTGAAAGCTGTTTTTACCAATGATAATTTGTTGCGTTTATTATATGAATTCTTAAATTTTAATTTTCTTGTATCATCTGCTCCAAGTCAACATCTATTGAAATAATGTCACATGAAACAGTGGGAAATAAATTAATTTCCCTGCCTCTGCCTATATTCAATCCGTCGCCACAAGAAACAATGTACAGCCCAATCTCCTTACATCATTCACCTCCCATAACACTAGTTGTTATTCCAATTAAGAAACACAAATTAATCTTAGGTCTTAACCGTTGACTTAAATTGTATTGAATATCCACAATTTCAGTGATGAATGATTCCTTCCACTGTATAATTATACAAATTTTTTACAAATTTTTTCATTATTAAATAAATTCTATTGATATGTTACTTGTAATAGGATGAAATCTATTTTACAGTTTGCTGATGAAGTACATAAAGTTCTAACAATAAAAAAATCATTCAGTTCTAATAGTTTTTAAAGAAAATCAATCAGTTATAACAATTTATAAAGAAAATACATTCAGTTCTAATGTTTTTTAAAAAAAATCATTCAGTTCTAACGATTTTTAAAGAAAAACCATTCCGTTTTAACGATTTTTAAAGACATATCATTGAGTTCTAACGATTTTTAAAGAATAATCATTCAGTTTTAATGATTTTGTTAAAAGTTTAAAGAAATTCATTAAAATATTTAACGATTCAACAGACTTGATTTAAGATTTAAAAGACCATTGACTATGTTAATAAAAATTTTCTTGCAGATCTTAACGATTATTTAAAGAAAATTCATTAAAGTTGGAAAGTTTCTTAATAAACTTTATTATTACTTCAACCATATAATGATGTAATTTTTTTCATTGTAAACACATTTTGACATCGTAATGGTGAACAGGGGAGATTTTTATGGTTAAAGAGTCTGTTTGGCTTGTACATTTAAAGATTGACATGATGAACAAAAAAAAATTGTATTTCATTTCAAGTTTGTGATGTAATATGTTTAATGGTAAGATGTATAATATATTCTGTCTTAAAAATGATTATGAATTTTTTAATAATACATTTTCTTTAAAGTTAAAACAAGTAGTGTAACTTGTTATTTATTTATTTTAATTTTCCATGTCAATAACTTTTTTCAATATCATCTCATGTATGAGTGATGGTTTAATAGTAGTGAAGAGAAATAAGTAGGTTTCTATCAGTAACGGTGAGCTGATGACTAGTATTTAAAATTCAGGATAACTTTTTGCTTGCTTTCACGATGATGATGTAATTTTCTTGACTTAAAAAACTTACAATCATTTAAATTGAAACTAACTTTGAAGGACTGAGGGGAAATTACAAAAAAAAAATGGAGGAAATCAAACATATCTGAATGAATGAATGAAGTATTGCACAGGAACGAGGCAGGAGGTTAGTATCTTAAGAGAACATTGGTCCACTCAAGTTGTAGGTTGAAGTAGGACCCAGCGCTCTGCTCACCAACTTTTGTGACATCCCAGGGTACATATTGAAAGCAAGCCTTGAATACTTTTACAGAAGCAGGTAGCAAAGACCTCTGTTCCTCCTTGCCTACAAGAAAGTTTCACCAGCTAAAACAATTACGACTGCACCCAACACAAACGAGCAAACAGTCTCAGGCAAACATTTTAAATATTTCATTTTACATTCAATCACACAATTACAGCTCTTCAGGATACAAAACGATGATGTCTGGAGAAGACATACATAATATAATATATTTAAACTAGTATATAAATAAATACAATTCAACTCAAATTATGTAAAAATAGCAGTATATTTTCCTGTGCATTTAAAAGAATTTGGACATTTTAGTATAAATGTAAGAATAATGTTAAAGTCGCACTTTCCAACTCCGAAAAACATAAGTTCTGCCTGTATTCAGACTATTTTGTTAAACTTACGCCGGAGACTGTTAAAATATTAAATAAATTAAAATATATACATTTTATGTTACATGGAATACATTGAGCTGTTGGAAAGGTTTTTGTTAGATGTAAAGAAAGTGAAACATGTTGGTAAAGCACTTAGAATGTCGCCTCCCCCGGCGAGTTACACCTTAAAAACAATTTTTTTTTCGCAATGTGTGGTTGTTGTGATATAAGTTGCAATTGATAGACAGGTTTTATCGGAGATCTCACTCTCTCATTTCCCATAGGCTCACACGTATGACACTGTACTTCTCCAACTCTGAACATTTCCCCTCATCGGCTCTAAAGAGCTCATTGTTAAAAATATATGGGCAATTCTCTCCCAATATTTTTTTCTCTCCTATACATCGAATTGATAGTAAAAAAATTTCTTAAAGAGCTATTAAAATATGTCTTGTTTAATTACTTGTATAAAATACATGTGTTTTAATGAGCAAATAAAATTAGTGTTGTATTTCTGTGTGATTCAAATATATAATTGTTGTTGGAATGTTAAATATGGGAATTATCTCGGGGCTGATATTGGGAACTTGATTTCAGGGAGTTATAATTTTTTTTTTCGCTTGTCATATATTCGACCTGCTCTGTAAGGTTGAAACATCAGCATGTCAGGTGAAATCTCTCGGGGTACACATTCAGAGGACTATGGGTCGAAGCAGGGGAGCCAACACTAGAAAAATTTGTCCTGAATACTCTAGTGGTGGAGGGGCATATTGTCATGAAACAGATACTCCAGGAGCACCAGCTCAGGAAAAAATATGAAGAAGCATTCTCAGGGCTGATGCAGGGGTGCATAAAACAGGTTTTGCGAAGAACAGGCTGGATCGATAACGAAAATCTTCAGAAAAGTCACCTTTATGAGTAGGGGTGGGAAAGGTGTGTGGACTCGGGTCTGTTCTGAGGGCGAGGGTTGCAGGGTAGGGTGGCTATGAGCAGGCAGCTCCCAAAATACATGAAGATAGGCATTTGTCGCCACTTGCCTTAGTGTCGAAAAAATGCCAATTGCGGGCAGATGGATGAATGACCCCCAGGACCTCGCAGACACTTCTTGGTGGGGAGGGAGGTGTACGGGAATATTGGCATCGTGAACATGGACCGGCTCTGAGGGCTAGGGATGCAAGTTAGTGATGGTGGGTAGGGGGTGGCTACAGCCGAGGTGGGTGATGTGAACGTAACTAGTCAGTTGTTGCCATCTTGCCTTAGTAATGAAAAAAAATTGACATTCACGAGCAGCCCGGAATTCCACTCGCGCGAGGGGAGCGAGAGCATTTAGGGAGCTCTGGAGCGAAGTGACCTCACCTACCCAGTCGTCGCCATCTTCAGTTGGTGATAGAAGCTTGGGCTAGATAGACGTGTGCAGCTCTTTCTCATCTTTACCACACTTCTAGAAACTTGGCAGCCGACGAGCTTACGATCTGGGGTTACCTCAATTATGGTCCGGCGACCATCATTAGTGATAGTTGCAATTACCGTTTTATAATGTACGCATTTTAATATTAAAGTATTTTATCGTGAAAATATACGTTTTCATGTGTTAAAGTCAATATAGCAGTAAGATTTTCAATTTCTGAGCTAGGTCTACGAAAATACAGTTTGTGTTAAAAAGTGTGCTCTATTTACGGAAATTTGTAGTACGTCTATCATTTTAAAAAATTATTTTCTCTTCGAGGTACTTTATGATGTGGGAGTAAGCTCTACGCAAGTTGGTTATTTTGAAACAAATCATTTGGGGTAAGATTTTCTATCATTATATATTTTACTTATAAGAATAGATGTATGCTATTACATCTGGATTAAATCTTATTCAGAGTTTTTTTTTGCCATAAGATAGTATTCACCAGGCTGAATCATGGAATTTGAATATGTTAATGTGTTATTTATTCATACTGACTAGCTGGATATTGTTTAGTGAGTTTACAATTGTCGTCTTCAGATGTTATTCACCTAGTTAAAAATCTCTCTCATGTAAATTATATTTCTAAGCTCGATACTCACATAATTGCACCTATTGTTCATGTAGTCATTTCAAATATGCTATTCGATGTGTGTAATTTACTCTTACAGAGAACACTTTGAATTTCCCTAAAGGTTAATTGCATTCGGAAGACAGATTATTTAACATGTCAATCATATCTTTTAAAGTCGCCTATCTCCCACCACCGTCTACGAGCAATATCCACCAAAAAACATAAAATGTACACGTAGCTACTCTTGCTCTCAACTGAACACCTATATAAGACATTGCAACCCACCACTCTGATCGGTCGCCTCCAGGACACTACACTGTCAACATTGTACAGAGGTCTTGCTACCACTCCCAAAAAGAAAGAAAGAAAATCAAGAAAAAATTTATCCAATTAAAAATGAAACCTTTCAATCAATTTAATCATTTCAATTAAATTTAACACGATTTAAATTTTTGATTGGATTAAAACCAGATTAAGAATTAACCCTTTTCATAAAATCGATAATCCGTCAATTTATCCCAATTAATCCAAGGTGGGGTAGAACCCCTACGCCCCTACTACTGGCATCGAAGCAATATGATATCTCTAAAATGACATTGAGGAGGCTTGCTTCTGATGTCAGGAGTGATCCTGAAATCGTCGATATGAAAAAATTGGGGAGAAAACCTGTGTTTCCTGAGAATATGGAAGAAGAGCCCTACATATCTATTGAAAATGGAATCCATAATCTTTGGTCTAACAAGGCAGGAAGTGAGACGGCTGGCCTTCCAGCTGGTTGCACGCAACAATATACAGCATCCCTTTCACGATGAGCATGCGGGGAGAGTATGGCTCGATCATTTCCTTCGTAGGCACAAGCAATGGTTGTCACTCAGGAAACCCACTAGCACTTTGTAAGCGCGAGCAGAAGGTTTTACTCAAGAACACGTTTCTTCATTCTTTGACTTTCTTGAAGAACTTTACAAAAAACACAATTTGATGGCTGAAAGAGCATGAAACGTGGAAGAGACGGGATTCAGTGTGGTTCAAAGCAAAATTCCCAAAGTCATAGGGTCAAAAGGCAAACGTCTGATCGGTGCACTAAGTGCTGCTGAGCATGGTTCTCTTGTTACTGTAATATGTTCCATGAGTGCGGCAGGATCCTTTGTTCCTCCAATGCTCATTTTTCCTCGGAAAAACATCAGCGATGCAGTGATGAGGCGTGTTCCTCCTGGTTCATTAGGAAGAGCTCACCTTTCAAGGTGGGTTTAGTGAAATCTGTTCATACAATGACTTCAACACTTCATTGACAGAACGAAACCTACAAAGGAGTCTCCAGTCCTCCTGACCTTATGGGGCCCTTGAAAATGTATTGTAGTGAGTTCATCGAAAAAGAACTACTCCATGGGGAGGAACGTCTGGGACCATTTGACATTGCCTATCTGTTAGGGAAGGCCTACTTGGAATGCACAAGGGGATCCATTGCAGTGAACAGATTCCGAGGGACTGGTATCTGATCATGTAATTGCAACATCTTTCTGGAATCTGATTTTCTTGCGGCACAACAAGCTGCTGAAATGCATAACTAATGCAACCAAGCTTCCTGCATCTCACCAACATCCAACCCTCTACCATCCTCTATCTCCATGCCTATGCAGTCTTCACCAACTGCTTCATCAACCACTGCCACTAGCCCTAATTCTCAAGTTGGCTACAAGCCTACCTTGATTTCGGCTATGGATATTCAGCATGCCTCTTCCTTGAATCAAACAAACATCCAAACATGGTAGAAAACCATCATCCGCAAATGTCATTACTGGGTCTCCGTACAAAAGCACATTAGAAATCGCAATTAAAGAAAAAGGGTCAAGGCAATCCAAATGGGGAAGAGGTAGAAGAAAAAGCATCTCTCAATGCTTGTGTTCAATGTCTACAATAACTCGGTCTCAGCTTTCCACCTCTGGCCTTACCCCTCAGCACACAAGAACTTTAAGGCTTCAGAAGAATAGGAAATTAGTATTTGAATGATCAAGTTCTGATAGTGGCTCGTATGCATTAGGTGTGTTAGGTGATGATTTGTCAGAGTCAACCATTCAACTTCCAGCGGGAAAAGATGTTCCTGATAACGAAGATTCTCTGAGCAGGTTTTGTGATGGGGCCTTCACAGATGACTGTAGGGGAGAGCTGTGGGTAAAGTGTGAAATGTGCAACCAATGGGCTCACAGTGACTGTGCTGGTGCTGAAAAGGACAGTTCCTATGTGTGCGAATTTTGTCGCTGAATTTTTCATTTACATGTAGCTTTCATTTTATATATATTAATTTCATTACATGCAATCCTATTCTGTTCATTATTGAACTACATGTGACTATTATGTAATGAACTTGAGTTTCCATGGACTGTGTTGTTTTAAAATACTAAAATCTTCTGTAGAATGCTAGGGGTCCATATAACCAGCATGTATGGGCCATGAAGTACTTTCGAGGTTTACAGAACAATTCATATCTGACCATTTGTGTGTCCATTTAAATATCAATAGAAGCATGGAATGTATGGGTGAGAAGTCAATGAAGTTTTCCATGCCTCAAAGAATTGAATAAATCTGTAAAGTGAGATGTAAGTGTCATAAAACCAAATGGGGGTCCATATTACCACACTTTCCTGACATGCAAAACTAAATTAGTTTTACTAACTCAATTTTAAAAAGGCCTTCCCAACCTAAATCCTGCCCTACTGTAGCAATACATGCTTGTGAATTTTGGAGGGATCAGTTGATTGGTCTCCGACATATGGCATTGAAATTCTTTTTTTTCTCATGTGACGATCTTAAATGGAGGTCAAAGAGAGTTTGTATTAGCACATCCGATTATTATCATAAATACTGCCGGTATACAAAAACACGTTATAATGGCAGGAAGTATGCCAACTTCATAAAATAATTATTCCTGGTATTCTGGAGGGGATATATCTAAGGAACATAATGATAATGTAGTACCAGTACGATTAATTTCCAGCACATAAAGCTGTGCATGCACATCGTGTTCTGGACCGAAAATATCCTGGTAGGTGGATTGATCGTGAATGACTTGTTCAGTGGCCTGCTCAGTCTCCTAACCTTAACCCCCACTGGACTTTGTTTCTTTCGGGTTACCTCAAAGGTGCTGTCTATCGATATTCCAACAACTCCAGAGAACATGCAGTGACGTATCGTACGTGCTTGTAAAGCTCTTCAGCAGGCAACAATGGAGTAATCAGTGTTGTCATTCATCCAGCGACTAAACTTCTGTATCGCTGCCATTGTAACAAATTTGAATCTATAATGTGAATGGTCTACCCTTCGCAGTGCAGTAGTACTACAATCGGGCAGAAGATATCCCACTTTCTGTGTCGTAAATAATGATTATGTTATGAAAGTGTTCAATGTGCTACATGTTGTACAATAGTCCTTGATGAGCTTCATTTACCTTTTGACCAAAATATATGGTGTCATATAAAAAAAAACTCATGTTAATACTCGTACCTCACTAATATATAATGCTAAAGGCCTGACGCCTTAGCAGTATTAGTTCACTGTTTCAGTTATACAAGCTTTGCGTGAAACTTTTTCATTTGGAGCCCTGGTACAGAGTTATAGTTTGTGGTCAAGACAAATGGAAGAACCTGTATAATTGTAAGCAATTGTAACTATGCATTCAAACAAGCAACTGTTTTCAATGTTTTCAGTGTTTCTGCGCAAGAAATGAGCTCTAGTCTACGCTTGATTCATATTCCGATGTGGGAAAGCATTTTGCTTTCGGGATAGTTTGGAACATCTATCCCTCAGCAGAAGCCCTCTGAGAAGCTAAACTGATTGCCAAGCTCGTTTCAATGGCCGGTAGAAACATACGTCTATTGACTGGAGCAAGTGGGTGGCTTTAAGCGGCTGACAAATTACTTGGTATTTTTTTCTGGCATATTTCTACCACGTGATGATAATATGCGAATAGAGATTGTCTCTAATACGTAAATGACGCACAGAAGGGAAGAACGGATTAATGAACTATTCCTCAAACACTACGTCATCAAGCCACCCCAGTTTGATGCGATTGTATCTGTCTACTGGGGAACCGTTCATTATCCAGGAAGACCAGATATGGCCTACAACATAAAGAGGTAACAGTTTACCTTCGGCATTGGTGCAAAATGTCAACGAACTTCAGGTCTTGCTGTGGTTACATATGCGACCCACATATTATAAATTATAAATTATATCCATTATAAATTAAACGCTTGTTTATGGAATTATCTGACCAATAGGTTTCTTCACAGTCAAAGATATTGCTGGAAGGGATCCTTCCTATGTCCTTACTTGGATGCTCAATATTTGCATTAAAGGTTTCTGCTAACACACTGGCCAATGTAAAATTCTGGACGATCATGGAAACATTTTGTTCCAGATGTAGCCTGGCGTATTGTCAGTAAATGTATTCAAATGCAACTTCATGTTGTAGATAATATCTCACAATCAATATAAAATCACTTTCACCCACACGAAATGCAACTTTTACAAATTGATTAGGTGGTCAAAAATGATTACTTCTCCCATTCATTAAAAACTGTGTCATCATAGGGTGTTTTGGTGTGAATATTTATCAGTTTATTTTTCAGTGTAGTTGCAGGAATTCCATATTTCCTTCTTGTCGTAAATTTTATAATGTTGATCGCCCACTTTACTTGCCTATACTTGTTGTGCCAGAGCCACCAAAGTCACTGTGTACAGAAAATATAAAGCGTTCGCATGTAGCAGCAAGGTATCTAATTCATGTATTACTATGGTATGCAAACAATGCAAAAATGTGTAATTTACTTTTGGTTTGAGTGGAAAATACTTGCTATCTGAGTTGAAACAAAGTCAGAAATAACAGCTGAAAAAATGAATTATTTTTTATATACAACATATCATCTTATTAGAAAATTGAAACTGCAAAGATTGCAGTGTTTTCTCAAACTGTACCTGTTATGGAATAAAAATTATTGCTTACAAATTTCATCACAAAAGTCTAACTACTTGTTGCAACTGAGTGTTTGTCGCTGATGTAAATCACAAAAATTAATAAATAAACAACAACAAAATTGCAGGGGTTCCAACTATGAAAAGACGGTCATCCACCCAATTTTTTTTCATTCAAGTTAGCCACACTATGTTGTGGAATCCACGATCTGACCCATACGAAAGAGAGCGCCATTTGAATTGTGTTTTTCAACTGGTAGGGCAAAGGAACCTCAAGGTAGACAATTACACCCTAGTTAACTGTCCTTTCGTTTCTGTTTTTCCCAGAGAGTTAGCTCTCCATTCATCATACTAATACGATATTCCAACTGTGCTCCTGTCTTCTTTAGGGAAATTCTGATCTTGATTATGTCTCCCAGAATTGTACATAACAATTCAGTACAATATTCCAACCGGAACATGATTTGGTTAAAATCTGTTTACACATTCGAAAGAATGAAAGCTGATGAAACAAATGCTTAACAAGGACTCGTTCAGTTTCAGTTTCATTAAACTGCTTAATGTGCTTTATTTCCTTCTGGAATTCTGTAAGTCGTCGTGGTCCAAGGGTTCAATATCATATCCTGAATCTCCAGATAGTATACAATTGTTTAGTTTACTCAGACTTTGACGAACTAGTGTAATTGTATGGATCTGTAAGAAATTACAGAGCGAGACCAGCTCTGTCTACGTTTGCAATTTGTCGTTCATTGAAAGTAGCATTTGCATTTTATCCTCGCCAATATTTTATGTTTATGTACTCATGACCATACGATGGACGAGGTTTTTGGATACCTATGTGCGTACAATCCGAGGCTCCAGTATATGTTGGAAATTTGAATTGACTTTGTCATAGTTCTTTAGCGTGAGTCAGTTGTGTAATGGACGGATACTTAATAAAATAATAAGTTATTTTTTAATTATTTCTCCAGAATCATATTTCTTAATCTTAATCACAACTGTCTGATGGAAAATTTATTTATTATGCTATTCCCGATTTAATCACAGGATGTGGCGTATAGAGGCGGAAAATCTGTATTCCTTGTAATCATTTAAGAGCACCTCTCTTTCCCTCCATAATTCCTACACCACAATTATAAGTTAGCCACACAACGTTTGGATCAGAAAACCTTTGCAGTGTTGTCCTAAACTAATTATATGTTCTTTTCACCACGATGATTTAGACTATTTACAGTGTCAAAGCTGTGTTTGTTTCTTAACAACCTCCTGTTTTTTTAAGCGCTTGCTCACTATTTCAAGTATTTGCCCCTTTCTATTTTTTATCATGAGAAAGTATTTTCTCTCATTTAAACTCCCCTGCTCGTTATATGGATCGAATAATAAGCAATTGCTTATTTTTATTCGTATAAATTCGAAGATTTTTATTCAACACTGGGAAATAAAACATTCCAAGTATCAAGTCAGTTGGTCCACTTGAGAAAATCTGCTTGTACACGAGCAACCCACAAACAGCTTACATAATTATTCAAACTCCGTAATGCACCCGCAGATTTACGTGGCCCACATAATTACTTTTGAATGTTTTGTGCAGTTGGCCACATCTAGATCACTGTTCAGAAAACCTCCATGTAGCGAAATACAATCTGCCCATAAGCGGTCTAATTCTGTGTAGGCAACTGTACCCCAAGCATGGCGGCACCATCACTGGGCCATGAATGGTAGCAGTGTGTCGCCGGCTTACTGGTTTCGGCCTGTCATAAGTTAACCAACTGTCGTCAGCCAACTGTTGGCAAGCCACTTGTGGCCCAGTTATAGACCACTTGTTGCATAGCTATTTGCCACTTGCAACTCGGCTATTGGCCACTTTTGGCCCACTTGAAAGCAGCTTGCATACATTTGCAATAATAAAATATTATTGTGGGTCGCTCAAATAGAAATTATTTAATTTTCCGTTGTCATGTATAGTATTTTTAATATTATTTCACGATTGGAAAAATTATTGGAAAAGCATTGCAGAGAACTCTCAGCCTTTGAGTTCATAATCTCGAATGCTTCTTAGTACAATGCTATATATGTATTTAATATAAATTATTTTAAGTAACTTTGAATTGCTTGCACATATAAAAGTTGCATTATTAACTTTGCTACCAACACAATTCATGTTAATACAACACGTCTATATCGGGATTGACGTGTTTTATTTAAATAGCTAGAATTTTATTTTCGGTCTACTGTCAGGTAGTATTTAATATGCAAAGTAAAGATTTTTTTTACATTTGGTGTTTTGTGTTTTTGCTGATTTTTAGTCTAGAAACAATTTGTTTCCTAATACTAATTATGTCACATGATACTTTTATTTCACATGTGCATAAAATACAAAATTAAATGAATTTACATGGACTATTTATTATTTCACAGCAGGATATAATACAGTTCGTATGCCATATTTGGCTCATGAAATTACCACCAGTATATCTCCAGTAGTAACTGTTGGTATGCTATAAATGTCCCGTAAGCTTGATGGTAATGTATCCTCCGTAGTAAGCAAAAGTCTCAAAGCTTGCACTCATTGCGTCCTCACAAGTAACCTAATTTTGCATGCCATATTGAGCCCACAAACATGCAACTAACACAACCTCAGCAGTAACAGTTGGTTTGCTATAAATGGCTTACAAGCATGCTGAAAAATACGTTCCAAGCAGTAAGCAACAGTTCGCATATCATAAAATGCCAATTATCTCGCTGCTAATAATTTCCCAACATTTGGTAACAGTGGGCATGCCATAGATGGTCCATAAGTTTGCTGCTAATATTATTCCAGCAGTAAGTAACAGAACTTTGTCTATGTCTGCTTATGGGGATTCTATGGAATCTCAGGTCATTGTGAGAGCATTGGCCCACATTACGATTATTTTACAGATTGTTAAAGTCGCTTTTATCGACATGACCTGATTGTTAAACTCAAGAGAAATACTGACAGTCATAAATGCGAACGTTTGCCCCAGTACCAATGTTGGACAACAACTGTTAACTGCATTTCATTTGCCCCTTGGAATAATAATAATTTATAATCATACCACTCTGTGTTCCTTGCATGTCTCATTTCTTTGGCAGAAACAATGAAAACACTGGAAACAGTTGCTTGTTTGAATGCACAGTTACCATTGCTTGTAATTACACAGGTTTTTCAATTTGTCTTGACCACACACGATAACTCCGTACCAGGGCTCGAAATGAGGAAGTGTTTCACATAAAACTTGTATAAATGAAAAAGTGAAATAATACTGCTGGGGCATCAGCCATATAGCATTATTTATAAGCGAGATGCGAGTACTAACGTCAGTTTTTGTTTTTAAATGACACCACATATTTTGGTCAAAGGGTCAATGAAACTCGTCAAGGCCTATTTTAACATGTACCACAATGAACACTTTCATAATATAAACATTAAATACGACACAGAAAGTGTGATATATACTGTCCGACTGTAGTACTATCTATATGTGTACTGCGAGGGGTAGATCATTCACAATAGATGTTCAAATTGGTTACCATTGGCAGCTATACACAAGTTCAGTTGCTGGATGAATGACAATACTGATACCTCCAGTGTTTCCTGAAGACGAGCATCACAAGCACGCACAGTACGTTCCGGCATGTTCTCTGCCGTTGTTACAATATCTCGATAGACAACGCCTTTGAGGAAGCCCCAAAGAAAAAAAGTCCAGGTGGGATTAAGGTTAGGAGACCGAGTAGACCAGTGAACTGGTTATTCACGACCAATCCACCCACCAGGATATTTCCAGTGCAGAACAAGACGTGCATACACAGCATTATGTGCTGGGCATTAATCGTGCTGGTACTACGTTATCATTATGTTCCTCAGATATAACCACTCCAGAAGAGCAGGAAGAAGCAGCTGTCGAAGCCATCGTGAGTTCTCGACAGCCCAATAAACATGTTCTTTGTATTAACTTGGCTTTAGTTGGAGACCGACGATTCAACAGTACAAAGAACATCCGAAAAAAAATCGGAATTCCGATAATTTGATGCTGTGCCCATTGACAGAACACTACATGATTCTACAAATACTCCCCGTGAAAATCGTGGCGTAGTGTACATGATAGGGATGGAACGTTTCACGCTTAAATATGCGATGCACATCCATTTTCAGGATGATAATTTCAGCTTGAAGTTGACGTGAGCTGATGTGTGGGATAACTGCTGCAGCAACGAGAACAGCGACCTCAGCAGCTTTATCTATGCATGTTCTGCGACGATTGCATTGTTGTGGGTTCAAATAACTCCTTTCACAAAGCTTCACAACTATGCGGGAAAACAACCATTTCGACGGTGGAGTCTTGTTAGGGTATCACTCTCTTAAGAGTTGATCTGTATGACTATCATTGCGCTGTCCTTCAACAGAATGAACAATGAATGAGCAAATCAGGCTATTAATAATGTTAATAATACAACTACTTTTGTGTTTCAGTATAACTCACTTGAACGTACTACACTGTACTGTCAAATAATACGAACACATTCATCTGCTAACTTACATTCTCCATAGATGAGTAGCATTTCTACCTTCTCGTTGTTAGAGAACATTTCTGTTATGACAACTCTCAGCTTGCACACTGTATTCGACTGTACATGGATGACTGACTGAGAAATCGTCAAGTCACGTGTATTGCTATTTCCTTTAAGCGCAACCTCTGTGGAATGGGACACACAACTCTGGGTACCTGCACTATTTACATCACCTCTGCATCAAATGCAGAGCATTAACGTCGTACTGTACTGTACCATGCAGTGCAATCGTGTTCCAAGGTATCACATAGCGTATCTTCATGAACCGTTATGAGTCCCAATGTCTGTGGCGTATTTTACCTGTCTGTGTAATAGACTGGTAAAATCTGGTATATTTTTTAATAGGTCTTCACTAGTTTCAGTGAACTTTTGACGAATCGATACATAGTGCCAATAAAAAACAACTGATGTAAGTATTCGTTTCTCACTAATAAATAATGCTATAAGGCTGACTCCCCAACAGTAGGCTTACTTTTTCCCCCTTTTAGTTAAACAAAATTTTGAGTGGAACAGTTTTTAATTTGGAGCCCCCGCACGGAATTATTGTGGGTGGACAGTATAAATGGGACATTCTGTATACAGATGAACGGCTTATGAGATCATTTTCTGTGTGTATGTATGTTTCTGTCGGTGAATTGTCCGTGTGTGTCAGTGACCCCACCTCCTTAAAACATTCGAATGCGTGGACTTAATTTCACCAAACTCGGTACACATTTAATACTTCGTATGTACGACTTAGTTTAAGGCAACGATGGGAGCTTATAATCAAACTAGGGTTATTAGATAATGTAGTGTGCATTGTAATATCTAAGAACCATTAAACCGATTTAAACCGAAATTTTCATGTTAACTACGCTTAATTTATGCATTGAATTTAGTGATGATTGTCGTTGTTAGTGCTCCATTATGAAATATCGCACCACTTTAGAAGATAAACCTTTAATATAATATCTCAAAACCACTCAACAAATTCTCGCCATATCTAACACACATGTTAGATGATAGACCATGCAAACATAAGCAATTTGATTTAATAAGGCTTTTTTTTTCAAAACTGCAATGTTACCATAACTTTTCGTTAATTTAGACCAAATTTTATAAGCTGTATGTATATATAACACGCATCATATATGCTAAAAATAACCTATTCCGTCAACTATTTTGTAAGATAGAGATAAATAAATTAATGAAGCTTTATGTCATCTCCGAAAACAATTTACATATTCCTATCATATTTAAAAAAACAAGTAGTACTTCAGCAGGTGATTCAAACGATATAATTTTTAATTTGGAGGCACCTAATTTCAAAATGGCGGTCATATAAACATTTTAGCTTATTATGCTGTGTCATCGAAACATGTAATCAATTTCCACTTAACTTTTACGCTGACACTGTGTATCACTGCGATTAAATATGTCTACATGGAGCATCTATTCACAGCCATTTAGTAAAATAGCCCCAATTAGAAAAAAATGCATTTTTATGTTTAATCTCGGGAAAGAATAAAACGATTCCTACACAGTTTAGCAAAGATGTACTACGGAAGGCTATATTAATATATATACATATAAACTGTGACTGACACTTATTTTCGGTATGGCTTCTATATGAACATTTTAGCTTAGTCTGCCATATCTACGAAACTATGTATACGATTATATCATATCTTTGTATACTGGCAGAATCTATGATAATCATAGAGTTTTGCATTTCATACTTATTAAACGTTTCAACAAAATTCAAACAAATTTTGTGCGCTAATAATAATCATTAGAAGCATCAATTATGCATAAAGAAGTTGTTCTCTTTTGCAGGCCTTTTTGCAGAATTGTGATTGGTGAGAAAACAGAACATTTTGCTATATTTCCGAAACCATTAAACTAATTTTCAACAAATTTCTCACGTATTTATTGCGAAGAAAGCCATGTAAACGTACACGATATAATTTAGGTCTTTCAAAACGTCGCCCATGCAAGTAATGAAAAACTTTTCTTAATATCTGTTAATAACTTTAACCAAACTCTCCAAAAGTTTTTCTGTTACCAATATGTGTTTGAAATATCGTATACAGAAGATCTATTAAGGAAAATTTTCAAGACAGTACCAAATAAGAAAATAAATTTTTTATGCCATAATTTGGGAACAAATCGCCCATTAACTACCAAATTATTTACACAGTAGTGTTATGGTAGACCATGCAAACTTACGTGTTTTAAGTGTATGAGGCAGTTATTTTTAAAATTACTGTCCTGAAAATATTTCGTGTTATTAAATGTCAGACTGATTCAAAAGTTCTACTGATAAAAATCATTAAACACTACATCTGCAAGACAGTTGATTACCAGCTTATGGTATGATGGTTTCTCAGTACGAGTCCCAGGTAACGCACATGAGTATTTGTAATCATCTCACTACTTTTACATTTATTTCTGATTTCATTAAAAACGATATTGCTGCTAACTAGACGCCAAGTCCTTCCCAACACATAAACATTTTAATAACTTAATTACGTAATGGACTACAGTAGCTGAGCGGTTAGCCTGCTCGTCTTCCACCAATCTCTTCACTCTTCATTTGTTATATCAATAATCCCTTCTCTAAGTCGGAGACGTGTATACAAGGAAAAATTTGTGACCAAACTATCGCCGGATGTACATAGTTATCTTCTAATACTACCAACGGCATGTAAAATGTTTGTCACAAATAAAATCCATTCAAATAACAACATAGGTTGTTCTACATCCGGAGATCTCACAGGACTTCTTACCCACAGCTTGTTTATTATTTCAAGTCCATGCTTCATAATTTGTGTTTTTTTTCTTCTGAAACTATATGCATTGGTCTTTGCATCATGTTGAACTGACTTTTCCACGAAGAATTGGATGAGATATAGATAGTGTACATGTGTCTTCAAGTGTTTTGATGTCGGTGCATTTTCTTATCAACGCCATATCTTATCACCATATTGTTTAAAAGTTCGATGAAATGTAAAGGTTCATTGCCGTTTTCGCGATACCTGGATTTCAAATATAAAATAGGCTTGGTCGCAGGGAAGCAGTACACAGGACAGCAATCTCTGTTCATTTAGCCTACTTTCAGCAGTTACTTTACAACGAAAAAGTATTTGGGAGGAATTATGAAGAATTTCTGCCTTCTTTCATTTTGTCTGGTTGGTAGTATTCTGCAAGCTAAAACAATAGACTCTGGTAAGAATACATTTATTATAAAATGCTAAATTTTTATTTATTTTTATCTTTTTTACGTTGTGAGAAACACGTGAACTCACGCTTAAATGTCAATTACAAATATAACACTGCGGTATTTTAAAACGCTCCAATTGCATAAAAATAACATTATAATTGTATTAAATTTTAAGTAGATATGTTCTAATGGGTGAAATAACAAAATATATGAAATGTATTGTAAAATGTGGAATGCGTAATTATTTTTATTTTTATGGGATGTAGAAATGGGATAGCCTAAAATAAAATCATATAAATCTTTTAAGGAACATTTACTCAGTGTCTTATAGTATTTTCGAATAAAAACTTTTAGGAACTTATTTTTTTTATTAGCATGATTTACATGTTTCATTGGAAATCCAAACTAAAAAATAAACGTATGCAGATAAGTTGTTATTTGCAACCGAAATAAACCTTTTTAATATTATTTGTTTGCCTAAACTGTTTTTGCTGACTTAGCTATTTTAAAGAATAATGTTTATTTTTAGTGCTTTTAAAAACTTATATTTTATCAAGTAGCGTCATCTGTAGTGTAATATTATTCGGTTTATTTGATTTCATGTTTGTTTGTTTATGTAGAAAATTTTTTATTGTTATTCCGCTATCCTGCAATACAACAAAGAAGATTTAATCTCTGCAGAGTAACGACGCCGTTAGTAAAATATAACAGAATATGTTTACGCATAAATCATTCTGCAAGTAGAATTTAGCACATTCTCTGATCACAATAAATGAGGTGAGTTTAGATTTCAATGTGACAAATAACTGTGGGCTCCGTCCCAGGTGTCGACAATACCTTCCTTTAAAATGACTCCATACTCTGAGGGCCGCTGTATGGCCAATACGTCCTTTCGCCCAACGAGGAAAGAAGTATTTCTTCCCTCCACGTACTATATGATAGGCGATAAATTTGTGCAACCGGAAATGTTCATCGCAAAGTTCATCAGAAATTATTCTAGTCTCCTTTCCACATCTTACGTTCAATAAATGTACCGAGAAATCATAAATAATTGCTTTCGTTTAGAAATATTCTACACAGAATAGACACGTATATTTTTTTATTTGGAAGCACACTATTTAAATATTTATGCGTGAGAATATCACTCACTCGAATCTTTGACGAGGCGCTGAACTGTAAAAATGGAGCAACGAACTAAATAAAAAAGTATTAAATGAATGTCAATTATAAAACAAATACACATTATAACAAAAATTTTTCCAAATAAATATATTTTTACTTAATGGGTGCCAAAACAAAAATGTTTCGAATGCCACAACTAACTTGGTGTCTTATAATTCTGTGGGGTATGATTATATACAGAAGTAGTAAACGAAGCAATCTTAAACAAGAATAAAAATAAAATATCTTGACTAATGACACACTAAACCAAACAAGTTTTCGACCTTATGTATCTCTGGGAAAAGAAACTGTGCACAGCGAGTGTTCCACGGCTGATTAGAATACTCTAGTAATGGATGGCCCTACCTCGTGCATGGGGTGCACTCCGTCACGTATACACTGTATCAGGTAGTTAGGTCGCTTTTGCTGTGAAAGTTATGCTTTCTCTATGACATCTTTCATAAGATTCCGAATATTAGCAGATGAGGGTGTGGACTTACTACATTATCAATGGCTGTGTACTTATTCCACTGCTAAGGCAAGCTGACTTGCGTGGCATTCAAGTACTCAGTGAATTTTTGCTATGTTAAGAGTGGGATGGAGCTGCGCGTCCAAGGTCAAGAAGCGAGAGAGCGATAAGGACGGCAGTAACACGTACTTTTAGCGCCTCATCGCTCCTACGTGCAAGGCGTGCAGTGTTTCTATCGTGACGCTGTACTGTGCAAATTAGATCTGTAACAGCTGTACTTTATTACACGCAATGAAAGACCACAGATAAAACCACTCCCCTATCTTTATACTTTTATTTTGCCGCTTAAGGAAACTGCATAAGCAAGCTTTAAAAATGCGATATTTGACCATTTTAACGAATTTGTTTTCTACAATAATACACTCAATATGACAAACATAAACAAATAGGGGTCTAGATAATAGCGTATTATATTTTCTGACAAAAAGTCGTATTTTCAGAACATTTATTTACCAAGATATGGGTATTCGGGCAAACAACTATTTCACAAAAAACACGGGGGTCCATCCCACACTTAATACCGCCGGGAGTGTGTTATCAGAATTCTGTGGAACCCTTTAATATTCATGCGTTAAAGAACTTACGACGACAGATGCATCTGTCGAACAACGTATAGTACATCGGTTTAACGTCAGACGAGGTAGAGTAAAATTGCCTGAAATTCGAACATAAGGAATGCCACTTGGAATCATAGTCTGCTATGCGATGTAGATTGGAGAGATTTAGGCGGCTCTTAACAACAAGGTCTTGAGAGCAGGTGAGGGTGAAGCGAGGTCAGTATGGAGCAGTGACGGAATACAAGTGTGGTGTAAACGGGAGATTACCGAGAAAACTCGTCAACCAGCGGCATCGTCCAGCATACTTTCAACATGCGAAAATCAGTGAAATACACCACCAGTAATTTAACACGGTTTGCATATGCGAGAGGTGAGTATTCTGACCACTATAACACCGCGGCCCCTATTAAATGCAATGAATCGGGTGGCTTTTGATTGGAGATTGTTACGACTCTGAACATACATGCATAATTGCATGTCAGTATTTCAGGAAAACGTTCTTCACATATGGAGGTTGAAAAATATTATATGATCACAGGACCGCAAACGCTTCGTTTCTTTACTACAGCCCGTAATATACAACGTACAGTGTATGGCCCGCGGGTTGGATCATGTTACTGTGGAATGCCATTGCAGCGTTCGTTTGCATGATACACGACACCTCACACTACGACACTGCACCAAGAACAGTAGGAACTGCACATGAAGTAGTTCTACATGTGTAAAAGCTTATCGTCGGCACTAAAGGAAATGTTGAAAATGCCCTCCATCAGCACGAACACGCGCTTTAACCCGCCGTTGAATGGACACCCGGATGCGTTGATGAATCCTTGGAAAATTCTCGATTGTTTCGAAACCCGCCACAATACGGTTACGGAGGGTGCCCACATCGTCCACTAGGGTTGCAACAAACAAGTGTTTTTAAATGCCCTCACAAATAAAAGTATAGTGGATTTAAATTAGAGCACCTCGGGTGCTCGTATAGGACTGCAAATTATAGCTGCGATGGCATTACACAGTAACATGATCCAGCCTGCGGGCCATACACTGTTCGTAATGTATTACAGGCTGTAGAGAAGAAACGAAGCGTTTGCGGAACTTCTTCAAATAACATTTTTTCGTCCTCCCGATGTGAGGAATATTTCCCCAAAGTATTGACATGCAACATTCTGTATACTTATTGTGCTGTACATATTCTGGTAATATTAGAGTCTTTTTGAGGTTGTATGTAATCGTACGTATATAAACATATATAAAATGTGTGCGAGCACCCTTATACACACATATGTAATTTTCGGCATCTGAACACAAAGCATTAGAAATACTAGGCAGAGGTGTAATTGGCTATCAAAATAGAGTTCGGTTTGCTTGAGAGCTTATCCGGTTTGTTTATGTTAATCGCAACCGTGATTGGAGACCAGGTAGCCTACCGTATAGAATATCTTGGTAAAATTGTAACGTTAATGGGTATCGTGCAGAAAATGTCCTTAAAATTAAGTGGCTCGTGGTAAATAGGCAGTGAGGGATGGTGCGTAGTAATATAGAAAACTTCCCCTTCTCAAGCAATTGTGTATGACCCCTGACTGTACAGATCTCGTTTAGTGGCCTTGCCCAGCAAGTAAGTAAACATGTGATCGTGCCACATGTTCAAAGGGCAAATTAGTCCTTGAAGTCACGCGCAGCTATATTTGCAATCTGCTCATATTTTGGCCTTACAGTGTGTTCGCATACATATTAACTACTGACGTGAGCATACTGAGCTTCCGATTACCCGACTGCATGGCTCTGGGACCTTGCCTTAGGTCTGATTGGCTACAAGGTCCTGTGGCAGGTTCCCTGTTGGTTGATACTGTAATGCGTTTGGTTCGTGTCCAGTTTCTGGGTGTATAATTAACATTTTTAGGGCACACAGTGACGTCGTAGCTACTGGTGCATTAGTCAGGTTTGATTCCCAGTGTGAGTGCACCAGTATTTTCACATGTGTTAATCGTTGTGGATGCTACCACAGGCTGTGTGTTTTCTCGGGGTTCAACCATTGACCCACTCATCCTTCCATCCATTCCATGTTGCTCCTTCCTCGCGCCTTATTGCAAATCACACACGAGAGACAGGTAGGAATCCCACTAAGTGCGAGTGTTGGAGCGCGCTGTGTTGTAAGTTGGTGTGGATTGTTATAGCGACAAGCGAAGATGACCTGCCGACGGTGTACGAGTACTTCACGGTGGGTGGCATCAAGTCTGCGCTGACGACACTGCCGGACACATTCCAGCTGAACGGCAAGAACATCACTATCTTCAGTGGCGCCATACACTACTTCCGTGTGCACCCGCAGCTGTGGCGAGACCGCCTGAGGAAGCTGCGAGCCGCTGGCTTCAACGCCGTCGAGACGTGAGTTGTCGCCATGCTCCTAGTGTCGTCATTAAAGGTCTCAACCCCAAGGAAAAAATTGGGGTTAGCTGTGTTGGGAACACGACAGTTTGTTTTGCGCGAATACGTCTACGTTGACGCGGTCGGACGCCTTGATTTTTTTACGTTTCCTTCACCGCTTTACTCGATCATATGGGATTTTATTTGTATCACTGGATTAATTTTGAGATGCTCTTTCCAACCGTATAAGATTTCTGTATTTCGACTTGGTTTTTTTACGATGATAGGCCGAAATTATATAAAGTTTTCTTAATTTTGTACTTTAAACTCATACAATTTGACCACACCTACACCACTCGTATGTTATTACACACGTAATCAATTGATGTTGACGAGAGCTATCGACTGAAACGCAAACGAGCGCCGTAGCTTTTCCTAGTTACACGTTATACTACGCGGAAGTTATGAGACGCGGTGAAACGAACTCAAAATTGCGGCATTACGCCTGAGGGGAAGAGGGGGGAGGGCCCCCCCTACCCTTCAGGCGTAATGCTTCGCAGTCCTCGCTCAACGTAACATCGTTAAAATATTATTTGCTCCTTTGGAAATCGAGTGGTGTAATTTAATTTTTAATGTAGACCAGAGATTCGAAGCTGCGATGCCGAACTCTATCCCCCGATTTTGTTATTTTCGGATTTTGTGGATTGCCTCCCACTATGATCACAAATTTAAAGACATATTCGCTTCAAAAAAGTATTTTATTCGAAAAATATATATATTCAATTGATTAGCTTTCGGTTGGTTGTGAGCTATATATTAAATGATGAAATGTATATATTTAAACATGTTTATTTATAAAATGCGAAATATTTTATCAATAATATGTTAGGCAAAAGGCGTGCTCGCTCGAGAGCAGAACTACAGTAGTAAATGAGAGAGGGCTCTTACAGTTTACTCTGATATACAACATTGTTCTTGGGCTGCATGAAGAGCGGAACAGCCTGTAGTTTTCCTGTAACACGATTGCCGAAGTTCGTTCGTAGTTTACTTAAGAGCTTTTCAAATCATCATTCATGAAGAAAGTATCTGTACTCGTAACTGCATGTGGGCTCTACTTCACCAGAAACAGTGACGTCTTCAGTAATGTCAGCAGTGCATGTTTGGTCCACAATATATACACTCACTGATTCGTAGTGACTATGGCTTTACTTAGGATCAGTGCAAAAAAAGTGATTGTTTGAGCGTAAAAATTACGCTGATTGAATTAGTGATGGGAAAAATTTCACTGATTCTAAGTGGAGCCATTTTCACTGCGAATAAGTGGTTTTTCACTGATTCGAATTTAGAGTGTATATGATTTCAATATACTGTGAATATCAAACTATTATAATTTAAAAATCTTAGACAGTTTGTGAACAGTAGATATCGCTGTGCTGATGCAAACTCTGACGCGACCAGGCAGTGGTTTACAATTGCCTTCTACAGTCTACAGTAGGTAGGTAACCAACCACTCAAATATTCCCAAAAATAGGTACCGTAAATCAAAGTCTAATGCTTAGCAACGCTACGTGGTATACAGAAAAAGGCAGCAAATTAAAATATAATAATATACGTCTTCCTTCAAGTATTATTACCCGTGATGTGCCTGGGTTACAAATAAATTCAATTATTTGCTTCAAGTGCGTTTATCAAAGTGTGGGCCAGTTATACGAAAGAAGCATGAAATTGCACATTTGTACATGCGTGTGAACTATAAACAAAAGAAATAGAAGCTGAGGCAGACATTCAAAAGTGTGTTATTTAGGTATCTTCTACAACATAGAAACAAAAATTGCAGTGATAATGGCCATATCTAGTTAAAAGTGGACTTTGGTATCTGTATAGTTTTATGGATAAATTGAAGTCATTTTAAAAAGTTTTTTACGGAGTTGTGTGTCAATATCAAAATTTCGCACCTCAGATACGAAGTGTTATAAACGAAAATATAACAAATAATGACTAAAGAAATCACACTAAAGATAATGTGTAAATTTGTACAGAAATTTTTGTGTTGTTTTGATGTAGCAATATATTTATATCGGAGGATGATGACCAATTGTTCTGATGAGTCTCGTTTGTTTTGTCATCAAAATTAGCCAGAAAACAAAACGTTTGGTTAAATGAAAGCTATATGTTCGTTTATCCATATTTAAACAAGTTAGTTTAATGTATTTTTTTTTGCTTTATTTTCCCTGAAACAACACTCTCCTTCGGTCTGTAATGATGTAACGCCCATTAACGCGAGAAACGGCATAGGTATGTGTGGAGATTGCAGAACCTCGAGAAAACCTGTAAGTCAATGTCCATCGCATGCGAAAATTCAGGACTTGTGGCCACTCAGGATCGAGATACATAATTTCGGCTACGGTTTCTTGAGTGGAAAGTAAATTGTCTTCCACCATACTTATTCTCTCACCGGAAGTTACTGTAGGTCAGGTCATGCAAACCAGTAATAACCATTCTACTCAGTTCGGGAACAAAACAAGGTTCTCTATAGAAGACAGTGGCAGAAGGCAAATTGTCGCCGCACGATGTACTGCTGGCGGTAAAAGGATAACTGCTATTTATCTACGTGCAAAATTCCGTCTTTGGCAAGACTTATTATGATATGTATTTGCCCGTGCCAAAAAATAAATATTAATTTCAGTTTGAAAGTTTTATGCATGTTCTCCACAAGTTATTTCAAAAGTGAACAGTAAACAAGCAATTGTGTTTGGCTGTGGACTTTAGTAAACACGTCTGTGTTATAAAAAAATTGAGAATATAAGGCGAAATAAAAATATCGATCAGAAGAAAAAATTTCGATAGTGTCAACATGTTTAAATGAATAGAACTGTTTAACTGAAAGTTTTACAAAACTCAAATCCACGACAGAATATTAAAGAACTTATGAATATATTTCGTTACACAGAGGCTCGTAAATTCCCCTTACAATCTCCTAGGACTACTAAAAGACACTGAGTAGATGATCTTTTGAATAGGAACCCATGTCTGGAAACATACCATTTTCGTACTACAACTGTAATGATTGTACTAGGTTGGCAGCACTGGAAATGGACAATGAATAAAACATAGCAGCCGCGAGTTGTTAATGTTATGATTAGTCTGTGTAAGTGTTGTAATAAAGTATGTTAGCAGATATCATCAACAGTGTATTTACTGTGTATTAACAGTCCGCCTACTTCTAAAGAATGATATGGCGCCGAAACCCAGTATTAAAGTAACAGTAACATCGTAACAAACTATAGCAAGTTGACCATAACCTTTACAATGGCCGAGGAGCAGGGAGTTAACCTCAAACCTCCTAAACAAGACATGACATGACAGACAGCTGGAAATGAGGTTCCTTAAATTTGATTGGAATTTAGTCGAGAGTAACCTAAAAAAGAATAGTTTAAGGATTCAAGTTGCTATATTTGAGACAATCATTTGCCAAGATGCAGCAATTTTTACAATACCTTTACATTGACAGATATAGAAGAAAATTATATTCAAGTCAGTAAAGAAAAATTTGATGCCTATTTTTCCTAACGCCTACCTGACCTATGAAATATACATCTTTAACAAGGTAGTGCAAGTTGAGGGACAGCAATTTGATGAGTTCCTTATGGTCATCATAAACAAAAAAAAGTGAAAGTTCCAAGAATTGTCAGACAGTATACTTCACGACAAAATCGTTGTGGGTATCGTTAGTGACACAGTGCAAGGCCACAAAAGTTAATGACACTCTCCAATTCATTACGACATAACCTAAGTTAAAGCAAAGTAGAGGAAACCTCTTTAGGTACAGAAGAAACCTTCATTGTTTCCACACTGTCACAATATAAACATTAAATGGACTGGAAAGAAACTCTGACCTTGCACAGAAACTACAGAGTCAAGTTCAAACATGGCACTGAGGCACAATGAAATGTCCTAACTATATGTGTCGTCAGAAAATGTGCGTGTCAAATCCTCCCATCCAATACCAAGTATTTAATGTAATTTACCAAAGACTCTGTCCCAGTACTAGAAGAGGCAAATGTATGTGTGATGACCAACAGCAAAAAGGTTGCTACAGTGCCATTTGTGATTGTTGACTATGGGTTTCAGTGTATACTGGGAAGGGAGACTTGTGAAAATCAAGGGCTCATCAAAAGGTTAGAAGTAGTAGAAATGGATGATGCCTTATTAAATGGGACAAGTTGTTTAAAGAGATTTGTGTATGACATTGACTTGGTTGACCAACCTAACCTCAGAATGTACCCACCTTGAAATGTACCATATCAAATCAGAAATGCAGTTAAGCAGGAACTGGATACCATGGTAGTAAACAATATTATTGAACCAATTCACCAAAGGTAGTGGTGCACAAAAATGGAAAAGTTAGAATATGTATTTATACTTCAGACATCAACAAAAATTTAAAGATGGCATTTTCCCCTCCAAACATTATAAGAAATTGCCACACATCTCATTGCTCGAAAAATTTCGCATTGTTGGTCTGTACTAAAGGGTTCTTGCATGTTAAAGTAGCCCAGCAGACATCTAAGTACCTAACCTTCGCAACTCTGTGGGGCAGATATGCATGTCTACGAATGCCATTTGGACTCGCGCCAGCTCCGTAAGTATTCCAACAAATAATGAACCACATATTGTGAGAGATGAAAGGAGTTTACTGATCCATGGACGACATCTTAATCCATGCTGCAACCAAAGAGGAGCTTGATGCTATCACTCAGGAAACCAATGACAAACTGATGAAAGCAGCATTAAAACTTAATGTCAGTAAATGCACATTTGGACAGAATCCAATAATATTCCTGGATCATATCCTGTCAAAGGATGGAATGTCGGCTGATCCTGACACAGTGGCAACAGTTGAACGAATTTAAAAACATAGGTATGTTCAGGATCGACAGAGATTCCTTGGCATGATAACCTACTTGGCAAAATTCATCATGTAGGTGTCCGAACTGTCAACCGCACTTCGACTTCTGTTGGAAAAAAACAGCATGGCATTGCGATGAAGAACAAGAAAGTGCATTTTAAACCTGAAGAAAAGTCTCAAGTTTCCTCCAATATTAAGATACTATGATCACACAAAACCAGTAATCCTGTCAGTAAATACTAGGAATCATTTAGTAGCATCAGTGCTCCTTCAAGGAAACCAACCAGTCTGCTATGCTTCTAAATCACTCGGCGAAGCACAGTTAAACTATAGCCTTATTGAAAAGGAAGCACTTTCCATTCTTGTAGCATGCAAAACATTTCATGAATGTATCTGGGGAAACCAAAATGTGCTCGTTGAGTCTGACCACAAGCCACTAGAAGCCATCTCCAAGAAGACACTTCTGGATGTGCTTGCCAGGCTTCAAAGAATCTTTTTTTTTTTAATTATTGCAGTACAATCCAATAGTAACCTACAAAAATGGATTGAATCGTATATAGCAGATGCTTTGAGGAAATACTGCGACAACTGTCCGGAAACAGATGCACCTTCAACATTTTACATGCAGTTTTAATATATATTTCCAAATAAAATGTCACCGACATTAAATAAGCAATCAATGCGAGTGCAGAACTGTCACTCTTACGAAACACATAAATGGTTGGCCAACCAAACACAAACTCCTGTGTATATATCTTCAGAAATACTGGACATACAGAGATGAGTTAACCATTTACAATGATGTCATCTTCAAGGGGATACAGACCTTGATCCCAGGAACAATGGCGTCACTGGCTCTCTCACAGTTACATCATGCCTGCAAAGGTATTCAAGACACTAAGGCTGGCAAGAGAACATATCTTCTGAGATGGAATGACACAAGATGTCATGGAGTATATGATAAAATGTGCCACGAGCCAAAAACTACAACGGGACTCGCTCCAGTAACCTCTCAGTGAGGAGGTAGATACACGCACCTGTAATTGTATGTACGTTGTGTCTGATCTATTTCTACTCAAAGGAAAGAACTATTTAATAATTGCAGACAGCTATTCCAGACATTTTGGCTTTGTAAAATTTAGTTCAATTACGAGTGAGCAAATAATTACAGCATTGGAGAGGTGGTTCTCACAACATTGAATACCAGATGAATTCTGTACAGAAGTAGGCCCTCAGTATACCTCCCATGAATTCGACCAGTTCAGGTGAAAATGGTACTTCACAAGACGGATATGTAGTTCCCTATTTTCATCACTCAAATTGGCTAGCAGAACTATATGCTCAAGAGGCTAAAAACCTAATAGCACAATTTTGCGAGGAGTGTTCTTATCCTATGCTAGCAATCCTGTATCACCGAAACACTCCCAAAGGCAAGCTTGGCTCTCCTGTGCAGCATCTAATGAGGAGATGCACCAGAGCATTACTCCCCACCAATAAGAAGTTGTTGCTACCAGCCTTAGTAAAATGGGTACCAAAAAACCTAAAAATCTGTAGACAGAAAGATAGCGAGGCATTCAACAAACACAAAACCTTACCACTTAAACTTGCACCTGGAGCCACAGTATTACACCATGAAGGACACAAACGATGGGTTCCAGCCAAGATAGACAAATCAGTACCCCACTTTCCTGCCTACGTCATATATACACCTCGGGGTATATATAGAAGAAATCCTTGATTCCTTAAACCAACAACGACATTGTCACTGAAGAGCATACAGCTGGAACAGCAGGTACCAGATGAAAGCACAAAAGATTCCCCTGAAGCATCACCTCAGACAGAAGACAACATGGAATCCAGGAGCAGCTCACCCAACTTCTTGGGATTTCGAGTAGAGCCGAGTGAATGAAACGCACACTACACAACACGATTGAGATGTAGAGTGATTCCTCCACAAAGACTTGACTTATAGGAACATCATCCTTTAGCCCAAGCACAGCATATTATACTGAGCGAAGTATTTGCCATGGGTTTCATTGTCTCCTTGTAAATGGGGCATTTACCTTTATATTTAGAGAAGGGGAATAGTCATGGTTGTACTAGATTGGCAGCACTGGCAATGGGCAGTGAATAAAACATGGCACCCAAGAGTTGTGTAACTTATAAACTTGATGCAAACAAGGAAGACATTAGAAAGGCAGACATTCCAGAGGAGGAGTAGAGGGACAGAGCTCTTTGGAAAAGGCTAGTTGGTGAGGCAATGGATCGGCTATGGTCCATGATGCCACTGCAGTAAGTAAGTAAGTAAGCCACGAGTTGTTAATGTATGATTAGTGTGTGCAAGTGTTGGAATGAAGTATGTTAGCAGATATCATCAACATTGTATTTACTGTGTCCCTCTACTATCTAAAGAATTATAACAACCACTTCAAATCAGGCAGTTTACACACGACTGTGCAGAAAACCTGCCCACACATTGATAGAAAATCTGTGCTGGAATACCTGGACATGGGGGGTGGTAGGGTTTTCGTCTCACCAGGCACTGCTGTTTCAAGAATCGATAACAATGTTCGTAGTGAATATAAATTCATTTGTGAACAGAACATGAGGTGGAACGAGATCGTTGGTGCAGCTATCCAGGAACCACTTGCAGAAGTCAAAACGGGGAGCAAAATCGGCTGGAACCAAACATTGTACCCTTTGGAGATGATAAAGATGTAGTTATTGCTCATGCAGAACCTCCCAGACAATTCTGAGAGCAACACCTATTGCACACACAATTGTTTGTGTACTCCCTGATGGGCTCTGTTCAATGTGATGCCTCTTCCAATTCTTCATACGTGTACTTAACCATGTTAATCGGAGACTAAAAGGCATGTAAATGTAGCTGGATGCAGGGTAGACGTCGCGTGGCATCAGGTGATTTTCTGAAGTATTGTACTGCCTACCCGGTTGCATGCCAACTCAGGCACATCCGAGACATTGCTCTTTCCCTTAGTGGAAGTGGACAAGTGATACACCTGATTTGGAATTGTTGTAGCACGGAAACGGTGCGTTCCAGGACATGGGTTCCTATTCAAAGATAGTCTACTCAGTCCCCTCTACAAGTCCTAGGAGTTTGTAATTGGAATTTTTGAGAATCCCGTATATTGCTGGAAATGAACATAGAAATCACTACATTAATGATGGGTCATCCATTTGTAATAAAAGCAAGACCATTTTCTGTAAAAATTGCACAATCAAATTATTTAAAGCGACATCACAGAAACGTCAGTGTAAAACAAATGGGTGCTTGTGACCAGCACAGAGTGCTTATGAAAGCGATACAATGGGCTGTAAAGGTATAAGTCTGCAAGTTGAGAGGCAGATCAGTATGCCATGGTTTCGTGCTCGCAAAAGTATCACTACCCAAGCCTGTTTGAAGCGATCGTATGGCCAGACTGCACAAAGCATCAAGGTCGGCACGTTCAGCCATTCATCTTGGCTGTGCAGCTAACATCGTAATACTATGCTTATATGTACAGGTCGTACATCATGTAGAATAGCTACTGGTCCTGCCAGTCGCACTACATACTGTAAAGAGTAAATGGTAGATTCTGCCGATGTTCAGTAGCAGATCGTGGCACCACATTCTGAGAAATCATGCGGTCAGTGAGGCTTGTACTGCATTTGCTGGCCTCAACAATAACAATTCGTCGGTGTTTGAATAAGGCTACCCTACAAGTCCATTGCTCTGTTTGCCATTGATCCCTCGGCATTATGCCGCCAATGTTGCCAAAACTCAACATTGGACAGAGGTATGGAATCGCTTTGCTCTTGATAAATCCCTCTTCATGTCTAATGCAAGTGATGGCGCAGCAGGGGTCATCGCCACAGTGGGCAAGGTGACCAACATCTACTGACTCGTGAACGCTATAGGTCCTAGACACCGGACGTTGTGTTATAAGTTGCCCCCGTTACGATGCCGGGTCACTTCTCGCAATTGTTGAAGGCACGGAGTCAGCACTGTGATATATCAATATGGTTTTGGGGCCACTCTATCATACAGCAAGATAAATATTGTTCTCATATAGCTCGCATCACCCCAGAGACTCAACAATATGTGGACACCATTCATAAACCTGCTAAGTCTTCAGATTTTTCCCATATTGAAGACATGTGGGATATGATGGGATGACATTTGCACCGCCATCTTTTACCTGCTCCGACACTGGCTGATGAATGCATGTAGTTGCATGAAGCATTGTCACATCACTTCCTGTATAACAGCACGAGAAGGCTCTGCCCCACATAGCTTTGCGATGCTAAACAATGTGCCTTCTGTGCATGAATGACTAATCACTACTTACATGTGCCATAATTCGTCAGTCTGTAATGGTGTAGTATAATTCCGCACAGGGAAAATGAGATGCAGCTATTTCAATGTCAAGCACTGTTTTTTCCGTTCTTGGTGCGGAGAGCAAAGTTTATTTAAAGCATAGGTTTGAACAAAGAAATTCTAAAGAATTTGTTAAATTACATTCAGCTATTCAAATTTGATTTGTTATATTTGCTTACATACAAAACAGAAAAACACAGCAGGCAAGAAAACTAATGATCCTGGGTGGCAGAAATTGTTATTTGCCAAAATATAAAAATTGAGCTTCCCAAATTAAATAGAATAAAGTTTAGTAGTAAAGGTGCAGAGACACCAACGTGTGGCAAACATGAGGAGTGGTAAGACAGTTCGGCTGTCCTCGGCAGGTACATCCCGTGGAACCTGCACGAGCCGCAGATGGACCACTACGACTTCGGCGATGGCGACAATGACTTCTCGCCCTTCCTCAATGTGACGCAGTTCGTGCAGACTGCGCAGGAGGAGGATCTGCTGGTCGTCATCCGCTCTGGCCCCTTCATCGCCGCCGAGTGGGACTACGGAGGCCTTCCTGCGTAAGTACTTCATCAACAGGCCGACCATTAACTGTACCTGCTCCGACACTGGCTGATGAATGTACTGTAGAATCTGCTCGCCCATCTTGGGTTAAGGAGCAAAGACGCAAATACAGCTTAGGGCGAAATCATGTCCTCTTGGACAATAAAGTTTTTCTGAATCGGCATGAAAACATATTTGTGTATTGAATAGCCTCTATTTGGAATGTGTAAATAAAGAGAGTGAGTGAGTGAAGAGATTTGGGCGGCTCTTAAAGGCGAGGTCTTGAGAGCCGACGGGGGTGATTGAGGTGAGTATGGAGCAGCTCCGAAATGAAAGGACGGGGGGAAACGAGAGATCCACAAGAAAACACACCGACTGCGTAAATAAAGTTTTCCTTTGTATGAGCTACAATTATTTCAACTTTAACTTGAAATTTATCTTCCCTTTCTCCCACACTTCTTTCACGTTCCCGGTGTTTCTCTCTTCTCTCCTCAGTCCAAACGATTTTTCTCTTTTTCTTGGATTTTACATGAAAACCTATACATTTTTGCAGCTTGTCTTCAAGTCGTCAGCGTATGTTAATGTCTTCATGGATAATATGGAGTTCCTGAATGTCCTTATAGCTGCTCTAATCCATGTGATATTAAGTTTCATTTTTTAAAGTTGCAGGTGAAAAGTTCCCTGTGAGTCACTTAAGTCCATTCTTTGAAGGTGTCCATAAAATAATTATACTCTTACCTAATTACGTCTTGTGATTTTCTCAATGTGTGTAATGAGTTCTGGTGTTTGCATCGTCTGTATTGTTCCCTGTCTTTAACTGATCCATTCATTTTCCTTAGTATTCTTCTTTCTGTAATTTCTAATTCCTTCGGTATCATTTTCCTATTCAATTTGAAATGTTCTGCTCGATAAAGTGTTTCTGGACGAAATCGTGTTGAGTAATGCCTAAGTTTAGCATTAATAGATATTGACTTCTTATTGTATATGTTACTATTTAGTTTATAATATTTTATGAACTTGTAACCCCTTGTTTTGATGGCTTCTGTTTCTGAAACATTTTGTTCAATAATTTCGTCTAGATTTTGAATTTAGCCCTTCGCTGATTTGGCTATAAATAGTTTTCATTTTCTTGTGAGCTGTCTTTATGTTGGTCATGTATTCTGTGTTCTCAGAGCAGATTTTTAGACCTATCTTTTCGGCTTGCTCATTCAGAAGTTCTGTCTCTCTAGTGGCTATTTTAATTCAGTCTGAAAACAATGCTAGGTGATCTGCGAAAGCTAAGCACTGCGAAAGTTAGGCAATGTATTGCCAGGTTGTCTCTTCTGTAGCCTAATCTTATCCTATTATCAATTTAATTTTCTTTCATTGATTTTCTCCTTTCTCTTATAACTTTTTCAAGGACACAATTCATGAATAATGATGAGAACAGGAGCCTTGCCAGGCTCCTGTTCTCAAACTGTCTTGAAATCTTGCCTCTAAATTACGCTTTGGAATTAGTATTTGTTAATGGATGTCTGATCATATTTACTATTATATGGTCTAGACATATCTATTTGAGGATACTGATCAATACTTATCCGTAAATTGAGCCATATGCCTTTTTAAAATCAGCAAAATTTCTAGCCCTCCTTTAGTACGTAATTTTTGTCATTATGTTAATGACCTGTTCTACAATTGATCTACTTTTCCTGAAGTCCAGTTAGAGTTCCTCAAGTAAGGGATCAAGTTGTTTCTCTTCTTTTGTTAATAATGCATTGGATAGGAATTTCTAATTAACTGCCAGAAGTAGTTGTTTACATCAACTGATAACCTTTCTTGAGTAGTGGCTGTATTAGTGCTGTTATCCAGTCTTGGAGGATTTTCTCAGTTATGTAAATGTTTTGGATAATTTCAGTCAATTTGAGTATAAATTTATAATTCGCGTCCTTCCAAAGCTCAGTGATTATATAATCTTCACAGGATGCTTTATTGTTTTTGAGTTATTTTATTATTTAAATTTTTTATTTTATATTGGAGGGTGGAGAGATAGAGTGTAGGACAGATTCCTGATCAAACGTAAAAGTTGATGTAGGACTCTCATAATTTAGTAACTTCTCGAAGCAGTTAGCTAAGATTTCGCAATTTCCTTGTTGTTGTGAGCTATTTTTTCATGTTAATCTTTAAACAAAGTTTTGGAGGAGTGCATTAACTCAAATTATGTTTGAAATTTTCATAAACGTCTGTTGTATTTTTCTTTCTAAAATCTTGTCCTATTTGTGCTAGTCGGTTTTTATCATAATTATTTTTTGTATTCCTGATTAAATTGGCTATTTATTTCCATACTTCTAGATTTTTTTTATTTACTCGGTTCTTACGTGCATTCCACTTCTGCCAAGATCGTTGTCTCTTGTGATTAATTCGTCACAATCCAAGTTCCACTACATGTGTTTCTTGACTTTACTAAGTGAGATTGTCCCTTTAGCTTTTTAAATAAGAGATGCTTTTAATTGTTCCCAGTTTTCTGAGTTCTGGGTTTCTAATTTCTCGGTGAAGCTGGTATCATTTTTAAGTCGTGCTGTATCATAATTTAAGGATTTTTGGTTTTACTTATCTCCTGAAATTTCTTGGTAGTAGTTGAGATATTATTTTTAATAGACAGTGGCCTGAGTCTAAATCCGCTATTCTTAATACTTAAAAATTTTGGATTTATTTTGAAGCATTTCTATGTAATGCTACATGATCTACATGAATTTCGCCTAAGTTAGTTTTTTGGAAAGCACGTGTTTCCTGTTTTCTAGGGAGGTGTTAAAAGGGGGTGTTTTCATTACTAAATAAGTTATTTTGTATAGTTCTAATAATGTTTCACAATTTTTGTTATTTCTTTTATGTGCTGGAAAATCACCAAAAATATTCGTAAATTTTCTTTCGCGCCCAAATGTGCATTGAAGTCGCTTAGAAAATAATTGTTTGTTTGTTAGGAATTCTTATGGGAGGTCCTTGTAGTTCTTCCGAGTACCTGTTTCATCTCTTTTAGTTTTATTGGCGTGGCTCGTGAACATTGACTGATATGCATACTTTATGAGTGCAGTCACGTAAAGAAAAGTGCATATATTCTATCATTCGGGGACTGGAAGTTCGTGAAGGAGTTTAATATTCTGTGATTGACTATAAATGCTGTTCCTAAAAATGAGATATTTTTCATTATTCTTTACCCTATTTTCCCTTGCCTATTCTATTCCCTTGCCTATTCCCTTGCCTAAATATACTTCCAACTCAAGCATATGTTCATCTATAAAATTTGTTTCTTGCACTGCTGCAATAAGTGTATCGTGTTTCGTTCGGGTGTCCGCTAATTACTTAACATTTCCTGTGTCTTCAAAAGAGAGATTTTGTTCATTGTTGCAAAAGTGTTCGAGCATTTGTTTGATCATTTAGTGTAAATTTCCAGAAATCTCCGATTCATTCTGACATGTTGGTGCATGTTCTCCAGAATCCGATGGCTAAGTTGCGTCACGCTTGGCAGCAGTGGATTGTTTACCTCCTGGAGTAGCTTTTCGCTCGTGATTTTCCATCATGTTCTAGTTGAAAAATTTCCTTTCTTGGTTACCTTTGTTTCATCTAAACCAAAATACTGCCAAGGTTGTAAGTCATAGAAGTCTTTGCTTTGGTTCAGTGCAATTTTTGTACCTATACAGGGCCACTACGCGGAGGTGCTGAGAGAAGGCCCCAGGGATTAATATAATTATTTCATCTGAGAAGTTAAAAATATTTGCACATAAATTTTCTCTCAGATTTGGGTGTTTGTTTCAGTCTTGTATCTCTTCGGGTTCTCTCCATGTCACTAAAGTTACTTGTAATTAGACCTATAGGAGCCGTGGTGATGCAGTGGCTAGAGCACTCGCCTCCTACCAAGTCAAACCAGTTTAGACTACCGGCGAGGTCGTGCCGGATGATGTCGCTGGTCGGTAGGTTTTCTCAGTGACGTCCCGTTCTTCCCGCCATTGCGTTTCGGTGCTGTTGCATACAGTATCCACTCTCATTGGCTCTCAAAGCCCGACGTTAAGTGGCGCCCAAACCTCTCCAGTCCATTGCTCGTCATCTTCGTAAAACTCTCTTTCTGAACTTGTAATTGATGCTGATAGATAGATATTCGTCATATTTGACTGACATTTATGTTGTATTTTCCACCACAATTTTTGATTATTTCATAGATCTATTACTGTGTTTCACTTGTACATCACACCGTGAGTGGTGTCAATCAAACTTAAACAGTGCGCAAATAGTGAGCCACAAGTTTTGACGGTAAAAATTTCCCCTGAGCTACCCATTTTCGAAA
Source organism: Dryococelus australis (assembly GCA_029891345.1). Taxonomy (NCBI): domain Eukaryota; kingdom Metazoa; phylum Arthropoda; class Insecta; order Phasmatodea; family Phasmatidae; genus Dryococelus; species Dryococelus australis. The sequence continues at coordinate 159,227,215 of CM056995.1, forward strand.
CTTGGGTCATTCCTACAGAGAATTCACAACAGCAGTGCCTCTGTTCAATATTGTCAATGTCTTTTAGGTGTAAATGTTATTTCAGAACTTGCCTTTATCACGATAATAGGCCCAAGAAACTAAATGTAGCAGGCGAATTCTGAAACATGACCCGTGTTCTAATTCACCAGTCAAGGGCCCGTACCTGGATTAGTGCCCTTGAAAAGTGCATCCCGGATGTGACGTCACAGTCTCCCTGACCGAATTTCCGGTAAGGGCACATCTGCACCCTATAATTTCCCTTCAGCCAAGGATACGACTCGTATCCTCTTCTCGAGCCCTTGATCGTTTCCTGGTTTGCAACTTTTTCAAACATTTCATTTGTTTGTGTTTGGTTTATTTATTTTGTTAACAACTCTTCACGGCCGTGGAAAACATTTACAAATGTCAGAACGACAAATAAAACTCGCATAGAGTTAAACAAGACAAAGTAAAACTCGTGGTTGAAACGAACACAGGCGTCCGAATTCACAAACTAATATTTCTCATGACGGGAATACGGGTTCGTGACAGGGAATGGATCAAGGGCAAGTGAGCCATGGCGCATTGCAGTGAACTCTAGCACAGCCATGTCTTACGAGCCAGTCGTCAGACAGCCATGTTAACTATTTCAGAGTTCCTCCGTTGCAACTCAAGCACAGATGATGAGTTGTCAAGTTGCGAGATTTGGGCTGCTCTTAACAATGACGTCGTGAGAGTTGATGACGGTGGGATGAGGTGAGAATGAAGCTGCGTCGGATTGCAAGGGCTGACAAACAGAATATCTTTGAGAAAACCCGCCGACCAGTGGTATCGTCCACCCCGATTCCCACTTGCGAAAATCCGGGAGGGACTCAGCCGGGAATTGAACCCGGATCACCTTGGTGAGAGGCGAGCAGGCTAACCGCTCAGCCACCGTGAGCCCCACAGAGGACTATAATAGGATTCTTCACTTTGGGGGGGGGGGAGATTTTGGATAGACATTTTTTTCCCCCTCACTATCGTGCTTCTACCAATAAGCCACTGATAACAAACACAAATGCTCTAAGTCGTTTTCACTGTGGAGAAGCATAAGTAAGAGAGATGCAATAATGAGTCACAGTACATGATCTGGCAGTCAGAAGTATACGTGTAATTCTGATGGTGGTGGGAGCCTGACGAATGGTAACTCATTTATTGCGTTTTTTCGACAGTGAGATTGGTTGCCGGTTATCTATTGGTGTGGGGCAGTGATTTTTGTTTATCGCTTGAGCCATATTTGATGGGTGAAAAAATGTTTAGCTTGCTCCAAGAAATTGTGTACAGTAACATTCTTCCAACACTGTGGCAGCAGTTTCGAACAAAGCCTTTTCTGTATCAAAGGTGATAATTTTCCTGTTGGTATATTAAGGCCAATCGCATTGTGGCTTGTAGACAGTCAGGTCCCAGTGGCGATTTTAAATCACTTCTGCAACAGTCGTATGAGAGAAAGTAAGTGCTTTTGCTGGAAATATATTCATGTATATAAAGGGTAATTCTACTAGAACGACAAATTAAAAGGTTATTATAATAGCACACATCAATGGTGGCTGATGATGAGATGAGCTTATACCAACAGCAATGAGACGGAGTACGGTTGTAGGATAACAGGAGAGTATCTAGAGTAAATGCTTGGATTAGTCACTTTTTCCTCCACAAAACCCAAAACAAAGCAATTTTAAGTGCGATAGATCAGCATCCAAACTGAAGCATGTGATTTCGTGGCCATTATCAGTCAATTAATTACTTTCATGTCTCAACTGCGTCGAAGTAAACGAAGACAATTACCACATTTTAGCAGATGTTTCATTTATGTGTATATATTATTGGCTGTTACCAGTAAAATGGAGATTGAAAGGTCTACCCACAGAGTACTTAAGAATACAGACTAGAAACGGCTGCTTATTTTGCGAACCCTAGTTGCACAAGACAGCAAGGGCGTTATTTAACAGAAAAATGTTCGACTGCTGTCCTCCAATAAGCGTATTGTAACCAATGTGGTAGCTGGCAACACAGACAAAAAGGAAATCTTTCGCAGCACGCAATAGGTAATAAGACACACAGCCCATTCCTAGATACTCGCGTAGCCAATCAGAGGGTAAATATACACAAATCAAAGAAACTGCCAATGTACTTCGCATATGTATGCTTATATAGTCTGTGATATAAAGAAACACCTGCCTTATATAATCTGTGGTATAGATAAACATCTGCCTTTTATACTCTGTAATAGAGAAACACCTGACTTATACACTGTGTGGTCTAGAGAGATATCTGCCTTATATACTCCATGGTATTGAGGAAAACCTGCTTGCTCTACTATGTGGTCTAAAGGAACACCTGCCGTATATACTCTGTGTTCTAAAGAACCACCAGAGTGGTTCTAAAGAACCACTAGTCTGTGATCTAGAGAAACACCTGCCTTATATACTATGCGGTCTAGAGAAACAACTACCTTAATAATTTTGCAGTCTAGCGACTCAACTGCCTTAATAACTTTGCAGTCTAGAGAAATAACTGCCATATATACTATGCAGTCTATGGAAACATCTGCCTTATATACTCTATGGTCTAGAGAAATACCTGCCGTATGTATTCATTGCTATAGGGAAACACCTTACTTATATACTCATGGTATAGAGAAACACCCACTTTTTATACTCTGCGGTCTAGAGAAACAACAGCCTTGTACATTCTGTGGAATAGAGAAACACCTGCCTTATACACTCTGTGGTTTGTAGAAACACATGCCTTATATACACTGTGGTCTAGAGAGATTCCTGTCTTATATTCTCTGTGGTATAGAGAAACACAAACCTTATAAACTCTGTGATTTAGAGAAACACCTGCCTTATATACTCTTTGATATAGAGGAAAAAACTAGCCTTATATACTATGGGGGTCTAGAGAAATAACTGCCTTTCATTCTTTAAGGTCTAGAGAATCACCTGCCTTATATACTTTGTAGTCAAGAATAAAACCTGCTTTATATTTTCGGTTGTCTATAAACACCTGTCTCATATAATATATAACATAGAGAAACACCTACCTTATATAATGTGTGTTGTACAGAAAAACCTGCCTATATACTTTCTCGTATAGAGAAACACAACCTTTTATATTCTCTGGTCTGGAAGTGCACCCGTCTTATATACTCTGTGCTCAAAAGAAACACCTACCTTATATACTCTGGTCTAGAGAATCTTCTGCCTTTTATACACTGTGGTCTAAAGAAACACCTGCCATAAGAACTTTGCAGTCTAAAGAAACAACTGACTTATATACTATGTGCTATATAGAAACACCTGCCTTATGTACTCTATGGTCTAGAGAAATACCTGCCATATATATGTTCATTCGGATAGGGAAACACCTTCTTTGTATACTTTGTGGTATAGAGAAAACCATACTTTTTTTCCTCTGTGGTCTAGAGAAACACCCGCCTTATAAACTCTGTGATCTAGAGAAACACCTACCTTATATACTTTGTTATATAGAGAAACACCAGCCTTATATACTCTGTGGTCTAGAGAAACAACTGCCATTTATATTCTGTGGTCTATAGAAACACTGCCATTTATACTGTGTGGTCTAGAGAAACACCTGTCTTATATTCTCTGTGGCCTAGAGAAAAAAACTACCATAAGTTAGGTACTCTGTGGTCTAAAGAAACAAATGCCTTTTATATTTACAATGTGGTCTAGAGATACACCTACCTTTTATACTATATGGTCTAGATAAATACCTGCCTAATATACTCTGTGATCTAGAGAAACACCTGCCCTATATACTATGTGGTCTAGGGAAAAACCTACTCTAAATACTCTGTGGTATAGAGAAACACCTGTTTTATATACTCTATGGTTTAGAAAAACAACTGCCTTATGTAATTTATGGTACAGAGAAAAACCAGCCTTTTATTCATCGCCATTATGAGAAACACCAGCATTTTATACTTTGTATTCTAAAGAAAACCTAGTTTATATACTCTGTGGCCTAGATCTTACTTACCTTTTATACTATGTGGTCTAGAGAAACGCCTTCTTTTTATACTATGTGGTCTTGAGAAACACCTACGTTGTATTCTCTGTGGTCTAAGCAAACACCTGCGTTATATACTCTGTGGTCCAGAGAAACACCGGCGAGGTTGGACTGCAAAAAGCATGTGTAAGTTATCCGCGTATTAATGGTCGATGGCGAAGACAAGACATATGGTTTGCTGCAGGTGGTTGCTGAGAAAGCCGGACTTACAGATCAGGACGTGGGACCCTTTCTACATCGAGCGTATGCAGAAGTACTTCAACGTTCTCTTCCCCAAGCTGGCTAAACTGCAGTTCGAACATGGTGGTGCCATCATTGCTTTTCAGGTAGGCAGCTTCATTGTGGGTTTTTTACTGTTTACCTATGGCGTGCGTGGAACTTGAGTTTCTTTCACAAGGAGATCACGCAATGCTTTCGATATGAATATTATTGATCATTGGAAAACTTTATATATAGCGGTTAATCGATTTTTTAGAATGTACACTGAGATTTGAATTGATTTCCATTTTTTCTCACTGCGCAGGCCAGTGCAGTATATCTTGGGCTGGTTAAAACTTCAGAATATCATAAAATACATTAGTATATGTTGAGTAGTTTTTGTACGAATTAAAAAAAAAATTATATATTTTTTCTGACATTTAAGAAACTTGAAAATTCTTGTAGTATTTAAATGCAAATCCGGTACAGTTGGTTTATTTTTGCTGTGTAACTCAAGTAGAGATATCTATATTTCAGATGTTCTTTCTCAAAACATGAGCAGTAACGATGATTTTAGGCAATCATGTACGTTTTCAATTTTTTTTTAACATTAAATACAGACTTCGTCAGAATATATATATATATATATGTGTGTGTGTGTGTGTGTGTGTGTGTGTGTGTTTTATGCACTCTGTACATATAATTATACAGCAACCGTCTCGGCAACATGTGTAACTGTTGACGAAATTTGTGCCATAACTCACTGAAATTTCATTCCTAAAGATATCTCAATTTGGCGACTCTTCAACAAAATCCTTGAAAGGTGTACACATGGTATTTAGGACGTTGTACAGGTTTCTCAAAAATACCTATTGTTAGTACATTTAACGAAAATGTTTTACAGAAAATTGGGGAATTCGTTTTTTTCTTTAATTAATAACGAAGAGAATATTTCATCGACTATGTTGGATGTGTGGGTGGGATATTTTCTTTGTGAGTCCCGTTGTGCCAGCCACTATCTTTGTGTAATACATGGGATTGGTGGAGAGGCAGAGTTAGAAGATGCATGAGCAGTTGTGGCCTGGGTTTCGGAATGCGACCGCAAGCGAATACGTCCTGGCTAATAATTAGGCACCTCACAGATTTCAGTCAGACCCAGTAGGCGCATTAGGCCTAAGAAGTGTGAGTCAAAGTGTGAAACTGAACGTCATATATGTGTACTTATTAAGGTGACTGCATTTTAAAAATTGTTGTTATGAAAAATGAAAGAGAAGATAATATTGTTGAAATGACATTATTATGTTTAATAATTTCCCTTGAACGTACAGTAGCATGATGGTCTAGGGCAATGTCGAAGAGTATTTTAGTGTCTCACCTCTTTCCTATGTTAACTTCCCAGATGACAGAGGTATGTTTTATACAGACTTGCAAAATGTGTGTGGTTTCTTTAAATGTTATGCTTCAGGCAATATACTTTCTATTTAAATTTTTGGGCCACTGTTTGTTTGACATGAACAGGAGGGTATATTCCGATTGAAAAACGTTTGGAAATTAGAGTTCGTATTCAAAATATAACATCCGTCTTCACTGAGATACCAACCAGTGAACAATCGATGGTTGTATTATTATGTAGACATCTGTGTTCCTTAGACTGCTGTCAGACAACAAAACTAAATTGGAACACTTATGCATATAAATGTGTGTGCGTTTATCAGACAGGGTATGAAACCGTTACACATTCACTTTGAACATGAGAAGATTTGGTATGGGTTGTTCACGATAAAATGAACACTTTTGAAAGTCCTGCTTAAGATCAACTTGTATGCAAATTGTGCATTATTCCACATTATGTAAAACTAACATTGCTATGGGCCTCACAACCTTATTCATGCATTGGTCAGGTGAAACGGTGAAATTATTTGAAAAGAAAACAAATTTTCAAATTTGGTCATGTTTATATTTCGATGCTTTAAAAAAAACAGAAAGTAAAATAAATTATTAAAGTTATCACAAATAGTCACCTAACACTTTTTATGCAACGTTAAGGTAAAGAACTACTTTCCATCTATCATTAACAACTTTACCGGGCGCATGTCACTCAGCGCGCACATTAAAATATATGCAGGCAGGGGCAGTGATTTTTTTCTAATGTTTATTTCAAAAGTGCTCACTTTATCGTGAATAGCCTTTATAAACGTGACCGCATTTGACATGCTAAGTGTTGCACTTGCTCTCAGCCCCTGATGTTCCCTTATAAAGTCCCAACTAGCAGACGAAATGCGGAGAAATTTGACTCGGACATGCCTCGGTGTATGGAAATACTATTAATGGAAAGATACGGAGTGGCGGAGTCTACAAAACGTGAGGGCCAACTGTGTGTTCGCTGTCCACGACCTGTTTCATAACTGCACTTTCATTTCACAATAATTCACTCTTAATTGTCTGTTTCAATTTTAACATCAATATAATACGTACAGTGCGGTGCGAACTAACACGCAGTGAAAGAGCGCGAGTTTTATTTCCCGAGTGTGCTGTAAAACTGCGCCAATAAAGGACGATCAAGAATGAATTAATTAAGAAGTTTTATGTACGGACACCAACGGTTAGATGGTTTCCTAAGCTCGGGTAATGTTCCGAACAAACAGCGACATTTCCATTATCGCTAGGCCTTTCTACACCTACATTTCCACAGGTTTGTCGAAACGTGTATCCGGGTTACCATTTTGTGATCGTCAATATAACTCCGTACAAATATTTGCAGTCATAACTAAAAGCCCTACTTTTTTCTGTACATATATGAAGGTAATTTTGATGATAGCTTGGATAGCAGGACCATGCGTATAAAAAAGCAGGAGTTTTCCGCCATATTTGATAATAATACGTAGAGTAATGTGTATCATGAGCTATTAATTACCATTCAAACCGTATTTTTGGCGGTACAAACGTAAGAAATAGCCGGCAAGTTTACTGCGCATACTAGGTATTCAGCACACGTAGTTCGAATCGAATATCTTTAGAAGAACATGTGTATAGTACAGAGAGAAGAGAGAGAGAGAGAGAGAGAGAGAGAGAGAGAGAGAGAGAGAGAGAGAAACCTGAGTGCTATAAAAAAGAGCACTTGTTAATATATTAATGTTGCAAAGTTCTTTTTCATACTGAAATCTGACTTCATTTTGTTGTTTAATAGGTCTTATAAATACGTATTTAAGAACTGTATAGGTTTAAAAGTGGCCTCTTTCAACATTACATATTTTAGAACTTAACGACTACAAAATTTTGTGTGAACAATAAGCACTACTAACGAGCCAGTTTAGGTTCAAGGCGGTTTAATGGCAACCGAGTTATAAATGCAAAGAAAATTTAACGATGCATAATTTTTGAAGTAAATCACCCATGTATTTAAAACTAATTCATTTATGACATCATTAGTATTGCTATAGACAAGTGAATTTGTGTTTGTTAGATTTCTAAATATTGTAAAAGCCCTTTATATTCCATGTGTCAGTATATTATCCTACAAAACGGCGGATGAATGTTACGAATGTATTAAATTAATGCTCACCGTACAGTTACTTGCAAATAATAATTGTTTGAAGAAAGCCTAATAGTTTTACAGACACGACATACCAACGAATCAAAATTGTATGACCTATATTTGAACATAAGTGCCTGTTGAAATAAAAGTATACACCTACATTAAGGATGGACAACCGTAGAATTTCTTGAAGTGAAATTTAGCAACAATTCCTGAAGTACCTACTTTCGAGATGCGATGAAATTATTAAAATAAAATTGCTTTTCGTAAATACACCGTGATTCTTTACGTACACTAAATTACGCGGTGTACGTTTCAGCAGTTCTAGAGAGAAAAATGTACAAATAGGCCCATATGAACTGAGGAAGAAAGAACGAAAGAGGTGAATTGTAACAGAAAATCACGCGCTAATTGCCTGTGTACGGCAAGAAAATTGCAAGCATAGCAGGCTGTAGGGAAGTGTGTGGCAGGCAGGCCTATGGAGACAACCGAAGGGACTCGTAACTCTTCAATGCACATTCGGCCAGCAGAGAAACAATCGCACAATATGCCGGTCGTCAACAGACTAACGGGATTAAAAACGTACCTGACTTTGAAAGTACCTTACCGCGATTGGGGTCAAGTTTACCTCCCATCTTTACTTAAATCCAAGTTACGAGGGAGGGTGAAAAACCTGGCATAGGCACCGTAAAAACCCCTAGACAGAAAATATTTGCAAGAGTGCGTGCATTTTACGAAGTAGAAAGAGGTTTCAACTCTAACAGAGGATGGGAAAGGATATTCTTTAATGAAAAGGTGTTTGAAACACTAGAAGAGAAAGATTTAAGAGGAAGACATGATGGTACGTCGCTAAGGGGGGGGGGGGGGTGGCGCTTCCTTTTTTTTTGCTGGTCACGCTGGATTTAATTTGCAACCAGGGAGGTGGGGGTTACCTGCCCTCTGGCGGAGGGGAAGACACGCTATTGGGCATTTCCCCTCCGTGCCACCAGTGGACACCTGAAACAAAAAGAGGACGAGAAAAAGAAGACTTTTCTTTGACTTTCCTCATTTTGTATTCTTCGTCTTGCTTCATTTAAAAATTCGATTTCAAATATCAGCTTCCTGTCCTACTTTCTCTTATACGACTATGACATTTTGAAACAAATATAAACCAATTCATTATTACAAAGAGTTATAACTTGTTTCAAAGAGAGCGCGTGCACTTTTGTGGACAATGTTTACGCGCACTCTTGGGGGACGAACAGGATATTCCTGCAATTACCGATAGATAGCAGCAAATCACCATGGAAGCTTGGAATCATTGCTGTTACAAAATGCACGCACAATGAATACACCTTCGTTAGGCCTACCCTTAAAATATTACATAAAAGTAACAAAAATTGTTCTCTCACCTGTCAAATCAACAAATAGTATTGAAAAACTGCAGGTTTCACAACACACACTTGCCTCATAGTAACAAAGCGTCTAAGGATACACCTAGTTTTTTTCAGGGTTGTCAACTGCCAGGAAATGGCACTGCACACTCTTGGGGGTTGCGTACTCATAGCTGCTTTTCCCCTAGAGATAAATGAAAAACAAAAATGAAACGATACAATTAATAATATTACCCGCAATGGTTTTCATAGACTGTAATACTGAGTTTACGCGCTTTTCTTAAAAACAGTGATTTAACAGTGACGTCACAGTAGCACTTTATAAAACGGCACGACTTTTGCACTGCAACGTCATATCTTGGAATAATTTCCATTGATTCGCTGCCAACCTAACACGGAGCGTGTGTACTCGTCCTGTAGCATGTAACTTACAGGTAACAATGGGCAGTGGTTATTTCAAATGTTGGTTTTAAAAATGCTTAATAAACTGTGAATCGAATTGATGTCCGTTTTGTAGATGATGTATAGGACGTGTAGGTAAGGTTCATTCTACCAGGTAGGAACAAAACATGATGTTTTATGGGAGAGTTTTGCAAAGGGTAAATTCTTTCAGCAAGGTGTCCAGTGTTATAAAAGGTAACTTTTAATATACACTAATGTAATAAAGAGGTAACGTGAGTTTGTTTTTATTTGTTTATATGAAACGGCTTATCTCAGAAACTACAGGACTAATTCCTATAATTCTTTCGCTGTTAAGAAACTACATTCTTCCAGAGAGGCAAACGCTATGTTTAACCAAAAAAAAAAAAAAAAGAAATCGATGAGAAATTTAAAAATGTGTAAAAAAAAGTCGGAGAAAAGTAAGCGACTTTGCTGCTTTCTAAGCATTATTAAATATAAAATGAAACAATGTTAGAAGAAATTATATATCTAAATATTGAAAAATTCTCAAGTAGTCGAAAGTAGTCGCAGGTAGTCATGAGTAATCGAAGGTAGTCGAAGGTAGTCTCAAGTAGTCGCAGGTAGTCACAGGTATTCGCAGGTATTCGCAAGTAGGCGCAGGTAGTCACTGGGTAGTCGCGGGTAGTCGAGAGTAGTCGCAAGTAGAGATGGGTAGTCGAAGGAAATCACGAGTAGTCGCGGGTAGTCGCAGTTAGTCATGGATGGTCGCAAGTAGTAGCAGGTAGTCGTGGGTAGTGACGGTAGTTGCGGGTAACACTGGTACTACGACAAAAATATCTCCGATAATAAAGCAAAAATCTTACAAACCATATGTAGGTGTGTATTTTAATAACTCCAAAAAACCTGAGTGATGCGATGGCGGGCTGCTATTTAATATATATAAAATAGAGAAAATCAGGTACTTTGCCGACTCTATGGCTTACCTAGGGGCGAAAATGTTTAGTTGCCAAACTTTTAACATTGCTATTCTCAATGTGCAGTAGAAGTAACCTTAGTGTGTGTAATTGAGCGGTAAGAGCTGGTGTGCAGATCGAGAACGAGTACGCCTACGTGTCTGTGAAGAACTACACGTACTTGGCGGAGATCAAGCGGCTGATGGACAGCAATGGTATCACGGCGCTCAAGTTCACTACCGACACACCCACTGTGTGTGGCAAGTGTGGTAACCTGGAAGGAGGTCAGTATGCTAACACCGCCTCTCGCTATGCACAACTCGCCTTCCGTTTACATGCAATGCGTCCAGTAGAGTTCAGTTTGTACAGCTCCAAATAAACACAACTTATTTTAATATTTTATTATTGGGTGAAATTAATGAAACCAAAACAATAATAAAAAATTTAATGCAAACTTATCATATGTTCATAATTAATTTGAAATTATACAATATTAAATTCAAAATAATATATTTTTGTAAATAATAAGGAAATATATAAATACATTTATATTGAGCCTGTTGATAAGTATAAAGAAAATTTTAGAGTTAAAATTTAGCTATGTGAAAAATATTTAATTCTGGACATGTAAATATGTTACTCCATAAGAGAAGCTATGGTATTATTTCCTCAATTAATGAATTCAGTTGTGATAATTATTTGTGGCATGTCACTAGATATTAATATCTGCAGTAGGATTTTATTTACAGATAGCACACAGAATCAGAAGGTGTCGCATATCTCACGGCTTGCAACTTAATTTTATGCCTGTAGATTATTTGGGCCGGTTGATTGGTAAATGTTATTATGATATAAGCTAACATTTTTGTCTTGATATTAAGCATGTGACAAAAAATATATAAATTATTCTTCCCGTGGTTGTGCATAAAAATAACAGGGACAGCATGCTAAATAAATGCTATGAACGGATGCGAATTTGGTTTATGGACTATAATTATTGCTTTTTATGTGTAGTCGATATAGATTATTCATGTTTATATAAAATCTTGATTGGTGTATACCTCCTACATATCACATATCTATATATCATTTACATATGTAAATATCATCAGACACGTGACCAGTATACATCCTTTATCAGACGACTCCATAAAATAATCATAATTCTTCATTTGCCACTTTTACGCCACTTATTATTTTGATTGTGTATAAGAAAACGCCGGATAGTTAGCACTAATATTGGCAGTGCACTTTTGAAAAGAGATAATTTATTTCCTGGTTGTTAGCACAAGTAGGCCAGTGTGGACGAAAAAAATATACACACTTACGGCACGGTTAGGGGTTTAGTTAACTGTGTGGTGGTTTATGTGTTTAAGCGAATTGTAGTGTACTACATTATTTCACTTTAAATATGAATAAATATAACACATTACATGAACCTTTTAATATAAAAAGGTAGGTTACCTTCCGGATCCCGAATCTACCAAACAATGCCTAATGCCCAAAGTTTTATTTTAACTAATTTGGCTCCTATTGCCTAACAGTTTTAGTTATAACCACATACATATCAGACATAGACGATACTCCGGACACCGACTCCAATGAAACTGAAGATAGAGATTTACTTCTATCTTCATTTCCAATGGTTTCATGGCCATTTTTTTTTAAACGAGTTTTTCTTTAAGAACATTGTCACATTACATCTAAGTGTGGCTGTGGTGGTCGAATATGCTTGAATGCTCGGCAGGCATGTGTAATGTTAATTTTTTATATTTAAAATGTATAATTTTATTTATTCCACAGACAATATGCGATACTTCCTTCATTAAAAATTGGGAAGTGTATAAATTGAAATATGATATGTTCACAATAACTATAGGAGTAATAATACCTTAGAGAACGATAAATATAATTTGTTGGATTGACTACATAATAAATTTTGTACAATTTCATCCACAAACAATGGCTTTTTAGTTTGTGCTTATAATTACTGTTGGACAAAATTATTCACAAAAATAAGCCAACCTTTCAAGTGACTTTTTATTTTCACTGAAATTTTGTTTTATTATGATCTGACGCAGACCACCTTTCTGTAATAAATGATACGTAAGGGTGCGTGTTTTTATCAAGTCTCCGAGATTGTGCCAATGAAAGAACGTGGAACTGAGCATCTCACCTTCTAAACAATGTGTGAGCTCTTTGAAGCGTGTGTAAATTTATGATCATGACAGTTAAATGTAGCATGATTACTTGCTGTGACCATTATAGGCTGTTCACGGTAATTAGCACTTTTGAAATGCCTGCTTGATATCTCTTTGTATTCACGTTGTGTGTTTTTTCCGCCATATGTAAAATTAACATTGCTGTGGGCGTCAGCACTTTATTCGTGCGTCACTCAAGTGAAACTGTGAAATTATTAGAAAATTAAATATTGTAAAAATCTGCTCATATCTACACTTCGATGCATTGAAAAAAATACAAAAATCGAGAGAAATAATTTAAGTTATCACAAGTGTTTACCTAACACTTATTGTTCAACGTTGATGTAGAGAACTACATTCCCCTCCATCGTTACCAACTTTACTGAGCGAATGTCACTCATTGCGCCCGTTAAATAAATACATATAGGGGCAGGAACTTTTCATTCTAAGTTCCATTTCCAAAGTTCTCACTTTATCGTGAACAGCCTTTATCACCGTGCAGCAACAGTCTTGCAGTTATTTGCGGACTGTCGTGCGGCAAGTAGTATCCTCCGTGCTCTGTGACTGCTACAGTGATGATGACGGCCAACTTCGGCAGTGGCGCCCAGACGCAGCTCCGCCAACTCAAGTCTCTCCAGCCGGACAAGCCCTGCTGGGTCATGGAGTTCTGGACAGGCTGGTTCGACCACTGGTTCGAGTCCCATCACACCAGGACCACGAGTGGTAACCCTCTCCCGAACCTTACACTACACACCTGGGGTAGGCCTACTCTTGTCTGGGTTTTCTGCTGTGACAACCGCTTTAACAAGCTCGCTTATAAAGTCGGTAGCGTAAACACTTGGCATCTTATCTCTTAATAAATCATGTGTATTGCTGTCCCAAAAATTCATTAGAACTAAAGCAGAATGAAAGGAGCTTAGGGTTATTAATGTGAAGTCTAACAAAAGAATGTCACAACAAATTTCTGCGAGTACACGGTAAGAATAATTCTGGAATTCTTCAAAGTTTTATTTATTACTATACGAATTTTTTTCTTAGTGCTATTTGCTTAGCGGTGTGGTTGTTTCTCTTTCGTACACATGTGAGAATTGTTGCAAGCCCTAACTGCATTGTCATATAGCAGAGACGACATGTGTATATTAAGGGCCGCGAAAGTAGCGCAAGAGAAATAATTATTTAGAGTTTCAACAGAAACAGTATCCCTTATGATTTATGCACGGCGGAAACAGGCTGTGATATTTGATTTTAAGATCCCTGGAATTAGTACACCCATGAAATTGTCAAACCTGACATATGGAAATCAGCGATATAGGTTCAAGTATTTTTATCTCGCACCAAAGAATCTTTACAATATTTATATTAACATAGTGATTCACATTTTTAGCAGTGTGATCTCAGTATTTTGTGACATTGTAAATTTTTTTTTGAAAATTTTGTGGCACAATATTTTTACTATTTTAACTCATTGCGTAAATTTTTATATTTTTTTCAAACGAAATGTGTCAGTATTTTGGGAAAGTTTTGTCCTATTATGATTTATTCCAATTTTACGGCAGTTGTGTTATTTCAGAAATTTTATTTTAGTCACATATTCATGTAATGGAAGTTAGTACGGAGTTAACTTCGCTTACAAATTTACCTGGATGCGGGTTGCAAGCTTCAGACAGCTTCGCTTGCAATCGGGCGTTAGCTAACAAGCTGACATTTTTTAGGCTTGGGTCGCTTTGCGCTGTACCTCGTCTGCGCGACTTGCCAGAGGTGCAACGCATGTGTACAGTTGTCTATAATTCAGAACAGTTGTCTATGATTGTGAACTGTTTTGGGTATCCCAGCGCTCTAGGAACGGCCTCAAAACTAAATTTCGACACATTTGTTCACGCGTGCAACGCGTAATTTTGTATCCCTCTGCGGTCGCTGACCGTTTATTGCCGGATTCTCTGCGCTGGCGCAGTCACGACATGGTGTGTTCGTCGCTTGCCCCTGTATTCGGGGAGGTTGCTGCAGGCGGATGATTCCCCTACAGCCTTTTATTTACTTACAAAAGTGTGTTGATGAATAGGTCATAGTAAGCAGTAATAATGTAGGATATTAAATTTTTGTGATTTATCTTCGATGAAGTTTCATCCCTTCCCTCCGAGATGGGTGAGAACAGCATATGTCTCTTTCCGGTAGTACATGCCACGTTTTACTGTCTCTGAAACAAATAATTAATTTTCGCTTATTGACGTGAACACGTCTTTAAATTTGCAACCATAGTGGGAGATAATCCAGAAAATCGGGGGATAGAGTTTGGCATTGCAACTTCGAATCTATCGTCTACATTCAAAATTAAATTACACCATTCGATTGCCAATGGATCAGAGAATATGTTACGTTCAGTGAGGATTGCGAAGCAACGCGCTCACCGGTTGTTGTTAGGGTGGGGGGGGGGGGGGTACCGCAATTTTGAGTTCTTTTCTCCGTGTCTCATAACTTCCGCGTAGTATAATGTTTGAATAGGTGAAGCTACGGCGTTCTTTTTTGTTTCAGTCAACAGCTCTCGTCAAGATCAATTGATAGTGTGTTTGAAATTATTGATGTGGCGCGGTTATCGTGAAATTGTATGCGTTCAATGTCAAAAAAAATTAAGAAAACTTAAATTAATTTACAAAAATATTAAAAGATAATTAACAGATTGCTATATGAATTATTTTGTTTCAGGTGCAATTGACTACAGTGTAAATAATTATTTTAAAAGCGATTGCCACGAAAAGTAATAGAAATATTAATACCAGTAACCACACAATTAAATTCTGGCAAATACATTGAAAAATCCGTTAGGCATTACGTGAGACAGCGTAAACATACAGGAAAATTCTATTTACAATTTGTTAAATTGACCTTACAATTTTTAACATGACATTCATGAAATAAAACCTCATAAAATAAAGACTACAGATTTATAATTAAGTGAGGTTTCAAACTTAGCTGAACCAATTAAATATGTAGAATGGACAATCACACCCAAACATTCGTTTCAAATAATCACCTCCTTTTAACTCTCACTGTAGTGGAAAATTACTAATTCTGTTTCTTAACAAGTACGTTAACGATCAGTAAGGAAAACAGCCAGGTTGGCCCCTTATAGCCTCTCCTCAGTAAAACGGTATTAAAACTCCATACTAAAAAGAACAAAAAAGCAATAGACATGAGGAGCAAGCCATTAAAGCCCAGCGATTTAAAACATAATACAAAGCCTCTCCAAAACCATTCGTGAATTTGAACTCCATGCACCCATTGAACAATTCTTGGGCAATGTAGTATGCACAACAAAGAGACTAAAGGGCAATCATCTAACAAATTCATATACATGTTAAAAGAACAGCAACATGGCAGAGAAGGAAATTAAGTTACTCCAAAAACATTTTAAAAGGAGGACTGAAACACAATTTAGGATAATAGCCAAAAACTACGGCATTCCCTTGACTCACAACCAAACGCCACACATATTAAAAGGTTACAGGCCATATATAAGCCAATGCTCCCCTGACTCACCGTAAAAATGAACTCAAGGTGTCAACTGGATCTCTCAAGACGGCCACTAAAGGCGCGTCATAAATAACTTAGTCAAAGTCAACAAAGAGCAGCCATTGCAGCAGCGATTCAGATGTCTCACGATATTATCAGGCGAAGAGTAGAATGGACAGCTTTTAACGCTTAACGCTTAAAATTAAGGTGTTCTGCTCCACTAATAAATGCTTCTCATGGATTATTGCGAGTCGATGTGCGTACCTCGGCAAATTTTATGAACAGGGAGGATGAAGCTGCAGAAGAGCATTATTTTGAATGTTGCATATTATGATGCTTGTAGTGGTCAAAGAGACAATCTCATACAAAAAAACAGCATTAAAACGTTTCACCAGTCTTGTACCATAAAAAGTGTTATATCCTTACAGAATCATACCCAACGATGACTAGAACTACTAAAGGTAGAGTCATAACATAAGTTAAACATAAACCAATATATGCTAAGAAATTTTTTTCTGTGTGTTGGCACTAATTTACTTGTTTCAGTTCATAATTATCAAATAGACCATCAGTAATATACAATTAATGGCACTACTTAGTTGAAGCATTAAAAGCCATTAATAGTAAATATGAATAATTATGACAATGTATTTGTTACTTGTATAACTTTATTGGATTTTCAATATTTGAAATTCCTTTCAACATAAATGTATGGACTTTTGTGTTTAGACTATCTTGACACGTTCGAAAGTATCCTCAAGTTCCCATCATCTGTCAACTTGTACATGTTCCACGGAGGTACCAATTTCGGGTTCATGAACGGGGTTACGTCCAAGAGCTCCTTTCCCACTCTGGCAAATATGGTGACGAGCTACGGTAAGTCATTAATTTTCCTCTGATTTTGTACCATTAACTATGTAATTGAATTTTTAAAAATATCTTCTTAATTTATTAAACGAGACCCATCATTAACATTCACTGTTGTGACTAACACAATCTGCTGAATAAAGTCATCTACCTAAGAAGTGATATCATCTGAAAGTGTCTGTCTAACAGAAAGCAATTCCATTTTATTTTTACCATGTGGCACTTTTTATATATTTATTACCTTTGTACGATGTAAGTGTACAGGATGAAAAATAACTATATTGGTGTTAAATACATTTTAAAAACACCTTGAGTTGTGATACATTAAATTGTCTCTATTCACTTCTCACTGATTACCAACAATGTGTGGTTGATAATAATGCTATCAAATTAAAAGTTACAAAAAAATCCTGGGCCAGCCAAAGTATAACGTCTTTTATCTATGACTTCTTACAAATGTTTAGTTGATTAACAATAGGAATTAGAGTATAGTTATCGCATTCCATGATACTAAAGAATATATATATATATATATATATATATATATATATATATATATATATATATATATATATATATATATATATATTATATATATATATATATTGAACAAGACAAGACTTACATTTTAAAAACGAAAAGAAAATCGAAATTATATATAATTCATGTGATGAACCCTGCTAAAACTCTCATTTTCAGCTCATAAATCAAGACTGTAATTATAAAATAAAAACGAAGATACCAATAAAACTAATTAGCCCACATTTCTCTACACATTAATGCAAATGATTCTGATTCGGTACTTAAAGACAGAGAGTATTAAATAGACTGTTTTATAAAATGACGCAGAAGAAGGAATTTTCACCAGCTTTGGCAATTATCGGGGAGGCAGTTAATTAAAATAATGACTGCATTCGACAATAATATTACAGTTTCACTTCCTTTCAAGATAGCAGGCGATTGAAGCTTCAGCTAAGTAAATTTAGTGAACGCAGTGGATACATAAAGAAAACCCACTTTTGAATTAAAAATATTATTGTACTACAATTGCCTAGACTGACTAACGAAAATAGGAACCAAAAATATAAGAACGTACCTAACACATGTATAAGAAACAAGAATGCAGTCAAAACAAATAAATTAAATAATTATGTACACAGGAAAATATTAAACGATCCAGTTAAAAATGAGATATACAGAAAATTAAGGATAGTGCTTAGACAGTATGACGAAAAGAGCGAAAAATACAAACGAAACACCACATCAGTACGTCATAGCGTAGTGGATGTGGAACATAAAATTGGAACAAAAAATTAAGACATACGAAATAATGAAACAATTACAACGATAGTATTTGTCAACAAACGACAAAGATACAACAAAGATAACACAGATGTGATCAAACAACAGCAGCCAAATTTGTATACATTACACAAAATCGTAAAAGATCACAATACATAGATTTAAATGCATCCAGTACGACAAAAATAACACAAAGCATCAAGGCCAGAACACGACATGTAAAAAGACGAAATCAGCCGTATTTATACTGGAAACTAAAATAGTTTGTAACCAATTCAGAAACTCGTTCGCGAGAAAAATTAAACTGTTCACTCTACAATGTGCTTGAAGCCTGAAGACATGAAGGGCGACTCCCTGCTTAGGACCGTGCATGCTTTTCCGAAGATGAGGGACCATTGCAAGCCTAAAGCCAGGGTCAGCTACATGGTGCGAATCTCCAGACTGCGCAGCATTTTCCATAAGGCCTTCCATCACAATTAGTGGGCGAAATTGTACAAGGCAGTTTGAACACGACATTCGTACCTGCATATACATTACTTGGAGGACCTATGTGGCGAACCCATATTCGGCGGTTTTTATGCAAAGAAGATACAGCCTACAAAGATTCCCGACGTGCATTTCATTGAAAAGGATTTGAAATGGTGTAATAGATGTGTATATGTAAAGTGGCGTACACACATTAAGCACTACTCCTGGATCAATGAGAAATATAATTAAAAATCTTTCAAAGGTTTACAAGTGAATTTTATTGTTTTCGTAATATATATGTTTTCTAATGCAGTCTCTACAACTTATTTTGAATTTACTTATTTTAATTCCTCCTTATCATTATAGAAAAACAAAAATTGATCTGCAAATGTTAGCAACACTGTTATACTTAGGAATGATCATTTTTAGGTGGGGGTAATTATAGTGGTTAGGTTTCCAAGTGATGGTTTAAGGTGGTTATAGGGATTAGGGAGGGTGCTGAGGGTTTATGTGGATGTGGAGGGTTGGTGTGGATGTATGGGTTAGGGTAGTTCTGTAGGGTTAGGGAGTGGGGTATGTGGGATGGTTTGGTGGGATGGAAGGATTGGGGAGATTGTGGAGGTTTCGATTGGATGTAGAGAATTAGGGTGTTTATGGAGGGTTGGGGTTATTTTTCAAGTCATGGTGTGGTTGAGGATGGTTGTGATGGGTGTGGAGGGTTAGAAATATTGTTGAGCATTGGGATAGATGGTGATTATAGAGTGTCTGGGTGGATGTGGAGGGTTGGGGTTAATTTGGTGTGTTGGAATGAATGTGCCGGTAGTGTTGGATGTGGAGGGTTGTGGTCGATGACATGGATTATAATGTATGTGCAGGGTTAGGGTAGATGTGCATATAGAGTTTTGATGTGGTTATATGGAATGGTGTATTTGTGGAGGTTTTGGGAGTTTATAAAGTGTAGGGTGGATGTGGAGGGTTGGTGTCAGTGTGAAATGTTGGGGAATTTGTGGAGTGTTGGTGTGGGTTTGGGATATTGGGGAAGTTGTGGAGGGCTGTGTTAAATGCGGAGGGATGTGGTGGTTTAGAGGATGGGGTAGAAGTGTAGTGTGAGGTTTGATTTGAAGGTTTGATTTGGATGTGGAGCACTGGAGTTGATATAGAAATTTGTTGTGTATTTGTAGTGATGGGGTGGAAGTAAAGGGCTGGAGTCGATGTTGAAGATTGAAAAGGATGTGGAGGGATAGGGTAGTTGAGTAGAGTTGTGGTGGTTGTGTAGGTAGCATTAGGTTTTGAGTGATAGGTTTGGTTGTGGAGGGCGTGTGTCGTTGTGGAAATTTGGGGAAGTTATGGTGGTATTTCGATAGATGTGGAGAGATATTTTGGTTGTGGAGTTTCATGGTGGTTGGAGAGCATTGTGATGATTGTGGAGGGTGGGTGTGGTTGTTAAATAATTGAGTGGTTATAAAGGATTGGTGTGGTTTTATATATTAGTGTGGTTATGGAACTTTGCTGATGTTGTGGATTGTTGGTTGTGGATCTGTAGGTTTTGTGTGTATGTGTAAGGTTGGGGAAGTTGTGGAAAGTTGGGTTAAATGTGGTGGGTTGGGGAAGTTGTAGACAGTTGGTTTGGAAGTGGAGTGTTGTGGTCGATGTTTGAGGTAGATGCGGAGCATTGTGATGGATGTAGAAAGTTGTCGTCGATGTGGAGTGTTGGGTTGGATTTGGATGGTTGTAATTGATGTGGAATTGTGTTTACATACTTTGCAGGAATGGCCAATGTCACAATTCGGTACAAGCAGGTGGTATAATCGAGAAATTAATTCTACCTGTATGTTGAGAATAAAATTATATATATAGGGCGCCAACAGTGCAATGAATACTTTAAAAACATAAACTATTATGGCTGCCACCTGGTGGATGAATTAATACACTAGCATCACCTAGGTATTGAACACATAAGAAAACCAAGATGGCAGTCGTTCGACTGCCATCTTGTCGAACTAAGTTGAGACACACTCTTAAACAAATGACAAAAGAAATAACATAGGACGGCATTATCAAACAATGTATAAATAAATTACAAATGAAAAAACATGACGGTGCTTCCATCCATGTATATACAAATTACTAAAGAAAAATAAACAAGATAGTGGTAGTTATCTGTAATGTAACATTGTTGCTGACATTAAAAAATATTTCTCGAGAATTTTCAAGGTCATTCAAGTTCACAGGGTTAAGGTCAAGGTCACATGCACCCAATATGGTGGTACTAGTCAGTAAGCAATATGCTTACTGGCTTTTATGAATTTTTTATTGAGTTATTATTTTCAAGATAATTAAATGTCACAGGGCCAGAGTCAATGTCACCTGCATCCAATATGGCAGTAGTAATCAGTAATGTAATATGCTTGTTGACTTTCTTAGAATTTTTTATGATTTTTTTTAATTTTCAAGTTCATTCATTGTTACTGGGTCAAAGTCTATTTCACCTGCATCCAATATGGCAATAGTAGTCAGTAAGGTAATATGCTTGCGGACTTATTAATTTCTATGAATTTTTTGTTTTCATTGTCATTAAGGGCCATGGGGTCAAGGTCACCTGCATCCAATATTGTAGCAGTAGTTAGTAGCAGCGTAACATGCTTGGCGACTTTCATGAATTTTTTTGCAATTTTTTTTGGAATTTTTTTAAGGGAAAAGGGAAATTATCTGGGGAAAAAGTAATTGTTATAGGAAAATAGCTACTGGGGACTAAAATTATTTAATTATGCTTAACAATTTTTTTGTAATTTTAAAATAATTTAAATAATCTTTAATTATATTTTTTTTCGGAAAATTTTGGAGTTTTATATTCTCAGTTCCTTAGAAGCGATATATATATATATATATATATATATATATATATATATATATATATATATATATATATATATATATATATATATATCGCTCTCTGCACCTTCTTACACAAAGCTAAATAACTATGACTTCTAAGGAACTGAGAATTAAATTTATTAATTTTCTGGCCAATAACACGACAGTGACAAGGACTATAAAACACTCTCTTTGTCAGTTTATGATTTTTAGACATTGCACAAGTGATACTGCAAAACATTGAAAATAATAAACAATATCTCTACTTGAGATGCAACTTATATATATATATACATATGTGTGTGTGCTTTGTTTCAGACTACGATGCTCCGCTGTCTGAAGCTGGCGACTATACTGAAAAGTACAACGCGACGGTAGCCTTGATAGAGAAGTACGACCCTGTAAAGACGAAGAAGCCTGCCCTACCCCAGCAGAGTGTGAAACAGAAGTACCCCGACACGGAAATCTCTGGGATGCTGACCCTGGACCAGCTAATCAGACAGGTGGTAAGTGATGTCAGTACTGTGCCTTTCAGTTCCGACTTATAATTACGAACAGATAATTTTGCAGTGAACTGAGACACCCATACATAAATGTAGTCGGAATTGAACGAGACATAAGTCAGTTTTGATAGAGGAGGGGTTGGTGTTGGATGTGTTTTGTTCTGGTAATATGGACAAAATGGGGCGTGCCTCAATTGCTGTTAGTGTCATAAAATGGAGAAAAATACATCAAATGAACTGAAAAGTGATGTGATTTTATGATAGATATATTTTAATATTCCGCAAACATTCGTTCTTTCCCCACGAGTCAATAAATTCCAGAAGGAAATATTTCGACCAGGAATCTATTTCTAACCCTTTTCTATCCAATATAGTAAGGTGTTTGTTTTTCCGCAATAAACTAACTTTTCATCGAACTACATACAAGAGAGTTGCAAAATGATGCCAACGCCTAGGCACTACGCAGGGGACTGACGGACCAGTACTTTGCAGTGACCTCCCACCCACTTTCCCTACACATGGCTTGATGGCTGCCTCAGTCCACATTATCCATCGAGCAATATGTTCTTCACTTCCAACATCAGACACCTGTCCTAGTTCTCACTCTGGCCAGCTTGCATTGGTCAGTACGGGCTGTTAGTTCCGACTTCCTGTGTATGGCGGGCTTCAAAGAGAACTGAATTGCCTGGCAGATATCAGCACAACACAATTGTGGTTAGAGTGGTAGTTTTAATTATGGCCGATCTCTTCACCCCTTATCCATCTGTGATTCTCCCTACTGTATTGTTGTTATTTATTAATACTTATATGACTGCAAAACACTTTTATCGTATTTCTGTGCATACTTCTAACAAAGAAAGATTGGCGTCAAAACTCACTCGTTTGTGTCTTCATCTGCTGTCCGATTATTTTCAAACACATTTTTCCCCACTTCCCCCGATACTGTAAGGAGAAATGTGTCTTCCTGCTGTTGTCTTAATTACAGGTTGAGTCCTTTAAAAGAGGCCCCGTGGGACACGTGTCTAACGGAGCGAGGGAGGGAGGAAATACAGACTAGTGTGACAACAACATAATATAGAGTAAGGTGCTGGAAGTGTCCGTGAAGTGACCTTGAGGCACGCTACGCGCAGCTCCAGCGCGCTGCAGTAGGTTGAGTGAAGGGCAGCGACGAGGAACGTTGTGATTGTGTTTCGGTGCAGCGGCATGGTGTTGACGGTTCAGCAGCGTATTTTTGTGGTGAAGATATATGCACACCACGCTTCTTGGAAGTAGTGAGCAGAATCATTTCGGACGGAGTTTGCAGTGGGTGTCATTACGCCGCATCATTCCCGTATTCTTCCAGGAGACTGTGAACTTAGCTCTTTAAATCGAACACATTTTCAATGTTTTTGCGGAACAACAGATGGAGGATGAGTGGAACCATGCTTATTTTCAACAGGATGGAGCCACGGCGCATAATGAACGTGCCACGATCGCGTGCATTGTGTCTGTGTTCCAGCCTAATCGTGTCATCAGCCGCGCAACAAACCAACCTATGCCACCCCGTTCTCCAGATTACTCCGTCTGTGATTACTTCTTGTAGGGCGCTCTAAAGGGACAGGTCTACAGCATCAACCCGCACACACTTGAAGAACTCCAGGCCAACATTATCCCAATTATCGATGCCATCCCGCAACATGTCCTCGCCCGTGCCTTTCACAACTTTTGGTCTCGTCTGCCCTACCTCGAGGTCAGTGGCGGCCACTTCTAGCACCTACATTGGACTGTATTTCCTCATTGCCTCGCTCCGTTACACACATGTCCCACGGGGCCTCTTTTGAAGGACTCAACCTGTATATGTAGTATGTTACATATGACACGTTGAGCGCAATATATTTTCAGTTGGGGTGGCTGTGAAGCCGTTGGTCTTCGGAAGACTCGGTACCCTTTCTTTGGCTCGACTCGGAAGTGCTCTGAAACCTTTGACTCGAGATTGCAGGACGTTCCCGAAAATGCTCAGCAGTTACGGCCACTAATCTACCTCACATGGATCCCCATCCATTTATGTGATTTGGTGGACATATTGGTTTTATGGGTAGGTGAAATGGAAAATCTGCATTTAATATGCAATTTAAAAAGTTCTAATTCATACCGAAACTGTAAAGACAATTGCAGCGGTAGGTATGGGCGATAGCAATTTCTGGCTCATAAAAGGCGAATCCATGTGTATATTAATGTGATTCTTCTATGTACCGTCTTGCATAAACTCTATGTGGCCATTGTCGTAATATTTTATCTGGCGAAAAGGACTCTTCGTACAGATGGTGCTTTCTCGTCGACGAGCATTTTGAACGAAGGTGAAAACTAGATCGCAGAATAAATATTGACGACAGGCGATGATGCTGATCGTGGCTCCGTGTTCGTTGAGGTCATAGGCACTTCGTATACAATTAATCTTCTCTGCATGGCGAAATAGTGCTTCCAAATCTATATCCACCTCATGGTGTTAGAACGTCAACTGATATTCTGATGACTGTAATTTTCTATAAAATCACAATGTTTTTTTTTACATGTGCATTTAATAATAACATAAAAAAATTGTAATAGATTGCAAAACAATCCAATCCAACTATTTCGTTTTCACTTCGGGCCTGTTCCAAATTATCAATTCCTTTTTACACGTACAATTTTCTTTGTATCTTTATACGTTTTCATTAATCCATAAGCTTATATTCTCTTTGTGCTTATAAAGTAAGTAACCCAAATTAGCGATAATGATTAATAACGCCGTGACAGATCTTGAAGGAACTGTCGATGAGTGTTTGTAATTACGGTGGCAGTATTTTGTTACAATTTTGTAACATAATAATTGCAAATATTCATTTACATGCAATAAATTAGAATTGACCACTAGGCCTACCACAAAGAACAATCTTCGCTTGCCAATAGAAATAGAAATCTGCGAGAAACTCTCAAATGTGCCATACTCAAAATGGAATATCTCAAGTGTAATATCCATATCTAATGACCACACTGTCGACGAGACGTTAAACTCACATACCTACATATCTGCCTGAAGTGTTATTAATACTTACGTATAGTTTATTGAATGTTTGTCCGTAGTTTATTGTATTTGAACTGATTTCGCAAAAAGTCGTTATGGTGAAATCGTGCAATGATTTTCACTATTTCGAAAGCATTTTACACGGGCAACATTTGACTATGAAAAATGTTGTGTGTTTTTAAGGACTTTTTACATTACACCATTACTAAAATAACTTTAATTTCCTATGTGTTAAATAGAACACTAATTCAAAGTTTGATCTATGCGCACGATTACATATTAAGTTCCTGATTTCTTTTTGGAAGCGTATGTTCATAACGAGAGAAATTGCTCACCTAGTTAGTAAACCAATGTGACTATTTCGGCTAACATAATCAGCAATAAATTCTAAATTTAGAAGCTTTGGGAGAGAATAAATACCTATAGTGATGTAGTGAATAAAAATTAAAAATATCCAAAGAACACAAGCCGATATTATGTTAACATTTATTGCAGGTTTTTGTAATACTGCTAATTAGAATTAGTACTCGTTCATTTATTAGGTAAATACAGAAGACAATAAATTTTGAGCACTAAAATGTGCATGTTGTGTTTGGAAGTGAAACAAATGTCAATATTTACATTTACAGGTGGCAGAAATCGGCACATTTGTTGGAAATAGATAATAACAAGGGTTTTTAAAAGTATATTCACTTTGTTGTGAATGATATATTTTTGAGATTATGTCCGCTTACGGCTGAGAGATACTTCTGAAAATGTACGCAGGATATATCTTCAAGGAAGTCGTTTATAATACTAGCTAATAGTAAACGGGTTGTGGCGCACTTCCTAGACGTGCAAGGGTAGTTATCGTCAACCAATGCTCACCAGCTTTCAACTGCTTTCACAACGCTGACCCTACGGCGATCACGCTCAAGAAACATCTGCCTGGCAAAGAAAAAAGACTATAGGATATGACGAATCTAAATACTCTGTTGGCTATACATTATTTGAATAACAACTGAAATTATTTTGTCCATGTAACCAAAACATATAATTATTTCAAAGCAAGAAATCATTTTACAAGCTATTCACGGTAAAGTGAGCACTTTTGAAAGCACTTCCTTTGGAATAGTTCTCAAAAAATATGTTAAATTTTATCCTAAGACGTGAATTTCCGAGTGCGGTGGATATCCATACTGTGTTTATTACTTACATGACAATATTTATTTAAAAATTTGGCAGGAAGATAATAAAAGCGGGTGAGAGGAGAAAGTAACTAGGGCCTCAAAGTGCTCATTTTACCGTGAACAGACTATATCAAAATAAAAATGTATATATAAATGTAAATATATATATATATATATATATATATATATATATATATATATATATATATATATATATATATATACACATATATATTATATGTCTGATGGAGGAAAAATACGTTGTTAATAGTGAATGTATCTTAATTCGGGCACATGATATCCCGCAGCAGGAGATAAAGAGTTTTCCGCCATCTCTTGGATGACGTCAGAGGTGCGGCTGCCGGGAATACTTGTCGGTGCCATCCACCATATTGGTAGGCGTCACAGCCAGGGCTCGCGGCCATGATGGATGTTCTTCCCCTGTCATCATTAGAAATTAGTTTACTTAAAAATTATTCTATTAAAATTTATGTTGATAAAATTTATTTTATTAAAAAATTTATTTCAATAGAAAACTTCATAAACTAAAAAATAATCGGCCCACCACTTTAGATTTTTAATAATTATATTGGTTTAGTGTGTCCCTGCATATTATATTTGCATTCTTCTACTTTTTTCATTAATTAAAAATGATAGAATCGAGTAACTATTCTGCTTTCCATAAGCATAGAAAATATTTTAATAAAAATTAAATAATTTCGGCCTGCCACCTTAGTAGCCAGTGCTTCAGTGGATATATTAACCCCCACCCCCCTTTTTTTCCGTCGACAATCAGAAAAACCTTTAACCACAAAAATTATTTAAATAAACAATTTGTAAAAATTAAATAATTTCGGCCTGTTAACTCGGATTTATGAACGTTCCAATCGCACATCTAAATGTTCATGGTTTTTGTTATTGAAGATTCATACATTTTTATGTTTTTCAAATGTTTTTAGTGTAATGCGATAGTGCATCAAAGGTATGACATTGTACAAAGAAATATGCAAATATAAATACTTCTTTGATTTCGAAAAAAATATTTAACGAAAAAAAAAGGTGATATTCAGCTCTGTGTTTTGTGAAACTGACAAAAAGTAATGAAACCGCCTAACAGGCTCGCAAGGCGTTTCTCATAGCATGCTTACATCTAGACGCCACTGCGGGGAAATGAAGAGATCGAGTGTTGTCGACCTCCGATCCAAGTGCACGCGAACTGACCTTGATCTCTGCCTCCCGTGCGAATAAACCTGGAAGAAACCGGTTATATAAGGCAGTATTCAAGGTCAGGGCCGCAGTTGTTCGCCTTGGTATTTGCGGAGTAGAATAGGGGGAGGGGGTATGTTTGGGGCGAGTGCAATGTTAGCACTTTTGTAGGTCTGCACGGAATCATGTAACTGCACTTACTTCCAAGACATCACATCTGCTTGGTGTCAGATAGACTAAGGCAACATCTGTACATGCATGGGAAGCTCTGTGTTTGTTATGTTTCACACAGCTAACTATTTCCATCCACTCCCCCTCTCCACAAACCCTTATCTATTCTCCATACTACTAAATAAAATAGAAGTGCCTGCTTGTGATTTTTGAATTTTTCACTTTTAATTATTTTTTCATATATTACAACCGCTAACTAAGTCATATCTAATTTTAATTTTTTTCTGTCTGTCTGTCCGAACGGATTTAACTCAAAAACCACTTAATGTATTGAGATAAAATTTATTCAGTATATAGATAATATCCCCAGTACCAACTGAGTCATTGTTTCATCGAGATATCTCAAACGGTTCCGGAAAAAATGATGATCAGTGATGTAAATAGGTGATGGATTAAACTTTTCTTAGGATCTCTGAATAAAAAAAGCATTGTTATAAAAAAGTTCCCGTCATTTCTCCTTTTTTTTTTTTGTCTATGGGCTGTCCTCCTTTCCTTCCCAAGAGCCATAGAGGCCCAGTGGCTAGAGCACCTAATAGTGGGGCCGCAGTAGCTGAGTGGCTAGAGAACCCAATAGTGGGGCCGCAGCTGGTCAGGGGCTGGAGCACTTAATAGTGGGGCCGCAGTAGCTCAGTGGGTAGAAAACCAAATAGTGAGGCCGCAGAAACTCAGTGGGTAGAGAACCCAATAGTGGGGTTGCAGTAGCCCAGTGGCTAGAGCACCCAATAGTGGGGCCGCAGTATCTTAGTGTGTAGAGCACCCAAAAAGGGGGCTGCAGTAGCTCAATGGCTAGAGAACCCAATGAAAAAGTGACTAAAAAAATCAAAATCCTAAATATCATGCTAAAATAAAACATGTGCGAGTGATGGCAGGGTGTAATTCAATAACTTCATTAAACCTGAAAGAAGAAATATTAGTATTTTAAACATAACACCTAAATGAAAATCTGGTGGGCTTTTCTTAAAATAATTAAAAATAAAATAATGCAAACGAAGTCGCACGGGTTAGCTAGTATTTCATATAAAGATAGGCAAGAGTAAAATGATGGTTATTTACAGTAAAAACACATGTTTTTATTTTTAAAAATACAGGTACAAAATGTTACTTAAAAATATAAGTAGTTCTTATTTAAAAATATCTTTTTCATCGACCCAGGAATCGAGTGTCCAAGCAACCTCACGTTCACATGCTTATTACATCATCTCAGCACCTTCTAGATCAAATAAATATCGGGAAACTTCTTGGGCTGGATCTCCTCTGCTTAAAAACCTCCAACGATTGGTTCGCCACATATATCCTCGAGGTAATATATGCTTGGGTACCAATGCCGTATACGAACCACCTTGTATGTACAATTCTGCAGACCAGTTGGGACGATAGACCTTGAGAAAAATATAATACTGTTTGGAGATGCGCACCAATTCGCCGAAATTGGCTTTAGGCTTGCGCAGGTCCCTCTTCTTGTGGTTGGAGTACATATTCCGAAGCAGGGAGTTGTCCTTGACATCGTCGGGCTTCGTGCGAGTGGTAGAATGAACGGTAGAATTATACTCGCGGATGAGTTTCGGCAGCAGTTCAAGCCACTTGTTATCATTCGCTATAAAATTTCTCCACAGTTTCGCTTTCACAGTCTGGTGAAAACGCTCGACAATGCTAGCCTAAGGCCAGAGTATAAGTAATAGTGACTTAAGCCATACATTTTCATCAGTGCATGGAAAATAGCATTAAAATATTGTTCCATTGTCAGTGCGGAGATTTTTTTTACATATCCTCTTAAGTCACTCGCCATGGCCTCGGTGACATAATATGCGTTCTTCGAATTGAACTGTCTTGCTCAGGGATTCTTAAAAAATTTGCCTTTTATGGACAAAATATAGAGGTGGCTTTATTCGCAGGAGAAAATTCTTTAATTCAGATCAGGTCAGATTAGAACATATTGTCCACCCATTTCATGACATACATTTCCGAGGATATTTTTACCTGGCCGACCTGCCCAATTCCCCAGAAATGGCATATTTCGCCAACTCACGATGTAGCCAGATGTGGATATAATCTCAGTGTGCGACCAGTTGTCTGCGGACTGGAAAGCAACCACAGTCCATAGTCTATCGACAAGTACGTTCGGAACATCCCAAAATATGTATTCTATCTTGTGTTTGGCATCGATCATCTGCAGAAGCAGACACAATCAAATAGCTTCGACCAATCATTGAAACAGTCCCATTATAATACCGATTTTCGCATGGTTTGTGTTCTTAAATCGCTATGTTGAGCAGTTATCATTCGCGTAATTAGCACGACTGGACTGAGGAGATGATGGTAATTGCGCAAATCCGAATCGATGTAGTGCCTGGGATGGCTACAAAACAAATGTTCGCACAGATAATTATTCTTTTTTCCCTTGCGCTTGCCGATCTTCATCACATGTCCTGGAAAAAATCATCACTTCCTTGTTTCCTGGAAACTATTTTTCATCCTGTCATTTCTCGGAAACAAGGCAATTATACATATTTTTTCCATGAGATGTGATGCATATTGGCAAATGACGCATGGGCTCTGAGAACTTTTGTTTCATAGGTTAGGTATCCCAGACACTAAACCAAATTGGTTTTGCTCAAGTACCATTGGCTACTACAGTCCAGTCGTACTCATCATGTGAAAGATAACTCCTCAACATGGCGATTTAAGAACAAAAAGCATTCGAAATTCGGCATTATAGCGGGA
This sequence comes from Dryococelus australis, assembly GCA_029891345.1. Lineage (NCBI taxonomy): Eukaryota > Metazoa > Arthropoda > Insecta > Phasmatodea > Phasmatidae > Dryococelus > Dryococelus australis. The sequence goes on from CM056995.1 coordinate 159,257,845, forward strand.
CTTTTCCACGATTGATCGCAACTATTGGATCGGGTGTGCTGCTGCAGAATATCGATGTCAAACATAAGATAGACTATGTGTTTGGGGATGATCTGAACGAACTCGATGATAGACTATGCCTGCTGGTCTCTTCTCAGTCTGCAGACAACCATCCGCAAACCAAAGAGATTGTATCCATCTTCGATGAACTCATCGAATCTGGCTACATCGTTAGATGACGAAAAATGCAGTATTTGGGAATAGCACAGGTCGGCAAGAAGAAATTATCATCGGAGAAAATACGTCGAGAAATGGCTGGACGATACTTTTAAATCCTACCTGATCGAAATGAAAGACTTTACTCTTGCAAATAAAGGCCACCACTACATTTTGTCCATAAAAGACATGTTTCCCAAGTATGCCTGGGCCAGTCCTCTCAAGTCGAATAATGTATGTGACGTCACCGAAGCCATGACCGATGTGCTGAGAGAAGAACGCGTACGGAAATATCTCCACACACGAATGATGGTATAGCATATTTTAATACTGCTTTCCACCTACTGTTAAAAAGTTATGGCATACTTCACTATTCCACATACTCTGGACTCAAGGCTTGCATCGTTGAGTGTTTTCGCCGGACACTGAATGCCAAATTATGGAGACAATTCATGGCGAATCGAAACTACAAGTGGCTAGAGCTACTTCTCAAACTCGCCCGCGAGTATAATTCTACTGTTTATTCTACCACATGCATGAAGCCCGAAGGTGTCAAGGACATCTCCCTGCTTCGGAACATGTACTCCAAACACAAGGAGAGGGACTTGCACAACCTAAAGTCAAAATTGGCGACTTGGTGCGTATCTCAAAAGAGAGAGAAACATTTCACTAAGCCTATGGTCACAACTGGTCTGCAGAATTGTACTAGGTGGTTCGCATGCGACATTGGTATGCCTACGAAGTTTCCCGATGTTTATTTGGTCGATAAGGTGCTGAATGAAGTAATGTACATGTGTACGTGAGGTGTGTCTGACACTCAAAGCATGACGATTCTTGGGTAGATGAGAAATACATTTTGAAATAAGAACTACAAATATTTTAAAGTAATGTTATGTATAGGTCGACGAACTTTAGTGAAGCCATGGGAGAAAAGTGAACCAACATTCTCCTTCTTTCTCACATGCCACCCCTCCTTGCACTGTCGTCTGTCTCGTCTCCTTCGAGCCAGTAGCGAGTAAGCCGCCTTATATACAACCTGTGAGTACAGTCATGTCAGATCTAAAGTAGTGTTAATTATTGTGTCAACTTGTGTTGTTTTCCGTCCAGTTCTGTGTCATGCTCATTTCCCTGCAAGTTATAAGTATAACCGCCATTGTATGTCGTAATGTGTCTTGCATTATACATTTTTGTTATATTTGCTATATCAGCAGCCAGTTCGATTTATTTGATGTTCGAATGGTGCGAATAAAAGTGCAAGTGTTTTATGTGATGAAAGAAACTATACACACTCTAAAAAACGTACAGGCAGGGTTAACAAAAGAAATTAATTTCAGAGGTAGTAAGGAAACTTCGCGAAGATTAATCAGATCAATGGGTTTCAAGTTCAAAAAATTTTAAAATAATTAGTTATTCTTAATGGAAAGAAACGTGATCGTCGCGTGGCGTGTGAAATACCTTCGAACTATAAGGGAAAATGACAGACAAGGAGAAAGTAAATTACCAGTAATATACATCGATGAGACATGGATTAGTTATAATTACATTGTGAACAAGGGTTGGCAGCATAATGAGGTAGCAGGAGTGTACAAAAACAACCATACAGGGGCCAGCGATGAATGATTAGTTCACACAGGTAGTGAAAATCTCTTCATAAATGGAGTAAAGTTAATTTATGAAGCTAAAACAAAAAAAAACGGAGAATATAATGATTAAATCAATAGCAACAATTCCATGAAATGGTGTGAACAGAACTACGTCCCAACTTTCTATTCCCAAGTAGGTACCTATTAATGTTCTTGATAATGCTCCTTACCCTAGCGTACGTGGGAACAAACCTCCAACTAGGTCTCTTATTATTACCATCATAAGAAATTAGTTGATAAATAACATCGATTTTTCTGCCAACGAGATAAAATACGAGCTGCTTGTAGAGGTTTGATTACATCAATGACCTCTCATTCATACCGTTGATAAACTGTTTACATCCCAAGGACAAACAATTATCTAATTACCACCATACCATTATGATCTAAACCCAATATATTACATCTGGAGCATGGTAAAATACCGCATTGCAGACAAAAATGTTAATGTTGCAAATTAGAACATTCTGCAAATGACTCATTCAGCAATAGACAGTATTTCACCAGCAGATTTGAACAAAACAATGCGATCAAATGAAAAAAAAACTAGAAAACTATTATTAGGTAAATAACGGACTGGTGGAGGAGAATATTCCTCAAGTTCAGTTGAATCTACAAGTAGTAGCATCAGCGGTAGCGACACTGACAGCACAAGTGACGTTACTAAAGCCTCTGAGAGTAACGTGTTTGGAGTGGAGGAAGTCATGAACTGTAAAAAAATATTGCGTAATTTTACACTAAATGTATGTGGCAGGAGAGTATCAAATGACATAATTGTAATTCTACACTTACATATGTCAATGTTTTTATACTCTAAATTCAAGTAAATTTAACCTGCAAATTAGTACAATAACATACTCTTTGTACAACTAACTTTACATAGAATAGTGTAAAATTACTATTACTACGTAGCAGAAAATAAACTGCAATATTCGTGTATTTTCTCTCCCCGAATTTCATCGAATTTGTAACTTCACCACTTTGTATGTGCAATTGCTCACTAACAGAATAGTTAAATCGCTGATTCACTGTAGTTATAATTACACAATGTCTGTACATTTGCTACTCCTTACTAAGCAATTTTACCCTCAGCATATGTTATTTTACAACTGTGTCATGTTAATTCACATACTTTGCCTGCGCATTTTTATGATTTTGATGTTATTTTACACCTTTTTGTAACTTCGTTGTTTAACAGAGTTATAAATAGATACCTCCATACGTGGGTAACAATTAACTTCAAGTATGGAATACGTTGCCATATGCAAAAGCCACCATATTCCGAAAATTTGTGTGTGCAAATATATGCTCACTCTAGAGTGTAATGCAAGTACACACCCACACACCACATACGCTGTCATTGTAAAATTATACATTCGAAGATGTACAACTATACTGACATTGGATGTTCATACAACAACTATGTAGCAGTAAAATTTTTTAATAAGGTGTTAATGCAGTGAGTGGGTGTAATTTTACACGCAATTTTTAAAATGTGTAAATTAACACAAATATTGTGTATATTAAGTAATACATTCATGTATTTTTTTTACCAAAGATGTAGTAATTTCTGGATTATTTAGAAAATTTGTGTAAAATTACATGTTCTGTAGTTGTTTATAAAAATACACATACAAAATGTAAAATTACCAACAAATATATGTGTAAAATTACGCTTATTTTTATAGTGTGTTATGTTTCTAGCAATACAACTGTTATTAATAAAGAAATAAAATATTTACCATAAGTTACATTCGACAATATTATATGTATATATATAGTGCTTGTGTCTTAAAATAAACCGCGCATGTTTGCCGACTTTTACTGATGGTCTCTTGCATTTTGAATGAAGAGTATGTGGAGGGCGTTCCCGTCTGTTTACTGATAACTATCCCACGCTGTCACGAAGCGACCTCGCAACACGAGCGCTCTTACCACCTTCACCCGGGACAAGTCTTTATTTTGTCATACATTACACGCACTTTAACATGTTTTACCTTAATTAACAATCATTGTATTCTTGCCTGTCGGTACATGCCAAATTAGGGGTGGTAGGGATGGATGCAGATAGTTAGCTCTGTGAAACATAGCTAACACAGTAGCGCTTCCCATGCATGTACAGGTGTTAACTTAGTATATCTGACAACAAGCGGATGTGATGTCTTGGAAGCACGTGTGCAGTTACCTGATTCCGTGCAGACCTGTGGAAATGCTAACATTGCTATGTACACACTTCACTGTCATCCGACACAGTGCAGGTGCAAAGACGACATTGAAGCACATACGCTTGCATGTTTGCAGTTACCTGATACCGTACAGGTGCAGACCTGTGGAAATGCTAACATTGCACTCGCCCCAACCAACCCCCTCCCCGAGTCCTTCTCCGCAAATGCCACGGAAAACACCTACGTCCCTGACGTTGAATACGGCCTTATATAAGAGGTTTATTTCAGGTTTATTCGCACGGGAGGCAGAGATCAAGGTCAGTTCGCGTGCACTTGGATCGGAGGTCGACAATACTCAATCCCTTCCTTTTCCCGCAGTTGCGTCTAGATGTAAGCTTGTTATGAGAAATGCCTTGCGAACCTGTTAGGCGGTTTCATTATTTTTTATTTCTGTTTCATAAAACACTAACTGAATAGTAACTTTTTCCCCTAATTTTTTTTTTCTAAATCAAAAAAGTATTAAGATATCGCATATTATTTTACTAGGTTCTATCTTAAATACACTGCCACATTATACTAAAAACATTACAAAACATTTTTATTTTTTCATTGAAAAAACCATTACCAGCTCAATATGCGATTGGAACTTTTAGAAATTCCAGCTAATGGGTCGAAATTATTTAATTTTTACGAACATTTTATATAAATAATTTTTTTGGTTAGAAGTTTTTCTGATTTACGGGGGAAAAAAGGGGAACGGAGATCAATACATCCTCCGATGCACTGACTACTGAAGTGGCTGGCCGAAGTTGTTTAATTTTTATTGAAATCATATCTCGACTTATGGGAGGCGGCACAATTTCTGGATTGCATTTGTTTTATTTGTTTTAGTATTTACAGTAAACCCTTTTGGAAGAAACGTTTATAAAAATCACTGGTGAATAAGCTTCTACATAAATTGGTGACGACAGTTTTAACATTCGACGCCCCGCACCGGTCTGCGGTGCGGGAGTTTCTGGGTTCGAATCCTAGACATGGCATGGGTCTTAGAATAAGTTAAGTCATAAATAAGTTGGTAAGCCATCACCTTATACGCCTTCAAACATGAGATCGGAAGACAATAAGCTCTTTCAAAAAAATTGCGCAGTATTGCAAGTGTAATTGTTAAACGTATGGCCATGAAGGAAAAATGTATAGTTTCATATACATCATGGTGTATGCACTTGGCATTTGTAACACTTATAGATAGATTCCTGACCGTTTCATTGGCTCATTTTCACGACACGTGAAAAGGTGATCCCACCCATGACTGTTAATTTCACATATGGCAGACGGACATGAAATCAGAAGAAAAGTAGATGAAAATCAGGACTTTCAAAAGTGCCCAAGTACCAGTGAGCAAGCTTCCACTAATGATACTCAATACGACACGGAGGCGAATAGCGGTGAAGATCATCAGTTGCCTTGTCCTTCCTTTATTTTCTTCTGTTACCTTCGCCATAGTTCTAGTTACCCCTATCTAACTCAAATCACGATGATCTTGTGAAACCATAGACACACGATGAGATAAACCGATCTCGCTGGCTGCGCACAACCAATCCCGTGTCTCAATATTGAAATTCTTTTCTGCCAATACGACTAGCAAGAACGGCGTGGATTACATTTGAAGTTAGAACACTGCTTATTAAACAAACACGTTCGCCATTGTTTTACATGTGACTTTGACAGTTGTGTTCCTTTGGGATGTCAATGTTGGGTACATGCGCATAAGACTAATAATCGGTCTACTACATCTGTAGTCTATGGTTTTCTCATCATACTTTCAGTTAGTTATTACTCTGCTGCAAATCTTTCGAAGTGTCAATGTGCAGTGAGATAGTCAGTGTATACTGTGTCTCAGGACCCCTCGCTGAGAGTGCAGTCCAAGGGCGTGGTGGCGATGGAGCTGCTGGACATCAACAACGGCAGCGGGCAGACGGCAGGTTTCACAGTGTACCGCAGGAGTGGGCTCACAATCCCAGCCGCTCCCGTCGTCAAGATAACAGGGCGAGTGCACGACCTCGCCGTTCTCATGGTACAGGGCGTGAGGAAGATGCAGCCACTCACGTCCCAGGAACAGACCAGAGGCTTTGGATACTGGGAGTCCAGGTGAGCCTGCTGCCGTCCTGGATGCAGGTCAAGGCACGTCACCTCTTCCCCTTATACAACTGACGGTAGTGGGGGTAACATTACCATCTGGTGTTTATTTATATATCGTCATAACTTAATATTAAAACATTTTATTGATTTTTTTTTTGTTTTCTGCACTTACATTTTAACATACTTTTGCATTATATGTACATAGATAGTTTTAGAGACACAAAGATATCTTAATGAAAAATTCCCTGCTGTTTTTTGTTTACACAAACGGACACACGCCATGGGCCTAAGACAACTCTAAGTTTATTCACATTATGTTGTTCTGTCGAAAAAATGTTCTTTATAACTTTATTATTTGCCACTACCCTTCTTCGTCCTCATCCGGCGAGCTTGTCTTTAACTCGAATGGCACGCTGCGACAAGTCGTGGTCCGCTCGACGAACAGAATCGTGACAGCTTCTTCATCCAATAGGAGTCTATGCATCTCGCCATCACATTCGTCACTGAAGCGAAGCACTATTTCCTGCCCCCCTCGTCGTATTTCGTAGTACTTGCACAGGATGTATTCCTTATTAATGATTGTTTCACCATTGTTCCGCTACAAAAGTTTGTCGACGTTGCATGGTAGCATTACGCCCAGCCTCATATTGTACACTGCACAGGTTTCACAATGACACTGGTTTCTGTCCATAAGATACACTTTTGACTTTCCTTTTGGCATTCATGATGATTGGGTCGTACGAAGGTACCATGGCATAGTAGAGGTGGGAATGATTCACACAATCACAGGCTTATATAATTTCCACAGCACCCTCATACCACAGTTCACGTAGCCAGTACTTCAATCGTCGGAACCCACGGATGGCGTTGGGATGACACTCCATCATGCCTGACTCGAAGAAGCTAGTGTACATCAATATCGAAGATGTTGTGGTGGCGTGTTGGGAGTAGCTGTGGCAGGCTACAACCAACTGCTGCTGGTGGCGATAGTAGTCTGCTTGAACCCCTCGTGTGCTGGAAGTCCTTCATGGCATGTAGTTGAGGTGAATGTGGTGCTGGGTCGGAGACCTGATGTGATAAGCTGCATGAGGTTGGTGGTGGCTTGGTTTGCAGAGCCATTCATGCTGTTCACTGTGCAGACCTTTCGTTGATGGAGGTGGTGTCGGAGGTGGCTGCTGCTGCACGACGTCGCATCTTGCACTAACTCCGGGAATGAGGAGTGTCCGGAATGGAAGTGGCGAAGCCTTTGAAGCACTCCTTGAAGGGCAGGCAGTCTCCTATGCCTTTGCCCAGCTGTAGATAGATTGATAAATGCTTGAATACGGTCGAAATTTTGTATAGCGAGTACGTCACCATGAACTCTTTAGGCAGATGTGGAAACTAGTCCCGTTTGTCCAAGGCACTAAGCGAACACATCCATCCGAATGCCAAAATGGCCGAAAGGATTTTATGTCCGCTCTGACAAGCCTACAATTTCTAAATCTCCAGACAAGAAGTAAACTGTATACTCTATGGCGAGCAGGTGACAACGATGATGGCAGCAACAGATGGAAGACTGGGCCCCGAGGTGTTTTATATGCTGTTATATGAGTGCACTGGAGAATATGCATACATGCTAACATTGCAGTGTCCTGACTTAGGCTATCTGACACCGTCCAGGTACGAAAGTGGTCAGGAAGCACGTACAGACTCCGGTTACAACGCAGGAGCAGACTTGCTACCGCTGCTATTGACAATGTCAAGGTCAGCTGACCCTCGGATGAAATGAAGGGGGAAATGGCGTGGTGAGTTTAAATCTAGCAATGGTTCATTTAAGATATCTGATAACTCAGCTCTACGACTCGCTGAATGAAGAGGGGATGTATAACCTACACATCAGTGAGGATGTCTCTGCTCTCCTGCTGTCGACGAAGGAGTACTAGTTAAAACCGAAGGGTATGTATGTCACAGCTTTTGTACACAAGCTGACTAAGAAAAAAATATTCGAAGTCCTGACATGGGGCACTAACAATGTACGTGACAAAGTTGAAAATATTCCGAATCCTACACAAGTGTGTGGAGAGCATACAACAATACGTTTACAGCGAAGGTGACTAAACGAGAATTTTTTCCAAGTCCAACAAATATGGCTCCCTGCAGTAGATAAAATTCAAGATGGTGGAATCGAACAAAGCGGAATAATGGAGCGAAGGTTATAGAATGAGAAATATATGATGGACTGAGGTGAGGTGACTACAAGTCTTACATGATGGATAAGTTAAGTTAGGGGTTTTTTTCTGAGTCGACGATTAAGGTAAGGTGGAATGATAGAGCATGATATATAGATAGCTGGGTTGTGTGTATACAACAAGAAGTGGAGTTTGGTTAGGTTTAGTTAGGTTAGGCGAAGTTAGGTTAAGGGGGTGGTGTATACCAATAGGCATCCATGGGAAAAATATTTACATGCATTACAGTACAAAATTGTTTGAAAAAAATCTTAGGCCAGGGATAGAAAAAAAATTACTATATGTAAATAAATATTTAAAAAAATGTGAATAATCAACGTTCATAATATTGCTTTAGCATTCGACTTGAAAACACATAAGTCCTAAAAAAATTATATACATATGCTTATATATATGCTTATAAAAATCCAATATATCACTGGTCATAGTCATGTCATATAATTTTTTTTTTGGATGATATATTCTTATCTGTATAAAATAACACATCTGTAGACATGACACTCGATACATTTGTTCTTAAAAGTTAAATAATATTTAAAATGAAATATATAACTTTTATTTTATAAAATTATGCTTTGAATAGTTGACTGTTGTGACCCCATAATAGAATTATTCTTAGAAGTACGAGTTTGTACATAAGTAACTTGATACACATGTTTGTAAAAGTTTCATAAAAATTAAATAAAAAGACTTTAAAAATATCTGTGCTTACTATAAAAAAAATTAACTACATAAAATTATATGAGTTAAATCTAAGAAATATGTATGTGAGTTATTCATAAATAATAAATAATAATTACTTTAAATGCTTACTTAAAAATTATAATATGTAATCAAAAACCTTAAATTTATATATGTAAACCCTAATAATAAATAAATAAGTACTTAAAATAAATAAAATGAAAAATAGTTAGGCCTACAAGATTTATTTATTCCACCACAAGATATATACTTCTTATAAATTCTTGTCCCAGCGCATGTCGCGATAGCCGAGTGGTCTAAGGCGCTAGTCTGGTGACCCAAGGCCCGGCAGTTCGATACCCGCACTAATATGGTTGGTATATTGAGTTCTAAAGAAAATAGCGCCCCTAGTGGCCAACTCCATAACTAATATGGCAGTGAAGCGAATGCGACTAATCAAACGAATGTGATTAATCGGCTAATTTAACGACTGGTGTGCCACCTAGTGGCCAATGTCACGACCAAAATGGCTTTGCCCCTAGAAGCAGACGATGCAAACGATGTAAACAAAGGTGAGGAGAAAATGACAAACAAAAAAGATGGAGGCCTCCAATAACAAATGACAAACGAAAAAATCAAGATGACAGAGAGGAGCTAATGCGACAGATATGAGAGATAAATGACTTATGAATGGTAGAGAAAGAGAGAAAGGAGATAATTAAAAAATGGCAGAAAGAGAAGAAAGATAGGAGAGGGAAGGAGAGAAAGAAAAACTATTAGAGAAAGAAAGGAAGCACTCGGGGAAAACCCTTAGAATGATAAAGCATAAAAATTGATATACAGGTTACAAATATGGTGGAATCCAACATGGCAGTCACATGATCAGATTGACAGAACGAAAATTCTGGGAATCCAACATGACGGCCGGCTCGCTGGCGCCTCTTCCCGAACCTCCACTATATTCTACTGAACATATCAGTGGTTCTGTCTGACGTGCTAAGATTACCAATTACTAGATGAGCGTAACTGTTGGGCAGGTCTCGTAAAGCTTACCTTTTGAGAATCAGTCCTCTCTCAAAACTCACCCGGCCACCTTAAGCGACTGTCCCTGGACCTCACTTATAGTCATAACAAAAGAAGGCCTAATCAGGGAGTCTTAAATTGAAAAGGGTACTTGGATGGAATGAGTGAATTCGACAAGCATTTTCCCAAATACTGTCTTTGAGTTTGTAAACGGCCGCATCTTCAGGCTCCGAGAGGCAGATTGTACGTTTCGGCGCGTTACTCGCAACTTGAACAGTCCCGTCTACACTGTGAGTTGGTGTTGGACGCAGTGAGAACAGGACATACCCGTCTATAGTTCACTCCCAATTGGAAGCGACTTGTGAAAATCAACCTTTGAAAAAACACTCTAGGCAAAACATGTCAACCTGTTTTTTCAATAACCTGTATTCTACAAATATATAACACTGTGGTTAACTTTGCGGTATTGTATTATTGAATAAATGAACTTTTACCTTAATATATTCTGTACATTGTAATATTTATTTGTTTTTAAATATGAATTAACAGCAGCGAGAGCAGCGAAATGTTGGCAACGGCCGGTAAGAAATAGTTCACTGTTAAAATATTATTTTAACCTAGTTTTTTAGTATACTGTATGTAAATTAAACGGTGCGTATTCAAATATTTAAATATCTAGGTAGCCCCGATGGCAACATATCTCATTTTTACAGTTTCAATTAACAGCAGGAAATATCATGAGTAGGCCGTAATGGTACTGTGTTGTTTTATCAAGCGAGAGCAACTTTGAAGCAACTGTCTGCTGAGTGGGGCTTGTAGCTCTCTCTCTTTTTAATTCTTTCACACTCGGGAAGTTTCACTTTTCGCTAATACAAGGTTGTATTGTACACGTTTTCAATTGTAGCATATTTCGTACTTATTACAGCAAAATAATGATTTTTGAATTTGTAATTTACAACTGAAAAAAGATTTTAATGTTTGAATATTTATTTTGGTATATTTAGATATGTTGGTGGGGCAGAAACAAGGTGAAGTTGGCCGACTAGGCGTGTTGCTGTTTTACCAAACGAAGTGTAAATTATACTTACTCCGAAAAATACTTCAAATTACCACATCACATTTGTAGATGTTGTGTTTTTTAAACCTACCCAAGCAAGTTACGATAGTAAGATAAATCTGTGTTTCCGCGACAGTAATAAATATTCTGTTACGGTGTGTTTCGTTAACCACTGCGTCTGAAATAGCATTAAATTGCTGCGTGGTGATCGTTATGCTGGATCTGTGTGTGTGTGTGATTTCAAATATTTGATATGACTATTTATACGTTGCTAATGTGAACTGTTTTTATGACCAAGTTATTTATTTACATCCACATATAATTTTTATTCACAACGTTGTACCTTTGCCCTGGGTGTTTGAAACACAGTCATGCAACGTGATTTACCACCAATTCCAACAAAATAACCAAGCCCAGCACAATAAATTTCAATAAACCTAATACACAGTAATTAGCAATACATATAAATATGAGCGGAATAAAAGTTACGGTAGGCTTATTTGTTTGCATGTTCACCGCTATATATTAAGTTTCTATAACAAAAAATGAGCGACACGAGTTACGTGCTTGATTTTAATGTCGCTTTTTCGTTGGACTGGTTATTCCTTCGTTATTCGAACTGAGGCTGTCCTTTTAAAGAAATAACCCAACACATATCAATAACAAAAAGTTAAATACTACAGGTCATTACCCCGCAGTTATAACAGTGTTTAACAGTCGCTGCAAAATATTAACGTTCATTACGTGTACTGTGCTATGTCGTGGAAAACAAATATGTTAATGTAAGAGCTATCGTTAATTCAGGAATTTCTAATGTTTATTTTTACGTGTAGCGAAAGTATACAAACACATGTACACACAATGGCATGTAGACATTGATTTTGACAGATGCTACATGGCAATCACGTGGCAATGTTTGTTTACAATTGGCGGAAGGATACGAAACGGGCCTGCAAGTAGATATTTAGCAGGACTCCGAGAAAGTTGCTTCCAATGGAGAATGGTCTATAGAAGGCTCGGATCGATCCCAGCGTACCACCAGCTGGTAGGACCGTTTCATCGTGCGAAATGCTGTTTTACTCCAACGGCGTCGCTGTGCACCATCCAGGGTCATGTCACACTAAAGGCTGTTCACGGTAAACTGAGCACTTTTGAAAGCCCTGCGTAAGATCTACTTGTAAAAACGTTGCGTATTCTTCCACCGCATGTAAAAGTAACATTGCCATGAGCCTGATCATTTTATTCATGCGTCGGTCAATTGAAACTGTAAAATTATCGAGAAAGTTTATATGTTACAAATTTGCTCATTCTCACGTTTACATGAATGCATTGTAAAAAGTCGAAAGAAATATAAATATTCTCAGTATTCACAAATGTTTACCTAACTCTTTTAATTCAACGTTAAAGCACGGACTACTTTCCACTCTGTCGTTACCAACTTAAATGGGTGCGTGTCATTCAGTGCGCCAGGTAAAATATATGCAGATAGCGACAGTGACATTTTTCGAAGGTTGATTTTAAAAGATGCTTACTTACCCGTGAACATCCTTTATGAGCTGTTCGCCATCAAGTGAGCACTATTGAAATCAACCTTAGAAAAAAATGTCACTGCCCCTACCTGCATATATGTTAACGGACGCACTGAGTGACATGCGCCCAGTCAAGTTGGTACTGGTAGATGGGAAGTAGTTCCGTATCTTGGCGTCGAATGAAAAGTGTTAGGTAAACATTTGTGATAGAGTAAATTATTTCTTTGGATTTCTGTTTTTTTAATCCACCGAAGTGTAAAAATGAGCGAATTTGTAAAATATTTACTTTTCTTATAATTTCACAGTTTCATTTGACCGACGCATTAATACAGTAATGAGGCCCATGGCAATGTTAGTCTCACATAAGGCGGAATATTACACAACGTCGTCTGTCATTACAACCTGAGCATCGCCGAGCATGTGTGACCTCCTGCCGGAAGCGGGCAACTTTGCAACTTGCGGATTGGGGACGAGCGGTGTTCAGCGACGAACCACGGTTCTGTCTGGACAGACGACAGTCGAATTCAAGTGTGGAGATGTGCTGGCCAGCGCCGTGATACGTACTTCATTGTATAGCGGCACTCCGCCCCCAACATGAGGTGCCGCATCTCCTACGAATCCTGCGATCTGCTGCTGGAAACTGTAGGAACTCAACGACGCAGCTATACGTCCACGAAGTTCTACTGTCCTCTTCCTGGTGCTTCTTGACAACCCCATTTTCCTGCAGGATTAATACTCAGCCTCACACAGCACGGATATCTCTGGTCTACCTTGGTCATCTGTATTATTTAGATTTTACTGATATAATTTTTAAGTACTAAGTTCATATTATATGTATAGATATTTTGAAAAGTTTTTTTATTTTATTTTTTTATTTAACTTTTACAAACAATTGTATCCAGTGATGTGTCCGCGAACTTCTACTTTCAAGAAGAATTCGATTATTTGATCGCAACAGTCAACTATTTAAAGCCTAAATTTATAAAATAAAAAGTTATGTATTTAATTTTATATATTATTTAACTTTTACAAACAAATTCCATCCAGGGACATATCTACAGATTAGTATTTTTTTACACAGATAGTAATATGTCGTCAGAAAAAATACGAATACATGACTATGACCAGTGCCATATTGGGTTTGTTTACAAGCATATATAATAAATGCATTAGTGATGTCCATATGTTTCCTTGACTAACATGATCCTCACACCTCATTCCCGGAGAGTTTATTTGTATTCATACATTTTTCGTTTTATAAGCTTTTACAAAACATGATAGTTTGAAGTTTACAAGCGTGGAAACGATACAATGCAGGTAACATATCACCAAAAACACCTTGGAACATTTCTCGCCATTTTAGGGATTGAATTTTGTTAAATCCCGAAATTCCTTTTTAGGTATTTACGAAGCTAGCCTCTTACACCAAAGAACACAACGATATATTGTTGGGTTACTGAGCTACTAAGGAGTCTTCGAAAATACATTTTAATACTTTTCACACTCTTAGGGTTTGAATTTAAAAATCCATTAAATTCGTTTTAAGGTATTTGTAAATGTTAGATTGTGAAAGTAATAGTACAGTAATATTTCATTGTGTTTATCAGCTGGGAGAATACCGAAAACGCATTTTACATATCTTCACCCTATTAGAGGTTTCATTAAAAAATAATTCTTTATTTAGTGAGTGTCCGTACCTAAGGAGAAGCCAGCCATAAATTTGCATAATCTTGTTTTAAGTGGTTAGGATTATGTGTTGATGAATGAGCCAGTCAGTCGAAAACTTTATTTTGTACATGGAGATACAAATTATGGTGTCTTGACTTTTTCTATTTCAATAATATTTTCAGTTGTTTTCTCTTCTCACTAGTAATAAATGAATAATTATAAACACTACCACATGCAATAGCTTCTAAATCATATGAATATTATTTACAGTATGTAAAGGATCCGCAGCGAAAATTGTTTCCAGTAATTAACAGATGGCTAGCTTTAGGAACTGCATGCTTTTCATAGTCAACACATCACCCGCTGCATTTCTTACAATGAATGGCTCTCATTCTTTACAAGCTCTCATACTAGAGTCAGTTAGACGTTGTTAGATGGGGTGCTTCAGAACACATTCCTAGGTGAAAGGAGATTTCTTTGCTGTGAAAACATCACTTAGCAGCTCAGTCTGGCGTATGGATGCCCAAAATGGATGGTGATTTTCAAATGTGGATCTTAAAAACCCGTGAAATACAACATCAACAGAGCTGGTTACGAGTTCCATATGGTATTGTGTCATTGATATATCTATTTCACTTTCATAATTAAATTCTCGTTATACCGCTGTTCATACTATACATAAATCTCTTTGAGTTTTCAGCTTTCAGCTTGTTTGGAGAAATATATCAATGTCGCCTTTAAACTATACAAATGCGGCCAGTGTTGAGTGTGTGAGTGAAGAGATTTGGATAGCTCTTAAAGACGAGGTCTTGAGAACCAATGTGGGTGAAGCGAGGTGAGTATAGAGCAGCGCCGGAATGCAAAGGTAGGGGGAATGGGAGATCCCCGAGAAAACCAGCTGACCAGCGGCATCATCCGTCCTCATTTCCCCCCTGCAAATATCCGAGGGCCACGCCGCAGGGAATCGAATGATGTTCGCCTTCGTGAGAGGTGAGTAGTCTAATCACTACACCACCGCGGCCACTGCCAGTCTTGAAAATGAACTTTATTCGTTACTGGTGTATACTCTGTCTTATGTAGCTATGTATAGTCACCTATTTGAATGAAAAATATTAGTTTCTTCATGTGAAGCCACGCGAACATTTTTGTGGTGTCCATGGTATCCAATATTCATTGCAATTATATTGGTCCGCAATAGAAGGAAGTGTTAGATACATGTGATAAAAGGGAATGTAATTGGTCTTGTACAGTGCTTGTTTCAGTAACACCTACGCTAAGAACACAGTTCATATTTTCTGTATATACACAGTGTATAAATTCAGGAATTACTGTATTATTGATCACCTTTGTACATAGCTTTCCTATGTTATTTTCCGGTTACCTTCCTTTTTCGGTTGGCGTAGAGCACCAGCAATTTTGTGGGTATTGTTAAATATTAGATTATATTCAATACTGCTTAGTTAAAAACGTATTCATTTCAGTGATCAAGAACTGAGTTTGGACTCCCGCAGTGTTGGAATCAATCGCACCCTGGGCATCTTAGTTGAAGGTATCGGCCATGGATATAAGAAGGGACTCTACGATGGTCCAGTGCTTCTGAATGGTAAAGCCATAGAAAACTGGGAGATCATACCGCTCGAGTTCAAAAGGAAGTGGATTTCAAAGTAAGTCCAAGAAAATTATATATTTTTTGTCTTGTACAATACAATATCTGATTGGGAAATGTATATTCTACGAAAATTCAATTAATTTGAATGGAAAGATATGTTTTTATATCTTGAATGGTTCCCACAATAAAATAGGTAAACTTACTATCGTGTTATGCTTTTCAGTAATGGTGAGATTGTTTAAATTTTATTAGATAGTTTTGGACAAAATGCATAAATCCTGTATACACATATATAATTTAGGTACGCATAAATGTATACCACATGAAGTGCGATTATTCATTACTAACAAAAATAAATTCAGACAAGTACGATATACACCTTAATGTTAGTACTAATGATGTTATACAGCACTTAATGTGGAACTGAAGAACAAACACAACAAATGCTATGTGACTATTAAAACTGAGAATATGCATAATGTGAGACCAGGAGGAATGTGCAACTAAAATTGTTGTGGAGAAATACTTCTAATGAATAATTGTGATTTGATTTTGCAATGCTAAATTAATTTTCTAAACATAAAGATTATTATATTTGTTTTTTGGGAGTAGTACCCAAAAATTAATAAAGTTTCTACAAACAGCTCCTTTTTTTTAGGAAGTCGTGTACTAATTATAAATATTGTGCATGGTGGTAGAAGCAAAACACTCATTATCCTTAGGTTAAAAACAAAGTGTTGTAGTGTCCACTACGATCATTGGCCGACAGCGAAAATGACAGAAAATTTATATAATTTTTACATACAGGGAAAACTCCAGTGGCTTAAAATGCAGCATGGTCAATAAGTTAATGCTAGCCGATACATTGAAGAACCCGACGTAGCATCAATTCGATGGGTGTCCGAATAATTACTTAAGGTATCATAGACCGTTTCTTTTTAGTGATCTTAGTACACCATTCACTTTCATATAGTGGGTTGGAGGGATATTCAGCCAATATCATTTGTACTCCACAGATCCTCAATTGGCGAGAATTGTAAATACTTAGCTAATGAAATTGGGCTGTCCCAAAAAGCATCTGCATAGCATTGAGACTGATCTGAGCTATACGTGGCTGGGAGTTAACCTGTTGTAAACACACATTTGGCATTTCCTGGAGACATGATATTGCCACGGGCCGCATCACCTTGCCAACATAGCAGCTATCTGCTTATGTGCCCGTACTGAATACTAGATGTGTGTTTAGGGGTGCTCATATCACAAACTAAGACCACAATTTTAAAGAGGCACACACCCGATGGCAACGCCACAGTCAGACTATCTCGCGGCGATTATCATTGGTGATACATAATTGTAATTCATCGCTGAAGATTACAATGTTTCACTCTGCACCCCACTCAGCTCTAGTGTGAAACTATTCTAAGAGATATAAACGATGGCGCACTCGTAAGGATAGCCGACGCAATGGACGGCTGGACAACAAAAGTGTCTCAGCCAATCGGATCGACACTGCCTGTGTTGATATCAGAGAATACAAACGACCCAGCACACTTAGCAAAATGTCGCCAATCGTGAATTGTGAGTGTGTTACGGCATAGTGTCTTATGCAACGATGTGTGCGCTCTAATGCCCATCTCTGAGATCCAGTCCCTCTATAACTAAGCGCATTTGCTTGGAAGACCCTAAGGTTGTTGTATCACGATGCGTTTCTTCCGCAATATGGTGCAAGGGCCAAATGTCAGTACAACAACCTACAGCGCAACTTCTCGCGAACTCATCTGTTTGACGAAATTGCGTATGGTTGCATCTTAAAGGCATTACAACACCTTGTTGGCTCACCAAACACAAACACAGCAAATAAAATAGCAACTTCGTATGGTAGTGACGACGTCTTAAACGCCGGCTCCACGTGTCGGTAGTCTGCATACATCACACATGTGGTTCATGTGATTGGCAGGAAATGCTGATCAATTGCATAGCACACATACATACTTCTGTATCTGCATGCTTCATGAAGCGCATTCTTGTTTTCGTGCTTGGCATTTTCTCTGTCAGGCAGTGTTTTTGAACAAAAGTCGCCAAATAAACACATTCTGTTGGTTCCAAAGTTTGTAGCTGAGTAACTAATAGGATGAAGTGCTGCATTGTGTAAGTCTTTTGGGGAGGTTTGCATTTAGTTCTGATATACACCTGGCATATTTGGTTTGAATTATTCATGTAACAATTTTAGTACTTGGATATTCTGTTTGTCAAGTATCTCTGGCATTTAAACATCGCTCAAACTGACCCCGATTATAACATCTTGTATTAAAGTCGGGGCTTTGAGTGGACCAGTATTGCAGTACCATCTGATTATCTTCAAACCACGACACAATTGTTCTTGAGTCATGTACGCAAGGATTATATTGGTGATATAAATGGCGTATTTTAAACTCTCGTTACGGTGTGGAATAATGTTAAATTCCAAAAAAAATCTTGGCACATCCCAGAGTTCGTTGGACTCATTTATTAAAATTAATGACCCAAGCGAAAACCAAGACAAATAGTTTAAAATCCTTACATTACAAACACCAAATGTTCTTTATAAACACCTAACTTTGTAGAATACTTATTGCTATACATAGGGCAGATTAATACATCGATCCATAAGACCTACAACTGCTCCACAGTCTATTGACGGTGTTGTTCGCAGCGCTCCAAGAACCAACATACACCATTTGTGTATGCAATTATTGGCTTCATTGCAACATCACGCCAGTTAAAACTCAGCTTCACCTACAACAAGAAGTTATTATTTTTCATGACACCATATCAGTTTCAGACATATTATTGGAAATGTTTGATTATAGAACATTTATGATTAACTGTTTGTTTAATACTTTTGTCTCCAATTTTTACTGTGTATTATTTCCTGCTCGCAAAATGGCAGGAATTTATTGATATGATATAAATTTGTTCCTTACTGGTATAAATAGCAGACAACAGAAGTTGTGTATGTATGGGGATATGGGGCACATTTTAGTTTAATGGGAGCTGTGCGGCTAAGGCTGCAGCTGAGTGTCACCTACTGTGAATCGACTAGGGCGAGCTCGGCTGTCTTCGGCTCTACTCGGGGATTACTGACCTAACCCGAATGTGGTCAGCTGTTACGCCCACTAGCACTTCATGCATGTGTTTTTTTCTGACATCCATGTTGGTATTATATATAGGTGCAGGGTATTTCAAATTCGGAAATCTGTATATATTATTCCATTATAATTTTTTTTAATGTAAAATATGAATTTTTTTTTGTTAATTAGTACCGAACTTGTACATAGGGTATAAGGGTACCATGCAAAAATCTCTCATTCAGTTTCTACATTTCTGGTCTACTCTCATGAAATCTAATTATTACACATTGTTTGAATTTGCAGATTATTCTCTGCCTCGACTATTTTGTTGATATAAATGCGGTATACAAATTATTTAAAAGTATGTATACGTGACCAATCAAAGCCCATCATATCAGTAACGACTCTCTGTGCAAGTAGGATATGAATATTGTACGGATCAGCATTTACAAACATGTTAAAAAGCTCAGTCTATGGTTTAAGAAACAATAGGCCCTTGAGACTTGGAATGTACAGTGGCAGGTCGTTAGATAGTGCTATTTTTCGTGTTATTCTCAGATATCAATCCTCACGAATACTCAGCTATTCTCCATGCTAATCCTAACCAAATCCTCGCCAATCTTCCGCACTAATCCGCACCAATGCTCAACAATCCTCCCCATCAATCTGCACCAGTACTAATCTCAATCCTCAATCTTCCTCAATCCTAACCATTCTTCGACAATCCTCCCCAATCTTCCCCTCAATCCTCCTCAATCTTCACCAGTCATCATCAGGAATCCTTACCAATCCTCAGTCATCACCAATCCTCATTTACATTCCTCCACAATCTTCCTCAATCCTTCTCAGTCCTTACCAATCCTACTTCAAAACAATCCACAATCCTCACCAATCCTCATCTCAATCCTCAATCCTTACAAATCCTCCTCCACAATCCTCACCAATCCTCCACATTTCTCTGCAATATTTCTAAATCCTCTGCAATACTCATTAATACTCCTTCACAATCCTCTCTAATCTTTCCCTCAGTCCTCAATCCTCGTCAGTCCTTCCCTCACTCCTCCTCAAACCTCACCAATCCTCAATCATATTCCTCAGCAGTCCTCCTCAATCTACACCAATATTCCACAAACCTTCGCAATACCCCTTATTCCTCACCAGTCCTAATTCATAATCATCCACAATCATCGACAATCCCCCCTCAATCCGCCTCAATCCTTACCAATTATCCTCCACAATTCTCACAAATTTTTTTCAACCCTCACAAATTCTCCATTATTCTCTGCAATCCTCCTCAATCATTCCTGCAAAATCCTCCACAATCCACACCAATTTTCACCTCAATCTCTATCAATCTTCACCAATCATCAGCAATCCTCCTCTGCAATCCTCACCAATCCTCCTCTGCAATCCTCACCAATCCTCCTCGTCATTCCTTACGAAACCTCTTCCACATCCTCCGCAATCCTCACCAATCTTCCCCCTCTCAATCGTCGCCAATCCTCCTCCTCAATCATCACCAATCCTCCACCTCAATCCTCCCCAATCCTCAGCAATACTCCTCGATCCTCAGCAATCCTGCTTTACCTTCCTTAATCTTTCTCAGTCCTTTGTTGGCTGTCTGCCCCCCATCTATAGATATAAAAATTACGTTCCTTCTCTAACTGCCTGCACACTTTTGTACTTGACCACCCAATATATAATTTTGTATGCAGTGACATTATCAATGCATTTACATTAGCCTTAATTGATATTCTGAATGTTGATTGCTGAAGGAAATTCATTAAATATTTGAGTGCCAAAAAGTTACGGCATCCAAAAAATTTATAAATTGTTGATTTTATATTTATATTTTTATTATCCACATTACAATTTTAGAAGAAAGGAACTCGTATCATCATTTGTTATATACCCGATCCTTCTGTTCACTAATGATAAATGATATCTCGTTAATGCGCGAGTAATTCCCACCTCGAAAAGGAACCCAGTGTCGGAGTTATCAACAAGTTCATTCGGGTCTTCGGTAAATAGGTAGTCAGTACTCTCAGCAGCTTCCACCTTCTTTGTGTCGCTTGTTGAAGCAAATGTTGTAGAGGGGTGTGTCAGTGCATCGAGAAATTTGCCATCATCTTAAACTTCATCACTATAATCACAGTCATCATCAATGCAGTCTTCATGATCGTCTTCTCCTCCTGATATTTTCTCAATTTCAAATTTCCTTTTCTTTGTAGGAGTTGCATGGTCATCATCGGTATTTAAAGTTCATAATCATTCATTCTGTCTTTAGCATTAACTGTCCCATCATATTCGTCTGTGGAATCAGAATCGACTGATGCAGCAGCAGGTATTATTGATATCACTTTCTGGCTATCAAAATACGAATCCTTAGAGTTCTTGATGTGTTCCTTCAGTGTATCGCCTTTCATAAACCACATGTGGCCATTGTCGTATTTCTTCCTAATGCAAAAGGACTCTTCGTACAGGTGGTTCCCTCATTTCACCGAGCATTTTGACCGAAGGCGAAAACTTTATCGCAGAATCGGCACTGACGACAATCAGGTAGCGATGATAAAAGTTGCGGCTCCATTATTGTTCAGTTCAAGGGCAGGCCTTCATTGATGCAATTCATCTTCACCGTAGAGGGAGATAATGCTTCCAAATTGATGTTAACTTCCTAACATCTGAACAACAATTAAGGTATGGTCGTACATCGCAGCTCTATATATATACTTTCTCTCATCACTCGGAAAATGTATGATATTTTCTAGACCTGTAGAAAAAAACCATAAACATATTAATTTTTCTATTGGACTTCAAATAAATTAGCTGTTATTATCCTATGATGGAAAGAATGTGTGTAAAAAAAAAGGCGAAATATAAGCTTTTGGAATCGGATATAAAAATCAGTGTGTGTTAAGTGGTCCACATTTCGAATACCGACCCGTGTTTTGGAAGCATTTTTAACTATGTTCTTACATTAATTTATCTCTGTTGAGTATTCATGTGCACCTGATATGAGGATTTCAGCAATCTCCGCAGTTCAGCTATGGTGGAGGGACCTGAGTTCGAGACATAGAACTACCAAAATAATATTAGTTCACATTCGTACTTAGAAAAAGTTGCTCATTTTGCCCAGTGTTTTAGAGACTGCTTTAGGAATGAAGAATAAAGGGGAAATGTAAATTTTAGGCACGGGGCATAGGAATCAGAGTCAGATAAGAGGTTCGTAATTCGATCAATGACTCGAATTTTGGAATTTGTATTAGCGATTTTCGTACATTAATTTTTAACTATTTGTTATTCACGTGTAACTCGTACACTGTTTTAAGCAACATATCTCGGGTATGCATATCGTAGAGCCACGATTTCGAAGCCCGAAAAATCACAATTATATTAATTTTCACCCTGTCTTGGAAAATATCGGATGGCATTTTCCGTGTTATGGGAGAAAGTACATATAGAGCTAAGATACACGCTGATACCTTACTTGTTGTTCATACATTGGGAAGTTAACATCGATTTGGAAGCATTTTCTTACGATACAGTGAAGATAAATTGCCACTACGAAGGCCTGTCCTTGGATTCAACACACATGGAGCTGCGACCTGCATCTTTGCTACCTGATTGTCATCAGTGGTGATTCTGAGACAGAGTTTTCACCTTCAGTTAAAATGCTCGGCGACATGAAAGAACTGTCGGTACAAAAAAACCTTTTTGCATTAGGAAGCATTACGACAATTGCCACATGCAGTTTACACAAGAAGATACATTGAAGGAACACATCAAGAAATCTAAGGATTCGTAATTTGGAGAGGCAGAAAGTGATGTTGTCAATACCCCCTGTTGAATTGTTGGGTACTGATTCCACACACGGTTCTGATGGGAAAGTTAATGCTAAAGACAGAATGGGTTCAGTAGAGTCGGTATGTGTGGAATTTACAATTGCAAGACTTTCGCATGAAGTCGACTAACTTCAAAATAAATGTCGACGATAACCATGCACCTCCTACAAAGAAAAGTACTCTTGTTTTTGAGCATGAAACAGGAGGTGAGGGCCGTTCGGAAGCTTGCATTGATGATTACTATGACGATAGTGGTAGTGCTGTAGATGATGGCGAATTTCTCGATACACTGACACACCCCTCCAACATATTTGCTGCAATGAGCAACACAAATAAGGTTGAAGATGTTGAGAACACCGACTACCTACCTATTTCCCGAAGACCCGAATGAAAAATATACGATAGACTCCGATACTTGGTTTCTTTTAAAGGTGGAGATTTCTCGCACATTAACGAGATATATTCTATCATTAGTGAGCTGAAGATCAGGACTATATCAGATGACGGGAGGAACTGCTTTCTTCTGAAATTTTAATGTGTAAATTAAAAATAATTTTTACATTATATATTTTCTTATTTTTTGTATGTCGTATTATTTTTAATGTCACAATTTTAAAGTCATCGCATTAGCACTCAACCCCTAAGGTAATGGTGAGCAGCATACAGAATATTAATGATTACTTAAGTAGGTCCATGCATAGTGTTACTGCATATGCAAATATTAATTTGGTTGTCAAGTGCAAATGTGAGTAGGCAGTTGGCAAACGGATGCAATTTTTATATGTATAGGTGGGGGACAGAATGAAAACCAAAGGATTTGGAAGGATAAAGAAGGATGAAGGAGAATTGGTGGGGATTGAGTAGGTTAAGGGGGAGGATTGGTGAAAATTGTGGAGGATTGAGAAGGACGATTGGAGAGGATTGAGGAGGATTGGAGAGGACTGAGGAGGATTGATGTGGACTGTGGAGAAGGATTGGTTAGGAGACTGAAAGAATTGAGGAGGATTGAGAAGAGGATTGTTAATGATTGTGGAGTATTATCAATTAGGATAGGTGAGGATTGAGGAGTATTGGTGACGATTGTGGAGGTGGATTGGTGTAGATTGAGGAGAATTGAGGGGAAGTTCGGTGAGGATTGTGGAGGATTGTTAATGAAGTTTTGGTGAGGATTGAGGATTGGTGTGTATTGAGAAGGATTGGGGGAAGGATTGAAGAAGATTGAGACAGATTGATATGAAGATTGGTGAGGATTGTTGTTGAGTATTTTTGAGCATTAGTCCGGATTGGTGCAAAGGATATTTGAGGAATGGTTTGGATTTCTTCAGACTTTGAGCGAAGATTGGTGAGGATTGGGGAGTATTTGTGAGGATTGATATTTGAGAAGAGCACCAAAGATAAGACTACCACCCGACCTGCCCTCGTACAGTTTCAAGGGCTTATTGGTTCATTAAGCATTGAGAACTATGCTGTTAAAATGTTGGGAGATGCTTATCTATACCATAATTATATCATGCTTGTACAGAGAGTCGTTACTCGTATGATGGGCTTTGATTGGTCACATATACATACATTTAAATAATCCGAATACCATATTTTTGTCAACTAAACAGTCGAGGAAGATATTAATTTGCAGATTCCGACATCGTATATTAATTAGATTTCACGAGCGGAGACCAGAAATGTAATAACTGAATCAGATATGTTTGTATGTTTCCGCTAAGCCCTATATACAATTTCGGTATGAATGTACACTTCTCGTCACAAAAATGAGCGATCTCGTGTAGCTGAAAATAATTTGTAAGTCCCACTTCGGGTATGTTCGGCAGGCTGCCCTATCCCAAATCACAGGCATGTGCCGCGTCGTGGGCGTGGCTAACTGCTGCAGGAAACATGATTTTGAAGGAAAAAGGATACAAATCACAAATAATATTTCTATAAGCTCAGTTTTGTCCGAATATACTCCAACATATTATATGTAATACAGATAAAGTAAATTAATGGCGAAACCTTCAAAATTATGAACTAGCCTCTATCATATCTGAGAAACAAACAGTAAATTATAAATTTGAACAGATCACACTGGACAACTGAAAAAATTACTTCCAAATCATACATAATTGTAAATGTGAAAGGAGGTGTTACATTATAATTCTCCTAGCCAACACACACGAGAACTTTGTAAACATTAAGTGGTAATCACTAAAAACATTAAATAATACATTATATGGAATACTGTTTTCATATGTATAATAATTAGAGACCATGAAATGTCTCGAAATGAATGACCTGTAGTCTAGACTTCACAGTCCAATGAATACCCGATCAACTACTGTATATTCGCTGTTTGTTTCTCCAGTAAGTGGCCAATATTACTCTAAAACCATACAGCACGTGATTCCAAAGTCTTTCCTTGCCAGTTTCGTATTTACTTCGCACATTCCTGAGTGAGCCTTGTTAACTGAAATCCAATGGAAAGATAAATTAGGTCTTTAAGTATGTAAAGTTAAGCTTGTCCTCAAAATAATCCTCGCAGTTTTCCTGTTACTGTTTTGTTCTGTTCATAAAGTAAAGGCCTATTTAGATGCACCGACATGTCTTAACCAAATTTGGATTGCAGTAAATAGTTATTGGTTATTAAAGTGTTATTTAATGAATGAAATACAGCATTATCTGCGGGAGTGATTATAGTCCTTGAAAGATCTACGGTTATTAAAAAATACACAAAATATCCACCTTTTAAAACATAGTAATATATAGAATGCATGCAGCGAGCTACTAGATATATTTCGATGGAAACTATTCGCATTACTGTGAGCACTTCGTGATGCCTGTCACATTTTATATATGGACGTACGCATCCAAATGTCAATAAAGATTACGTATTGAGACGTAATTCAGTTTTTATTTTCATTTATACACGAACTGAGTATAAATAAGAGCTCACTTTGGCGCGAACAGCCTATACTGCCGTTACATCTAAGCTGGACATATCAACTCGACATATTTTGGTGTGATGTGGTATCTAAACGAACTGCCTACATTGGCGATTCGTGCTAGTAACGGAAAGTAATCCAATTTGAATACTTGGTGGCTGGCAGACGCCACACTGACCAGTCTCGTAGCTGATTGATGGATACATGTGTAAGTGTGCTTTCTAGCAATGGGCCTCTCAATGTTTCGCGTCATGTTATGTTAGCCATTGTGACGTACAGAACTACCATTTGTTTGATAATATTTCACATTGTGATCACTAGCATGATTCGCCAACAGTATATATATATATATATATATATATATATATATATATATATATATATATATATATATATATATATATATAGGACAGGCCAAGATAAAGCAAGTATCAAATAGGTATATATTTTGCTTATTTTGTAGTTGTCAGTCCCACAACTACGAAATCTCCAAAATATATACCAATTTGATACTTGCTTTATCTTGGACTGTCTTACACACGAAACATTCATGCATATAAATATTTTCTAAATGAATTTTTCTTTTCAGAATTAGCTTTCTTGCGGGATAAGGTACTGCAGTTTGTAAGTTTTAGTCCAAATTGGTTGACCAAATACCGAAAATTTAACCGTAGGAAGACCGTATTCAGTGCCTGTACGAAATACATACACAAATAGAGATAGAACATTGCGGTTTCTTTACAACACATCTACCAACATCTCACTTTGAAGTCGGCGCACTTTGACCTCATACCTACCAAAATCGTAGAGATTATAGTGACGTGAAGTGTTGGGAGAGTGTAGGCACGTTTTAAATATTAGTAATATGACATACAGTCAAATGAAAGTTACTGACCCCAGAGTTCCTAATTGTCGTACAGGAAAGTCCATCCTGATCCACGCAAATTCCATTTCGCAGTGGTTGTTTAACAATATTTAATGATTAATCACGAATTTGTTCTACTTTCTATCCCTTTATTCTCCGTTTATTTGATTTCGTAGTGCAAGTCAGAAAATGAATAAATTCACAATAAAAATTTAATTTTGTAATGTTGGGAGAAGTATATGAAAATTACTTTGGCGCTAAGAGATGGGGAATAGGAGCGGAGAAACCACCCGCCGCCATGATGGAATAGCCCTTTTTTCCCCTTTTTCCCCTCAAAATTTCCATGTTTTCCTCCAAATCGAAAAATTTAGATTTTCAGTAAAAATGTCTCTTTTTCCCTTAAAGAAATTCCCATTTTCCCAGGCAGATCAGTGACCCTGGGTAGAGCAGTGAGACGAATCGGCGACCCAGGGTCAAGGATCAACGACCCCGGTGACTAAGATCAGAGACCCCAGGGTCAGGGGAATGGGACCAGGACCTTTGCCCTTGACCTTTGACATTTGAACCAAAAAATCCAAAATGTAAAAATAAATCGACAGAATTCCAAAAAGCTGCAAGAAAATCCCAAAAATTATGTTATTGAATGTACTAAACAGTTATTTCAAAAATATTTAGAAAGTATTTTAAAAAATTTTGAAAATGCATCAACAACAATTTATCAAAAAGTTATTTATAAAACTTTTTAAAAATATGCTAAGAAATGTATTATTAAAAATGTATTCAAAAATCATTAAAAAATATTATTAATATTAATTAAATAATTATTTTAAAATAGTTAAAAAAGTATCAACAAATTAACTTTCCAGAGGTCACCCCTCACCCATACACATCCACCATCTTGGCAGTTGCAAGAGACGACCATCTTGGTAGGTGGCCACCATGTTGGTAGGCGATCACCATATAGGTAGGCTACCACCATCGTGGTAGATATCACTTGTCCGCCATGCTGGATGCAGGTAATTATGACCTCAAACCCATGACCTTGAATGACCTAAAAACCAAAACTCGAGAAAAAAACATAAAAGTCAACATCTATATTACAACTAACTACTACGACCATAGTAAATGCAGGTGACCTGACTGTGACCTTGTGATCTTAAATTACCGTGAAAATAATAACTAGAGAAAATACATCAAAGTCAGCAACCACATTACAATACTACCTTCTACCACCATATTAGATACAGACTACATTTACCTTGACATCATGACCTTGAATGTCATTGAAAGCAAAAACTCGGAATAAAATACATTAAAGTCATCAGGATTATTACATTACAGACTACTACAATCATATTAGGTGCAGACTACCTTAACCTTGATCTCATACCCATGAAAGACCTTGAAAACCAAAACTCGATAAAAAAACATAAAAGTATACAAGCACACTACAATAATAACAACTAACACCATAATATATGCAGACTATGTTGACCTTAACCCCATGATATTGAATGGCCTTGAAAACGACCACTCTTAATAAAATACATCAAAGTAAGCAAACATAATACATTACCCACTACGGCCACCATATTGGATGCAGGTAATCTCAACCTTGACCACATTACATTGAATGACTTTGAAAACAAAATTTCGACAAGACATACATGAAAGTCAACAAGCATATTACATTACTACCTGCTATGACCATATTAGATGTAGGTGAAATTAACCTTGAACTCATGACTTTGAATGACCTTGAAAACAAAAACTCGAGAAAAAATACATAAAATTCAACAAAAATATTACATTACTAACAACTACCCCCTATCAGATGCAGGTAACTTGAACCGTAGCCCCATCACGTTGAATGACTTTAAAAACAAAAAATAGAGAAAAGGCACATAAAAGTCAGCAAGCATATTACTTTACAAACCACTACTATCGTTTTAGATACAGACAACCTTGACCTTGGTCCCATAACCTTGAATAGCATTTAAAACAAAAATTTGAGAAAAATACATGCTATAGAATTATTGTATGTATAGTTTATAAGCCCATTTCAATCCACTGAAGTTATTGCTGCCAAATTTATGTCTTTAGCTGCAACATGTGACCTCCAACAAGGCGATTTGGCCATTATACGTTATGTCTTCTGGTAGGCACAGTTACCTGAAATTTTTTATATGGTGAATTTATAGATGCCATATTCATATGTATCACTCGTGATATCGAACAAAGCGATAAATATGGATTACCATACCACAAGCCTTCATTATTCTTTGGATAAACCTGTTACTGATGCCAAAATTATTGGCAACCTTATCAGCTACTTTGTTGATCAGTATGTCTTAACACTCATACCTATTTAGTCTTGCGGTCATAACACTTACTCATACTTTTTTACTACTTCCCTTTCACTTATATAAAAAGTCTTTTTATATATTCCTAAATATTCACTGCCATCTAT
This sequence comes from Dryococelus australis, assembly GCA_029891345.1. Classification (NCBI taxonomy): domain Eukaryota; kingdom Metazoa; phylum Arthropoda; class Insecta; order Phasmatodea; family Phasmatidae; genus Dryococelus; species Dryococelus australis. The sequence continues at coordinate 159,286,999 of CM056995.1, forward strand.
TGAAAACTAAATCTACAGTTAAATATGCATGTGATGGGGTAATGGTTCCAGGTCGGATACTACAAAGCCAGAGGCACGTACGTAGTTGCTCCACCTCTCCCCAACAAACCCCTGCAGCCACGTTCAAACAAGTGTCACAACGTCTGGCGCAGACAGCAGCGTGCTGTCTACTCCGTAACAAGGCCAGGCAATCCTATATGTAATTTGGAACGCTTTCAGTCATTCTCGTACAAATATACGTGCAACTGAGCGTGCAATGTTGTCTCATTTCGAAATATTTTCCGCGCCTAAATATTAGCGATAATTTACCTTCATTATGTTCAGTTCAAGACATAGCAAAGTCATGTTTTCGGCTATTCTTTTAAGCTGGTTTCTTCAGCTACATTGTTTTTATTCCTTTTAATAAAATATCATTTAAAGTCGACGCCTTTAGACACATATAACCGTTTAAAATGTAGCGCTAATATTAATATACGTAAAAACACTTGATTTTAGCATGTTAGTACAAATTTGTTGTTTCGACGTCATTGCTTATGTAAGACATAACAACTATAATCCGATAGTGAACATTAAGCATTCCTGGGGCCGTGGCGGTGTAGTAGCGAATAGACAACTCTCCTCCCACCATGGAGAACCGGGTTCGATTCCCGACGAGGTCATCTTCAGATTTTTGCTTGTGAGAATCGTGCAGGACGATGCCGCTGGTAGGTGGTTTTTCTCACTGATCTCCCATTTCCCCCACTCTTGCATCCCAGCGCTGCTACATACTCATCTCGCTTTACCCTCAAGAGCTCTCAAGATCTCGATGTTAAGAGCCGCCCAAATCCCTTCGCTCTCTCATTAAGCATTCCACCTACCAGGACGTATTTTGTCCAGAAGGGCGAGATGCTAAGGACGACCCAGGTACGCGCGTAACATGCGTCATCGTCTCTATGTGCAAGGTACTGAACAAGCGTGCAGTCTTACCTTCAGAATGTACCTCTGAGACAACTTTAAAATTAGGCATATTTCATAAAATATTTGTTACATTTTCTTATTACTAAACAATAAACTAAAAATAGATTTAGCTTCTAGTTTCTTGTTGTGCATTTACATCATAAACCCATATTCTTAAACTGAGCTTTCACTCATACACTAAAACGGTAATGCTGAATATCTGTTTATATTTGGACATCTGCGTTTGGCGTGATCGGGGTGAATGTGAAGTGAAACAAGCTTTAGGGTGAAATCATCCAACGGAAACCTTGGAGTTAGTGAAGAGATTTGGGCGGCTTTAACAGAGAGGTCTTGAGAGCCGATGAGGGTGATTGAGGTGAGTGTGGAGTGGCACCGGAATGAAGGGGTGGGGGAAACGGGAGATCCCAGAGAAAACCCGCTGACCAACGACATCGTCCGGCATGATTCCCACTTGCGAAAATCCAGTGACCCGGACGGGGATTGAACCCGGTTCGCCTTGGTAGGAGGCAGGGAAACCTTTGAATATAATTTTAGTAACGAGTATATATAATCGTGCCGTTAGTATTTTCTACCCGTTGCAGCGCCCATCCGTGTCCATTGTATTACTGAAGGACGAGGGAGCTTAACCAGGTCCACGATGTCTGGCGCAAGCAGTAGTGAGAGCTGCAAGCAGTGGCAACCGCGCACAGCCAGGCGGAATATGAAGTAGTTGAATGAGTAAACCGTCCTGATTGCCTCTTCGTTTTGTCTCGACAGTAGACAAGCCTTGTTAAAAAAAAAAAAAACCTACTTGGCTTATTTATTCAAACAAATTACTGCTCAGGAATTTAAATAGACTTAATTTTCTGTTCGGGAAAAATATCTTTGGAAAACAAGGGTAGGGTGCAAACATGTTGAGATTGTTTTTAATAATGCATTATTCGTAGTTACACTTATCGATTAGATGAACAAAAGCATAATTTGACTAAATGTAATACACTGCAAATACATGGTATTACTTACTATATAATTTTTCATGTAATATGTTTTCTCTATTGCATATTTGTTATTTGTTTTTATTTGCTCACCAAACATTCAATTGTAGGGCTGGAAGTATTAACACTGACAAGGGAACTGGAGCCTCTGTGTTACAGACCACAAGAATAATTAAAGCTGAGTATTTCCGAGTTTCATAAGAAAAAAGTTTCCCACAAAGACTCATGGTTCTGAACATAATCAGAATTCAGTCGGCAAGTTGAAACATGATAGGGAAATTTGTAACGCACGTACAGAACCCGTTTTTTACGCCATACCTAAGTGGCATCTGCAAGTAATATATGATATTCGTTGGCCACACAATTAACATTAACTGAGAACAGATATGAAAAATTAATGTAATTCTTTAAACGATCAATGAATATCTGAAATACTGGTTGTAGGTGAAACACAGCTGTAAGTTAACACCAGTGGCATGAGAGAGACATAAACGGCGGTTAACAATTAATGTCTTCAGAGCTGATTGTGGCGAAGAGAGGTACAGATGGAGCAGCGACATAATACGGAGTATCGGTAGTACCCCGACACTATCCACTGGCCAACAGCAACGCCCGCCATGTTTCCTACACATGAAAATCCGGATGTGACCCCGGTTTGTCGTGGTGCGAGGCGTGTAGTCTGACAGGTACAACACCACAGCACCTACAAGTGATTAAAAACTTGAAAAATACACATCCCAATTTTTGGCGAGCTGGTATTTCCAGAGGAATAACTTTTCCTATCCTATTGTAAAAGCGACAAGAGAAACGTGAACATCCATATTAAAGCTATTTAACTTGTATTTTAGTGCTTTGTTAAGTCAGCAAGAAAGGCAAATGATCTTGCTTCCATGAATACCTCTATGTCAAATGTTGTATTGCCATTTTATGTCAAATGTTTGAACGCAGATAGTACAAGCTGACTTGGTTGGAATTTTGGGCTGATATGCATGTTAAAAATGTTTTAAGATTTCTTACACTGCACGAAAGCATGAAAATGGCCATGGGATTGCCTAGTGTAGCCATGGTAGTCAAATATACAGATTTATCCTGAGCATAACTGCTGTGTTAAGCGAACGAGGAGGTGGCGTTTCAGGTCGGAAATGCATGCAGTAGCCAAAAAAAGTTCTACAAAAAATATTCTGACTCACTGAGTCGATATTTTAATAATTGAGAATATGCACACAATTTAACCCTAAGGATCAGTATATTTGCGCATATGAGTACCCAATTTATCAATGATAAAAAGAAAGTTAAGTCGAATTGCTTTGATAATGCCTGTATTATTTTATGTTAAACCATATCTAACGTACCAATATCGGCCCAGAACTATTTCTTCCAGATATTCTGTAGTATATAACATGTTTTGTTTTAAGCACTCATAAAGTCTCATTTCATTCGATTGTTCATTTACAACATGCTGTGATATTTGTATCAAATTTACAAATTTCCGATAACATTCACTAGTACATGTGCAATATTTTAAAAGTGTATAAAACCCCCCAGTTTTTTTTTGTTTTTTCGTTCCTTGGTTACACGGTTCTATGGTTATAGAATAGTAATCAAAACGTTCATGTCGTCGCCATTTTAAAAATAAGTGACGGACCCACGTAAAATATATAAGTTTATTTGGTCAGCGTTTGCCGAATTAGGTAGTAAAAGGTTTATTGTTTCCCGACATTTGACACAATGTATTTTCTTGTTGTAGCGGTACCTTACAATATTGCAGACTAAAGAAACAATGTACCAGCAAGTTTAATACTTGCAGGTGATACGTTCAACATACCAAGTTTGGTTGAAATTGGTCAAACAGTATGCTACATGCTGTACACCAAATGAACCTAAAATATTTATATAGTTATCATCTCAAAATTAAGTTTCTTAGACATTTAAATCGCATATGTTATCATGGCATACATAATATTAGATACAGTATACAAAGAGTCCTTGAAATTGGTCACATCGTTTCATAGATACAGAATAGTTATCAAAATGTCTATATTGCCACGAATTAAAACTAAATGCCTGCACCAATTAATTCACATCAACATTCTTCTTGTTTATCAATTTTGTTAGGAATGGGTAGATTGTTTTCCGTGTTACGATTCAATAACTATATTTTTTCATGTGTGCGCTATATTACAAAATGACGAATGAAAATTATTATTTATTGGCATACTTACAGTATTGCCTTTAGTCGATACTTTCATCAAATGTAGTAGATTATATTATATATATATATATATATATTTATATATATATATATATATATTTATTACCCACCAAATTTAAAAACAAAAATTTGTATGGTGCTATTGTCAAAATACAGTAAGTGCCACATTAATCTTAGTTGTATATGGTACTATGGCCAACTATAGGCCTAAAAGGTACAAGTTGCCTGCAAAATGTGGCAGGAATATATAATGTGATTCCCGAGATATGATGTTAAAAGATTTTTGTTTTCACAATGGCGAACCAATCAGAACGTACCTTCCTAGATTAAAGACGTACATGATTAACTGTGAAAATACACGATTTGGATTTACCTAGTAAAATATTTCCCCAGATATGAAATGCCGCCCTACTCTATTAAAACAACAACCCTTCTGAAATTAAGCAAACAGCTTGACAGAACATTGTAAAAATCAGATGTCCTTACTAAGTTCAATATGTGCACCGAATTTTGTGAATTATGATTCACAGGATCGAATATTATTATAAGGAGACACACAGTACATCACAGACAGACATTTGCATGATTATATAAGCTCGTTTTTCCAAGGAAAGTAGCTTAACATAGAATGGAAGTGAAAGTGAATTGAATGTTTCAAGTTAATAAAGAAATTATGAAGTGATTATCCTTTATTTCGAATTTTAAACAACTGTTAGCATCACCATTAATTTTCCAAATTAACTGTTTACAACCGCAAATAAACATGTCATAAAAAAACAAATATAAACTTTTAAATATTATATGCTGTGTATAAAGCTTCCTTTTTTTTGTTGTTGTTTTTGTTAATGTTTAAATCAATTCAAAAGTGTTTCGTACAACTAGTGGCGTACCCTGTTTGGTTTCCTTGCATTTTTTCGTGGTTTCACAGAATTCTTTGTGGATGTCATTATTTTAATTTTTTCTTAAATAATATAGCTTTAAGATATGTACTTAAGATTATGTTGGTTCAGCGATGCAATGGGGTAGGCTACCACTTAAACAAAAACGTTAATTTTGGCTCCATGCTACGTACACTAACGCAGAAGAAAACAATGAGAATAATAAGTCTGGCGGACGAATGTTTGCTTCCACCTGAGATATAATTTAGGTAACGCCACATACAAAAACCTCTACTGGAATCACGCTGCAAAATGTTTTGTTGCCTTCTCTAAAACATGCGTTAGAAAGTCATCTTCTTGCTTCGCATCCAGTATAACAAATACTTACTAATATCTGGCGTGGGGATACTTTATTATGTAATCATGTTCCAATCGTATTTTTGCTTATATTCACGATGAATTTACACGTCATATTTTATGATTGTTTAATTTTGTGTGGAGTGTACGATGTCAGGAATGCGATTCCCTAACGTAAATTATACAGACTACGTAAAGAAACATGCATTATGTATTGTCATGGTTACGGACGGTACACGCAGCGACGTGCGCAGAAGTCAAAGTAGGTGTCAGTGCATATACGGCCGGTAGATGGCGCAGGTTAAGTTGGCCAGGCTATTAAAGCAGCCTGCCTGTAAACGTGGGTCCGTCGCAGATCAAAGTGCCACTTCAGCTGAACTGACGTCATAAACGTGATTAGCGTACGCGATGATAGAAGGGAAGAGTGTACAGAGAGCGAGAACCTTGCAGGGTTGCCAGGTGTACAAATCAGTGTGAGTCAATGTTCAGGAACTTAATGACAACCAATTACTTCACGCTGCGAGGCATGCGGCGAGTGGCAAGGCGTTTTAATTGCCCCTGACCATGTGGTACAAGAGATCATGTTAATATCTGTCATAACCACGGCGAAAATACATTGAAATTGATGTGGCTAGATTTTGCGTCGTAAAGAAATCGGGAAATCTGTTCAAGTATCGTTTTTTTCTTGCAACATTCTGACATACTTACAATATCTGCTAAATGCTTTTCACGGTAAAATGAGCACTTCTGAGGCACTAGTTACTTTTATCTTTCAGCCATTTTTTTATTCTTTAACCAACGTTTTAATTAAATATGTCCATGTAAGTAATAACTACAGTGTAAATATTATACCACACTCTGAAGGTAATGTCTAAGTCTAAAGTAATATATATTTATTGTTTATTATTCGAAATGAGAGGACTTTCAAGAATGCTCAATTTACCATGAATGGCCTATAAAATGCAGGCTTACAAAAGAAAGACTCTTGGCAAGGAGGTTTGTGCCTTTAAACTGAATGTATTCTATCCCTGTGCGTGTGATGTGGGAGGTAGAAAAGACATACAATGACGATGAATGATTTACAAACACCACGCTGTTCTGTATATTACTTCAAACATTTTGCAGGAAAGGTTTGCCAACAAAAATCAAAGCGAATAAAACAAAGTGTGTATTATAGGTTTGAGAAACACGTTGAGTCCATACATACATACAAAAACATAAAATAACGTCTTAAAAAAATTAATAAATTCCAAAGAATTCATACGGACCGTCACAAGTAACAAATATTTTCATACTCTCTAATGACTCCCGTAGTACTTCCCATCTAGGCGACTGTGCAATGTACCGTAAAATGATATGAACGTACAAACATGCTGAGACAAACCGAGGAGTGGATGGCAAAACGTACTTTCGCGTAGAGAAGAAAGTTATATTGTGAAACAAATCTGTCAGAGATATTTTACCAGTCCATGCGCTATTACAAGAGACCTACGAAATACTTTCAAAGTCACTGTAACCAATGACAGTGAGAAGAGTGTTCAGCAATAGTAACTATAATGCAAGAACACCACAGAAGTGATCGTACGTGGGCAAATGTAATTATAAGAAGAGACATAACTTCGCGAAGGTATATTTACAAAACAATTACTGGACAGGCGTAATATTTCCAGATGAGAGTAAATTTAAGGTTTTCGATCATAACAGTTCGCTATGAATGTGGAGAAAATCGAATAAAGAGATAAATCCCCAACATTCTCGTCCAACCATCAGGCATGGTGGGGTCCAGGTCAGGTGTGAGTGATTGGGTATTCTATGGCGTATGGGGTCTGTTGTAGACAATCCATTTCGCAATGTGCTTGCGGTCACTGTCGTATTAGAAATAGAATACCAGTAGGATTATGGAGTTCTACCTTTAATTTCATTCCTACTATTTATGTTATTTTGTTTCGTTGTAATATTAAATGTTACAGTATCATATAATGTTTTTTATTTGTTACCATATGTTTTCATCCATATAAAAAACACATGCAATAAAGAAAGGTGGTCTCGTGTGTATGATTCTGAAGCCCGCTGTTTCCGGTTAGAAACCACCTCGTACCTTTAGTTTATATATCAATGTGGTCATTGTGCCATGTGGTGCGCCATTGGTTTTTATGTAACGTTTTTATGTGAGTGTTTACTTCGCCCTGAAAAGGGCCGATGGTGTAACCTCAATATGAGGACCTGTATCCTCATTCTCAACCACCTGCCGCAGTCGTCATGGTAGAGAGGTGATCAGATAAATAGCATATCGTTCGCCACAAGCTACTTCATTCCAGTCATCTGCTATTAGCTCCCAGAGAGCATCTTTATTTTCTGGCTCTGAATCAGGCCAGTTTGCCGCCATCGTGCGCTTCGTCTCCGACCAAACATTCTTAATCGGAATCAAGTAGACACTGTAAGGTGGCCAATCTACGAGCTCTAGTTGGTCTTGCTCTGCGAAGTATTCTTGAACCCTCTGAGATGTGTGTATCGGAGTATGGTCTTGTTGGAAGCGCAGCACACGATAGGAATACAAATGTAGCACCGAGGGAATCATAATGTTCTCTAGAATATGTAAATACTGCCCGGCATTGAGGCCGCGTGTATTCGGACCTCGAACTTCGATTCTGTGCAACACGCCTATCCCGCGTGCATTCATCCATCCCCAACACGCAACGGATGCATGACCATAGCGAGAGCACTCGGCCACATATTCTGGATTGTGTCGGGTCCCACGAGGTCTGAAGACACGCATCGGCCCATCATTAGCCTAGGAAAACACTCACACGTCGGAGAATACAACATCTGACCAGTCACGGTCAACGTTTTCCTCGGAAAACGCTAGTCGATAAATCCTATGCTCATCGGTGAGCCTTTGCTTCCTTGAAGCACGGCGGGATTTCAGTCCCACCACCGTCAAGCGCCTAAATACGATACTCAAGCTGCCAGGAAAATGCGTGGCACGTTTTAGCTGAATGGCGCGCCTGAAAGGAGTCAACTGCACCTGAGTAATCAGACTAATGTCCTCGGCTGCAGTCGACACCCTCCATGAACCCGTTCCTCCGCGATGTGTCACGTCACCCATGTCCCGGAACTGTCGTACCCATCGTCTCGCAGTGCTCTTAGAACACTGTAACGTCAGCCTGCTTCAGCGGCGGAAAAACCTGCCGCCTCAACAAGGCCTATGACTATCTCCCTAACCAACTGGCTGTGGTGAGACATCGCTGCAGAATGACGTTTCACTTCCTTGAACCGTCTGGCTCTGGCGAGATATCACTACACAATGACGTGTATTAAAACTGTTGTATATGCCTGTGACGTAGAAGGTATGCATGCCCAGAGTCGAATGGGGACCAAAGATGTGCGAAAATTGTATATTGTCAGATTATATCTGTTTAAAAAGAGAGACCATAAGGCATGTCCGAAACTGCAGTAAGGTCCGAAACTGATCACGTGATGAATTTCAGGGCTACAAATTAATGGGCAATCAGGAAGAAACTCTGTGACTTTGGTAGGGCACGCTAAATGTCCAAACTGCCCATCAAATCATCTGATGCTTTTTACTTTCGTTACCCGTCCCTGGACCGTGCAAACACAGAGGTGTATAATAACGCGAATATGAACAGTAAAACAGAGATATGTTATTTTGTGTGAGTGTAATATTTTTGTTTGTCAATACATTTACTTGTATTATATTTCGATTGACTATTTTAGTAACCAACTAGACAGCTGATGGACATAGTATTATTTTAGACTGTTCACGGTAAAGTGAGTACTCTTTAAGGCCGTGCTAAATATTTCCTTTCATTCAATTTCCACCTTCCTGCTGCTTTTTAATATAATCATTGTAATGTGACCAATAAACACAATGTATATATCCCCCCACTCTCGAAATTTAAAGCCTGAAGCTGCAATACGAAGTATTTATTATTAGTTTGTGCCTGTTGGGAGGGTCTTAAAAAGTGTTCACTTTACCATGAGCAGCGTATTGCAGAGACCAAAAAATAGTAAACGAATTAAAAAGTTTCCTACAGATAAAATCGACCACCTCCTTGGTGAATGCGCATCGGCATGTGTCAGATCACAAAGTTACCTTATATATGTTTGCACATTCATATTCATTACATTGCGTAAGTGATAAAACAACTTCGAAGTACACATTTTCGTACACAACAACTGTAGTACGGTCAGCGTTGACACATTACTTAGAACTTTTCGTACATTCTGTAGGTTGTTACTTTTCTCACACTAATTAAATGAATGGACATTATCATTGAAACATAAATGTGTTCTCAGTACTGCTACTGAGCCAAGCGCAATAAAACGAGCAGTAGGTACGCAATAAAGCTCTGAAAGAGGTTTGGAAGTTAGGGGAGTTGGGGAGTTGTATGCGGAGGGCCGTTACATCCACTATTTGTTATATGAACTCATGGTAGGAAAGAAAAATAGGTTAAAATATGTATGTGTGCGTCACAAGTTTAGATTGGACGTAATTTGAGTTAGAATGTGTCAAACGTGGGCTTCTACGTGCTTATATGCACCTTAATAATTTTGCAACCTTTAGCTTACCATAGAAGAAACTGAGGATCTCTGGATCACTGTAAATAACATGCACATAAGCAACTTGTATATATTCTCAGAACTTCATATAGAATACAAAATGTGAAATCTGAGTAATTAATATATTAATGAAATGAAAAATAAATAAAATCACACCAAATGTGTTATGCAATTCAACAAGATGTAAAATTCAAAAGTGAAATATTTATTAAATGTTAAATATTATATATGTGTGTAAGAAAAATCACTTTACTCAAAAATCAACTTAAACTTGTGTTGATGACCAAAAATGAAGTACCAGTATCCAGTAAAGAGTCGAGTTAAATCAATTAAGGAAATTAAAATGAATTAAAAGAAAAAAATAAAATATGACTGTAGCGCTGCTGAAAAATTAAATAACTGGCGACTGACTTGAAATTTAAATCAGAAATAAAAATTAGTTTATAACCGGAAGTAGGTTTCCTCAATTTCTACTGTTTAAGAAACTGACTAAGCTCCCAAGTAATTAGATGCATTTACAGTTCTCACGATCCAAACCTTTACTTGAAAATGTCAATTTAAATTTTAATTACTTCAGATGAATTACTCTTCACTTTCCCTCAAAAAGTTCAACTCTGCTCAAATGAGATCACGCTAAGTTCAATAGTTTTTTAATGTTAATGTTCCCCGGCGTTAGCAGGTAGCTCATACGGGATCTCAGGACTACTGATTATAGACAAGTTAAAGTTCAGAGAATGCCTAATTCCGTAAATTAAACTTCTTCTGAAAATACTATAAGTTCGTAAAAATAGATTACAAGTGAAGTTTTTCACATAGGTCTGCACTCAGACTCTCAAACTTCTTCATCACCTGTATTTTGATGCGGCGCTAACGTGGATGGCGTCTAGAGATCGGTGTCCTGGCGTCTTCAACAAAACTCGCCAATAAAATTAGCTAGACACCTGCCATCAACCCTCTTCTATAATCAGCTGTGGCAGTGACCTAATTACTACTTCTGGGACATATTATTGACCTACTTTTTGGTTGGCGCTTGGGATTCCTTAAGATTGAAATCTCAGCGAAAATACAATTAACCATCCATGATGAAAGTCCCATCCAGAAGAAAGTCTTCCGGCATCTCCATTCAAGACTAGCCAATCGCGGCCCACTTCTGGCTAGACCTCCTTAAAATAAACTAAACCAAATTACAAATCTTTCTAATAAGAGAATAAAGTAAATAAGTAAACTCTAAAAATCATAAAGTAATTACTGAGCACAAAAATAAACATATAAATATAATATTACAATACTGAAATAACAATGTGTCGAAACTGAGAATACTGCATGAAAATTATAATAGAATATAGAAATTAAGTGGACTGGTGGTTTACATAAATCATAGATTACTTGATTAAAAAATGTTACAATTACATATGAGAAATGTGTGAAAATGATTATAAAAATTAACACAGCATGTGAAACAAAATAAATAATACAATTCAAACAGTTATATAGCTAATATGCACGTACCAAACATAACATAAAAACATATGTTCTGTCGACCTATGACAATAATTACTCTGTTTAGGATATACAGCTTGAGGCTTTCACTTTCTATATTTATTAAATGTCTATATTTTACAATGAGAGTGTATGTTTGTTTTGGGTAGAATAATTATGAAAATGTTTATTAGTATTGTCACAACCAACTCTGTTTTTGTGATGAACTGGCAGAAGAAAGACGCATAGTCCAATCTTGAGATAATTTAGACAACATATGCTCATTCGCAGTGGACGTGCAGTAGTTGCGCTAGCCTTTTAAATATCGTGGTGTGTATGATCAAGTTACCGTATTGATTTAACTGCTGTTGAAAATTATCAGTATTCAACAGTCGACAGGACGAGCTCTCGACACAATCGGCATTCTCACATCATCAAGCACTGTAGTTTCTCGATAACACCTTATCCTAATACAAACACCACGTATGAAGACAACATCTCCATAGGCTGATCTCCATAGACTCTGTTTATCACAATTGACGGTATATTCACTGCAGTTAGTTCTACTCCCATATACGAATAAGTGAAAAAGAGCACACCCCAAAACGATCTAATTGCGTGAACAGGCAATACAGAATGACTAACGCACAGACTCTGTGAGTTTTCTGACTTGGCAACATCGACTTTTGCAGCAGCATTCTGGCATCATTAAAATAAATAGGTCACGATCCACAGTGATTGTTAGCAGTGGCCTGAACGTTAATCATTTGCGATATAAAACAGAAATATTCAAGTGTTAACTGGATATTTTAAAGTACATGAGAGTAATTATCACTCTTACTTGTCTTTAATTTGCGTTTCGTTCAGAGGCAAAATATTTGTTATAATATATATTTTTTTAGACACTATATTTCTGTGTTCACATCTGTGTTCATTATTTATACAGTTCGCACAATATGTTATATGCAAAGTAATTTACTATACAGCGATTACTATAACTATGAAGGCATTTTCAGATATTCCTTCACACAAAAACACACACGCAACAATTTTAATTCTGTTTTAGTTTTCCTGACCTAAATAAATATTAAGGCAACACTACCATTTTTCAACGTAATGAATATAGGAATGAAATTTTGAAACATATTAAAAATTACACTTTAAAGGTTTTCTAGTGTAATTATACCACGATCGCTAGGAAGTGTGTGACCTTCAACTATCTTGTAGTTTTCACTCCATATGAATATCTAGTGACAATGTAGAGTCTAAATGGGCAAGCAGAAGGTTGTTAACATTACAATTGCCTCCTAGTAGTAATGTGCGCCTGGACATGAGGCGTCGATGCTCTAGACGGCGACAACTGTGTGTGAGAACACAGATTGATGTACCAGACACCTGACATCCCGAGCGAGAGTGTTTGATGTGACTGTATGGTCTGCAATCGCCATGCGTTCCAGATGTCTACCCTGGCGTTCGTTAGTACGACGGGGCCATTATGGCTTCTTGCACATCGCTCAGCCTGTCCCTCCTCGACCTCTGATATCACATCTGCTTCGCAGTATGTAGGTTCTCCGAACCTACATACTGATTCGTTTGTGCACACAAATAGCAGCGAAAAATACAGCCACTACATCCCAGTTGCTCTCCGACCTCCACTTGTATACTGCTTCACAGCGTGGTGCCACTCGGCGAACAACTAATTACGTTATTGTTCTACCCTATGCTACGCAGTCTCCCAATGTCGGATCAATATGTTGCGTCCTTCGTGATTAATTTCGAAAGGCAAACAGTGTACTAATCGCTATGTGTACTTACTGATTACTGTTGTATATTTCCACTAAGTAGAATTATTTGGGGAAGCCTGCACAAGGGGTAAGGGGATCGGATCAACAGAGATGTTCATGCTCTGCCATTCTGGTCACTCGGTGGCCCTTTTAGATGTAACTGATCTTGATCTTGACCATTAACCTTGACCAAGATCTTTGATCTCGATCCCGGTGAACATTGACCTGGAAAACCTAGAAATTACAAAATATTTCAAAAACATCTAAAACAATATAAAACATTTAAAAAAATCCAAAATATATAAAAATACTTTTATTATATAACGTCTACCTTTATTTATTTTAAAATTATTAAAAACATTACATCAAACTATTAAAACACATTTCGGAAGTCCACAAGCACCATGCTCAACAGACGACTGACCCCCTCCATCCCCACACACCGTGCGAGGTGGCGCAGTAGTAACTCCAATGAAATAAGCTTCGTTTTGTTCATTTAAAATAAATTCTTACAACTACTTACAGTGTTCTAGTTGACCTATTGGCTGCCCCCTGTGAAGCAGTCGGTTGAGTGTTGAGCGTGAGTGGTTCCGGTTTCGAATCCCATGTAGAGCAAGGTTGTGATTTATGCTTGTCCGTAGGAGTCAACCTTTCATGGGAAATGTCACTTCCAATAGGAAAAATACGAGAAAAAAGCTGTCACGGAATTCAAAAACATTAGTGCTGTAAATCTGGAATTTTGTGTGCATTTTATGCTAATTTTACAAGTAAAACCTTGAAAACTAGTAACCAAAATAACACTTGGCTTTTCTTGTAATAAATAAATTTATCTACTAAGTGGACATGCAATATATAGATATTTAATATTACACTCAAGCTTGTATTTCAGTTACATTTGTTAATAGAGTATCTAAATTAATACATAACATACTTTCAAACATATATTTATTTATACCGCAAATATAATACAAAGATTATTATATTTTATATTATATTTATATAAATACCTTCCAAATAGAAATCGAACCTATAACTTCTTGATCAAATACGGGTGGCCTTAACTTCAAAACCAACAAACTAATATAATTATTACTATATCCTAACGATAGCGTTAGTTTCGAATCTGTTTGTGTAGTAATTTATCAGGCTTATAAACAGTTAATGTTTTAGTTTTTAATGAACTTAAAATAGGACTACATATTTGCACAAACTTCATTTCATAATCGAGAAAATGTTTTCACTTAGTGAATATTGCGTTTGGAATAACATTTTCGGGCATAAATGATAGACAAACGTATATTACTGTCTATTAGGTTTGTACAAATAACTGTATCATAAATGCTACAGAAATAAATTATATTGTTTACACCGTCTGCTGAAGCCAGCCTTATTTGGAAAAAAACATATTTACAGGTGGCATTAAGTTTGCACGTGAATCAAAATTTTTAGAAAAAACACATAAACCGACAAGAAACTTAATACCTTTTTATATAAACTCTAAATGTGTACTTTGATTTTCCAGAGCTTTATAATTTGAACAACTAGACGTATGTAGACCACAATTTCACGTAAACTACCGTTTAGCACGGCAAGAATGCTTACACGCTGATTAATTTGGTGGAATTTGTGAAGTAGATGAACAATATGCTGTATATTGTAATTTTATTATTTTATTGCTTGTTTTATAAACACTGTGTGTATGATTTCTTTATAGAGCGGGTCAGTCCACTATGATTAAAAACACTATTTTTCGCCACTTTGTGCAAATAAAGATATAAAACATTTTCTATGGTTTCAGTAGCAAAGCACTGGCCTAAAATTACTGTTTTGTTATACTTTGATAAGCTGTAAGTATACATTAATTCACGTGGAATTGCACCGAGTGTTAAAAACTAAGTAGTTTTCCAGTTGTATAATTTTTTTTATATGTGGTTTCATATAAATAAAATGGTCAAGTGCAATTTTTAACACAGGCTAAATTTCCTATATCTCTGCGAACGTCCTTCTTCCTATATTGCTATGTTTAACACGCTCTGCCCGCTCAGACATGCACACACGTCTGCCGGCTACAGTAGATAGTAAGAAACCTACGTAAGGATTTGATTTGACAGCGTAGAAAATTGGCCCGGTTAGATAGGACGTGGCTTTTCAAGCAGACAGCAGCTAGTTAAAAGAGAAACATTCTTGTTTTGCGCATACAATAATTACACCTGCAACATGCACTGATTGTTTCATTAATGTTTAGTAGCTTTATTTACTGATGAACATAGCCATATATTTTGTTAATGTGCGATATTCGGTTTTCGCAAATGCGTACGACAGCAGGAAATTCATTTCTGTGTATCGATAATAAAAGAAAAATATTATAACTACTTAACATCTCACATAGAATAGGGCTTATTTTAAATATTAGCAGAGCAATTATACATTTATCTTTAATTATAGACACATACGTTTACTGTTTCATTGTTTGAAGCATCGAATGTCACGTACACCTCGAGACACGCTATATTGCACAACACTGTAGCTCAGCTAACCTTTATGATTGGTTGCTTATTCCACTAAGTGTTGCATGTTTGCGCATGAGACATGGACTTCTAGTGAGGAGTTTATGTAAGAGATGGGGTTATTGCATTAACTTAATAAATCGCAGGGCGATTTGCTTCATCCAATTTAATGCGTTATATTAACTTGGAGAAACCGATTTCTGGATGATGCTCCAATAGAAGCTAAAGAGATACTTGGCGCAGTTAAAACGTTGAACGATTGGCCGGATAGCTCTGGCATTGTTGGTTGCCTAAGAGCCAAGGCGATACATCTTGTCAAAAGCCGAAGATTTCCGAAGGCGACTTCAACTTTTTTCGTCGCTCATTTATTCCGATGGGAAGTGTACAAAAATACTTAAATGTTTTACATTATAGAAAACAATTTATCGGAATATAAAATCCATATTTTAGGTTTGACGTAACCTCCTAACAGACACGAAAAGTACGGGCCGGTAAAAGATGGCCGACAACCTCCAGCCAGTTGATGCCGGCCCGCTGTCTTATACTGTAAGCGGCCCGATGGATGGTGACAAGACGCCAGGCAAGCGACGGCTGGATGTCAGTACGATGCCAGGCCTGCAGAGGCATAATGTCCAGAAACAAGCAGTATAACGATAAAAAAAACCTTAACATTTCGATTAAAAATCTTTGTAATTGTTATTTCCTCATTACATAAATTCATTTCAGTTACTTTTCAGCATATTATATGATATTAAAATCTTTTGCATGCCGATTGCGGCATTCTAACATAAGACCCAAGAGTTGACAATCCAGGATGCTAATCTATACACCACGGGGTAAGTTCCTGATACTTTCCAGAATTTCAAATTTACCATGACACAAATTATTATAAGTGAATGTATAAATTCCATGACAATATATCAAATAATTTTAAATTCTGATTATTAAAAAACTGTTTCTTCGTTTCTTCAACGGCTTGCAAATCAAATAGTTTTCGTTGGTTTTTAATATATCTGTCGGATGGTTGTGCAAATGAAAAAAATTTCAAAGTGAAAATTGCCATGGGCTACCACGTGACATATATAATCATGAAAAAAACATGCTAACGGTTAACACATGGTCTAAAAAAATTACAGCATGCCATTACCAGTTAACAAACATCTTGCCTATTCAAAAAACACTTTCAAAAAGGTTTGTTGACAGAAAGACATCATATTTGTGTCTTTACTGTGATAAAGAGCCATGTCTCGAAAACGTTAGCGGGCCGGAATAAATAAGATGATGGTCAGCTTACCGAAAAAAATTAATATGCTATATCGGATTTGGGCCAGAATATTATTTTTGCTATTGGCGACATGTTGCCTGTGAGATACCACGCCGACATAACTTAGGTGATATCCTTCTGTTATCCAAAAAAAAAAAAAACAGTGGGCCGTTGATTTTTCTAACGACAAACATACTGTCTCAAAAAAGACGTCACGCCGTTGTCAGATGGCTATCTTCTGGCATTGATACGACATTTGCCGACAGTACAAGTATCGTGCCGACAATTAGCCGATAGGTTGTGTTTGCTGGGCTATGCCTATAAAATCAATATGGCAACAAGAATAAACATATGCTTGAAGTGCTAGTCGTCATAACTGCTGAGCAGCTCCTGGGTAATCCCCGAATCGAGCCGAAGACACCATAGCTCGCCCTAGTCGATCCTCAAGTGACTCTGAGCCACAGCCACAGTCGCACAGGTCCCATTAAAAATACATTGTTCCAGTACTCCCACATATACACTACTGACACACATTGAAAACAAGTACAAACATATTAAACGAATCATAAAATTTTAATTTTCTATATAGGCAATTCACGTTTGCTCCACACTTTTCTGAAGCCCTGCTAAAGTTCTAGTTTTGGTTACCGATTACGTATCCTTCTGTTATATGTAAACATTAACACTGCCATGTGACTTCACAGTTTTAACTGGCAAATGCTTTGTCGCCACTTCTGAGCACTTCGGAATTGTAACCGTCCCGCCATGACAATTGTGTTTATTCAAACATAAAAATTTATTTTCCGTCGTAAGTAAAAAATTCAAAACTAAAATCAGGTAAAATTTTCCTGCTAATACTAGCGGTGCGAAACTTCCAGAGAAAGACAGAGAGAGAGAGAGAGAGAGAGAGAGAGAGAGAGCTACAAACATGCTCCTACTATTCATGTTTCTTCCTCGGACAAAAAAAAAACACCATTTCACTAGGAGGTATGCGACGTATTTTGCACTTATATTATCTGTAACAACAAAATATGTTTTCATCAGTGCTTCCTTTAAATTTTATACTTTAATAGGCAACGTTTAATTTACAATTAGCGTACCAAAAAAACAATGCCAAAACAACATTTTAACTATGAACTTTTTCTTACTTGCTATTACGAACACATCGCATCTTTCACTGTTTTAATTCGTATTGAATACGAAATAAATGTTACAAGTTACAAAAGATACTAAGTTAAAATTTCATTTATTCAAGAATACAATACTTTAAAGTTAATCACAGTTTTACATATTTGTGGTATACAAGTTACTGAAAAAAAAAAAAAACAGGTTGACTTTTCAAAGGTTTGTTTCAAAACATCTGAAGTAACTGTGAATGGACTATATTCGTGCATTGTCAGTTGTTACTCAGAATCCTAATTTATGATAAGAAAACAAAGAATTTTTGCAAAAATAAAAGGCAAAGACGAGCCTAAAGCCAATTGCCATCACCTCAGTGTGGAGAGTCGTATTGCTGGCCTCCGTACCTGAGCTGCGACGGACATACCAGCCTTCACCTACCACTTTGACTCGCCTAGTCCTCGTGTGTCCCTAAGGTGGGGATGGCGTGATACGGCCAGACCTGTCCGGCGGGTGATGCCATTGTCAGTAAGCATGGAGCGGTGGTCATCTGCGCACCGCATGTTCCCAGTGAAAGCATATTTCAAGCATAACTATTCTGTTGTCATCACTTAGCGATCTTTTAGGCAACATTTCAATATTGGAAGACACGGGAGGGTACCCGAACGTCACACCATCACGACCTGGGTGAGTAAGTTTCCCGCTACAGCGTCTGTTGCAGACAAGAAACTGGGTGGTGGTGTGGAATCTGTGCGGACACAGGAGAACATCGACCGTGTAAGGGCAGCAGTTTTGTCACTAATGGCAGACATGTAACGTCGATAAATATTGTTTCTGTTTGAACATACTGTACATGGTTCACAACGGTAGGTGTACGCTGGGACACCAACCACAGATATGACCATCTGACGACTGGTTCGAACAACACTCCTCACTGTCCGCCGGTCTGGATACGTTTATTTATTTAACCTACGTACCAGAGGAATGCTTGAGGCCAGTGCTACCATGAATTTTCCACTTTACAGAGAAAATACTATGGCTGAAAAATATATGTGATGGAATTTCTTGCAATCAGAACACCTTCGAATGTCCACAACTTTCTTCTTTGACGTATTGTTATAGCAAAAGCTTACGTAATGCAATACTAGGCAATCTCACTGGGAGCAAAGGGATTTCAAGCGACTTTTGGCCTCATAGTGCATACACGTACAGGATAAAAATATATGATAATGGTTTAAGGTGTCGTTGACAGACTTCTAAATATTCGTATATCCTGTAACCAACATCTTTAGTAGCTCGTTAGAAAATGAAGTGATGCTCTGGGAATAGACTTACGATTAGGTAGACTGACTAAAGACTTTTTTTTTTTGTTTTCAAAGTTGGCTTTGTAATTCCACGTGAAACTGTGGGAATCAAGTTTTCAAGCAGATACATGATGGTTTGTTTACGTTTGTTATTCTAAAAATCCTGATTCATTAAACACACCGTTAACATGACTGGAAATTATTCTAGTTCAGTAAAAACCTTTGTTATATAAAGTTTACCGGTATGAAATAAACATTATTACAAAAACTGCGTACTGACCTTAGTCCAACTTAAATGGTTTCGCCATTTATAATAGTAAAAAAGTATATAGTTGTGTGACCTTGAAGTCGGTGACGGCGCAGCTTGCGAGTGAACTTAACTGCATGTTTACTCTAATGTTCTGGGTTCGAATCCCAGGTGAAGGCTCTGGCGGAATCGACATTGCAGATGACAGTTGAGGGGTGGCTGGTGCACCCATAGTGGCTTTTCCTCTCCCAGTGCTGTCATCACCAGCTAGTAGTTGTGGTGGTAACATTTGTTGAGTAATGAGAGCCAGACTTAATTTTTTGGTGGTAGTCAAACCCAACTATCAGGTGATTATTGCTAGCATCCAAACGAAATATGTTTTGATGATGTTGCAGATATACATTCGCAGTGTTTCATATTATTGATCCCCTGTCAATTTATACTGGTAAATTCAGCAATATTAGAGCTTAAATAAATGCTTCAAAACAGTCTAATCATGAGGCTCTAAAGAATGCATTCGATATGTTTGTAAAATTTATCAGTGGAAAAATTTGCTACTGCAAACAGCGATTTTTCTAACATTTCTACTCTAATAATACTTGCTTTTGTGAGTAGCAATGTAGGAAATTACGACCAGCACTTCGACGTTGGTTAATTTATTGCCATTTTAGTGAGAATAAAGTGCACCGACCACTTGCATTACGGTCAGTAGCGCCAACTTTGCCAGAGCATTAAAGCATGCACGTGTGTTCCGTTCTATAGTATAAATTTAGTTCAGTGCATTGTATAGACCATCTCCACAATAACATCTCTGTCAATTCATTCAACTTAGTACATATTCCTGGAATTGCAATTTTAATCACTTTGCATATAGTAAACATATTTTCGTGAAACCGTATTTCAAGAAGCCTTTTGTCACCATAAATGGTACAGATATCGGAATATAAATTAGCGAGTTTGTATCTTCTATTGTTGTTTGATATATGGTTTTGGATCAATACCAAATGCCTCAGAATGGCAACGTACTCTGCCTCAGAGGAATAGTCAGTTCGAGATGCTACCCGATGATAGAAAGTGCCATGACGTCTGACGTAGTATCAGATCAAATCTAGATGATACCTGGCTGCCAGTTGCAACTGGTGTTGAACCACAGGACTAGCATTCGGGTCAGATCGCTGTCAATATTGTTGATGCTATCTGTTGGTCAGGCTGACTGGATGGACGGCCGCTTCTACGACGGTTTCCCGACCTGCCCTGTACAGAGCGACCCTCAACATCGACACTCCTCACGACACCTTCATCGACATGTCGTCGTGGGGCAAGGGCATCGTGATTGTCAACAACTTCAACATCGGCCGGTACTTCAGCGCCGGGCCCCAGCACACGTCCTACATCCCAGCTCCTCTGCTCAGGTCGGGAGTCAACGAGGTAACTGTGCTTCCTCATACTCTCCTTCAATACCTCTTTATTCATCTCCTCCTGTTGCTTGTTTCAGCTTCTCTCTCTTTCTGTTCCAGATACTCGTCTTCGAGCTCTACACTCCTCAGTCCACAATCAAGTTTTCTGATGTCCCCAAACTGTAGTACACTTTAAACTTATGCAAATATATCAGATAATAGAGTATTTGTGCATTATTTAGTTCATTAGTACATACCGGTCCTTTCTACTAACTATTCCTAGCACAAGTTTAAATAAAAATAGGCGTGAGTTTATGTAATTCGTCATTTTCGAGCATAGATCATGATTTGTCAGGAATTTTCCAGGCTTGAATTCTCCCGTTCTTAGTGTAATAGTCTCTGGCAATGGAGTAAGTGGGACTTGTGTCGGTTTCCTATATTGTATACGCCTTGTCATGCCTCATAAATTGAACTTATATTTTTGTATCATCTGTTTATTATCCTGCCTAAATCGAAAAGTAAAACGTTTTTGGTTGTTACGAAATATTTTTTTTTAAATCCATCTGAAAATGTTTGTTTGAACACGCAACTAATACGTAGTGGCCATTTAACTGTTTTAAATTATATAACTGAAACCTTTTTGTATTCTCTAACAGAATTTTTTTGTCGTATCAAAATAGTCCCGTGGATACCTTAAAAATGTGTGTGAAGGCTGTTGACGTTAGAATGAGCACTTTGAAAATGAACTTTTGAAAAAAGTCACTGCCCCTGCCTACATATATTTTAACGGGTTCACTGAGTGACATTCGCGCAGTAAAGTTGGTAACGATGGAGGGAAAGTAGTTCCATATCTTAACGTCAGATAAAATGCGCTCGGTAAAAATTTGTGATACCTTAAATTATTTATTTCCATTTCTGATTTTTTTTTTAATGCATTGAAATGCAAAAATTAGCATGATTTGTAAAATATTTACTATTCTAGTAATGTCACAGTTTTACTTTACCAACGTATGAATTAAATGCTCAGGCCCATGACAATGTTAATTTTACACGAGGCGGACGAATACACTAAGTGCTTACAAGTATAAAATTGACAAATGATATGCTATTATGTTAAATTAGCATCTGAGTGTTATTCGTTAATGTAGGCTAATTTGGTTTATGCCACTTAATAACAAGTATTTCTGTGTTAGGATGAACAACCATCAATATCTTTCCAACCTAACCTCGAACACAAGTGACTTTTTTTTCTCTAAAGGCATGCCGGAATCTGCCTATGGAACTAGACCTACATAATAACAGTTCGGGCATTACTTTTATGTTTGGCTGTTTTTTATTTCTGATGGAATCCTATAAAAGCAGATATTTACTTATCACGTAGTTGATAAAAAAATATTTTATCTGCTTTAGGCGGGAATAATTTTTAATATCTGTTTGGTGATGCGAATCTAGCATTTGTATTGTTAACTATTGTGCCAAAAATCCAACATAATAACTTGCGAAATAAAATAATCTCGATCTTCCATTCAATAGCCTTTTTAGTAAGAACCCACGGTGATATTAAGGTCTTGTGACCAACAAACACAACTATTTCACACAGGTTGAGCCATTTACGTCTCCTATGATTATCAACCCAGAAATTTTTGGTAACGCATCCTCTGTTATGAGGTGAAGTAGATCTCAATGAATAAAATAGGAAACATTTTTGAAAGTTTCTAGTTCTGTGCGGAATCCAACAAGCTTTCACCGGACTAAAATTATATTGATGAGGTAATGTGTATGTTAATATTAAACATACACATAGTCATTCTAAAAACCTATTTGTCAAAAATTTTCTCTCACGAGTTCAATAATGTACTCCCAATAAAGTGTACATGTTGCGCATAAAACACGTTTTTAATGTGAACTGTAGGCGGAAGGAAAACAGTGTTCACCGTATTATATGTGACATGTACATTTGTTGCTAGAAACAGTTGGTGAGAAACGTGTTAACGTAGAAGGAGAGTGGTTTCCACTGCAACAGACTGTACAACATGCAAAAGACTGTAAAAAATGTAACAGACTGAAGGACACGCAGAACTTAAAACGGAAAAAAGCAATATATTTATGAAAGAAAAAAGCATGATTTTTGTACCTCTGTTAAGAATTTTTTTCAGAATTTACTTATTAATATGTTAAAAAATCTATTAATAAAAGTGTATATATTATTAAAATTTAACTGTGCCTCTATTATGGATTCATTAAAATCAAAAATTACACTACAGAAAAAGATATTGTGCCGTTTTATATAATCACACATTGGAAACGTCGAAACTATTGAAAGTATTGAAAATGTAAAAACAGAAATGTTATTTATATAGATATATAAATTATTTATGTGATAGTTTATAATTTTCTTAAACTGATCTAACCTTCTTTGACGTATGTGATGGTTCAGTAATTTTTTGTTGTTACTAATGAATGATCTAAAAAAAAATCTCTGGCTGTGAAGTAAATTTGTTACTTTATTCAAAAGCAAAACAAAAATTTCACCAACAGCACCGATTCATTACCCGGCTAATTTTGTTTAATTCCTTACTATCGATCCACATAATAGTTTAGTTCTCATTAAAATAATTTTTATTGGTCTTGTTAACAGTTATTGATTTTAATCTATTACAACTCAGCACCCTGGATTCCAAATTATTTTTTTTAATTTAAACTAAATTTCAGTTAATAAAAGGTAGCATATTGTTTTATGTTAGTTAAAGAGTGGCAGCAGTGCAATAATATTTAATAGTGCAAGAGCGCGCATACATTATTAAGAAAAATTGATACTTTTCTCTTAGGTAATGTCTGATTTTTATCAATGCACTAAAGTATATTGTATAAATTACTAAAACATCGGTACAAAATTTATATTAATTTTTATTACATAGAACAAGTATATTTTTTATGATGTCCTGGCTTGAAGAAGGGCTGTATTGCAAAATGTGCTTTCTAAAGCATCGGGAATAGGCATATGTTTACATTATGACAATGATTATTAAAATATCTAGATAATATATTCCTAACAAAACATTTTGGAGTATTAAAAAATACATGGAATTTTGTTTCATTTGCAAGATAAGCCGTTGCTTTCTGAAAATGTTTATAGTGTGTGTACAAGTATATTTGAATGAGTCACGCATAATGTACAGTGGTTCATCAGCAGCGATTCTACTTCTGCCATTCAAGGCCTCGATGTTAACCCCCCCGGGCCAAATCTCAAATCTCTACACTCTCCTACTTGTACGTAAGTGTGGTGTGTAAAATTAGACAGTGGTCGACAGCATTGCGACACAATGCACGATAAAAGTGTTCACTAAGCAAGCTATAGGCTGTTTACAGTAAAATGAGCACTTCGGAATATCCGACTTAAGATCTACTTGTATCCACGTTCTGTATTCTTTCGCCTTATGTAAAATTAACAATTTCATGGGCCTCATCACTTTATTAATGCGTCGGTCAGGTGAAACTGCGGAATTATTATAAAAGTAAATGATTTACAAATATGGTCATTTTTATACTCGATGAATTTAAAAAATCAGAAAGCAAGAAAATATTTAATTTACCACTAATGGTTACCTAACACTTTTTATTCGGCGTTAAGATATGGAACTACATTCCATTCATCGTTACCAACTTTACTGGGCGCATGTCACTCAGTGCGCCCTTTAAAATGTATGCAGGTAGGAGCAGTGTCTTTTTCCTAAGGTTGATTTCACAAGTGCTCACTTTATCGTGAACAGCCTTTAGCGAGGCTCCCTGTGCCACGGCCTTCACGCGACGACGCTGCGCGAAATGGTGCGACTACCAGCGGGTTAATGAGAAGTGGCGCGGGGCGCAGTTCTTGATTACACTTCTTCATTCAGCAGCTTTGTGAGCCCGCCTGCGCGGACAAAAGGTGCAATTTAGCCCGGCCGGCCTGGTGGCAGGCTGGCAGGGTGGCAGGGTGGCAGCCTCCCTGCCTACGCTGCTGCTCCCCAAGCCAAACACACCCGGGACGCTGGCGGCAGACGACGCTCTGGTCCCTCCCCTGGGGCAAGCCACGTGCCACGTCTGCCACGCCGCCTTGTGGACACGACACGTGCTTATCCCCTCATCCCTTCTCAACCGGATGCTGCTCTTCCGCGTGAGATGGGGCCCGGTTGCGGAGCGGTTAGCCCGCTCGCCTCCCACCAAGGCGAACCGGCTTCAATCCCCGGCCGGGTCACCGGATATTCGCATGTGTGGGAATCGTGCCGGACGATGCCGCTGGTCGGCGGGTTTTCTTGGGGATCTCCCGTTTCCCCCCACCTTTCATTTCGGGTCTGTCCTATACTCACCTCAATCACCCACATCGGCTCTCAAGACCTCGCTGTTAAGAGCCGCCCAAATCTCTTCATTGTTCCGAGTGTTTGTGTGCTCTCGCAGCACGGCAACACTGGTTCCAATCCTGGTGGCGTCGACCACTTGCTTCAGAGAGGTTTTGGTTGCCGCTTAGCATCTAGGTCTAGACACCGGTGCGAGTGAGGATGGAGCAATTGTGGATTGCAACGGCAGGAGAAACGGCACTACCCGGAGAAAACCCGCAGGCCAACTGCAATGTCCGCCATTTTTCCCAAACGTCGAAGTCCAAGTGACTACGCCGGGAAACGATCCCAGTTTGATTTAGTGGGAAGCGAGTAGTCTTAACCATTACACCACTGCCCTTATAAAACACATATTGTCGCACTTTGCAATTCGTCAACTGTTAGCTCTGGCCGGCAGCGCGATTTTCATTGAATTTTTCCGCTTAACGGGGGTTTCATTATGTGAGCATCTCTGACTGGGCGTCGCTTGGTTTACGACATTCGTACAGGCTGGTTGTCACTAACTTTGTGCCACAGCAATTAATCCCCCGCTTGCTGTTTCCACGACGTAAATCTGCTCCCAATGAGTGGCAAAGGGAGTGTTAACCGCACCGCTGCGCTGGTCTCTTCACTCTCTCTGCTATACAGCACGGATCGAGGAGGCGCATGAGAAACACAGTGCATTTGCACTCTATAGACACGTCTTCTATTACCCTTCCAACTGTCCATAGTATTACCCTACTCTTTTCCGAAATCACTCCAAATGCGAATGTCGGATGGCTTCCTAGCTACAGCCTATGGCTGATCCTTTCTCCTTTACTGCGAGCCACTGGTACTGTGTGTGGAGATCCAACTGTTGAGACGTTTGGCACCACCTGTCTGTAGGAACTACACTTGGCTATGTCACAAGCTTGCTATGGAAGAAAGAGTACGGTCTTCGTGCGTCACAGTTGTGCATGACTAGCTCGCAGACAGCACCATCTCCAACATGGCACAAGGGTCCAAACCCAAATGAAGAACGACTCACACAGCTCCCGAAATAAATACTGACTTAAATAAGCTTAATGCAAGTACAGAACATCTAAGGAAAACTCAATTTGATCAGTCACAATATATTTTTCTTTTTCGGTGTTTGAAATTAATGATAATTTATGCCACAGATGTAAAGATTATAGCTCACTCACTTCTCAAGTGCAGTATAGAACAAACTGTCTCTCTTACAGCATTGCTGTGAACCATTCCTGAAACAAAGCAATGATATCGCCAGAAAATGATGACACTCATAAATAGCATACTTAATTCATTGAATAGCAGGGGACGGGTCTTTGTGCAGCTCGTCCTGGATCCGTGTCTATAAGCCTGGAAGTTTGATGGACGAGAATCTAGCCACTTATCAAGAAAATGTTTTTGCAGTCACAAGGCCACAACAATTCTGGGTCGCCGTCTACTCCCTAAGTGTATCCCGTAGTTCACAGAGACAGCTCCTAGTGATGTACTTGTTCCACATTACTTCATTCCCAGCCCTCCCGATGTGAGACAGAATTTGTCTCGCTGGTACTGTGTTTTTCCAGAGGTGTTACTACTCCTTGTCTAACTACTGACTGTGTTGAGTACCGTCCACGTGGTATTGTCGATCATTAGGCTAGACAACTAACCAATGTATCCACTTGAGGGTCATTAATATGCGCCTCGTATGCCATTTCTGTCCTATCTTTGATTTGATTGCACCCATTTCCTCAACTCAGTACTAACTTTGCCATTTGCCCAATACTCTGTAAAGCCTGACAGTTTAACAGTAGCACAGTTGAGCAAGTTAACGATATGTGCTACTGTTTCGGTACTATATTAATTTAATTGTAACCTATTGATGAATCTTGGAGCCCCTAGTCCTAATCTCACAGCTAACACTCACCTTTATTTGTGACTGTGCAAGGAGTTTTTTTACGAGGACCAATATATTTAAAACATGGTCAATAATTGCAATTTGAGGTGTTTATTCCAACATACACTTCCATCCTGCTTGTACATGTATAAGTAATTGTTATTTAATTATTTGGTTTCTAAGTGGTGAAAATTGTAATTAAATATGGCTGTGTCAATGTAAGGAAAAGGGCAGGGCACCCATTTTAACCAGTGTTATTATTGTGGGTTATGTTATGGTCCATTTTATATTATTTCTTATTCCATTTTAATAATTTCACTTGATTAAATTTTCACATTGGTTCCATGAGAAATTTTTGTTTTGATATGTTTAGGTGGGCTAACCCCATTTTATAATAGCTGTAACATAGCCGCTGTTATTTTCTGTTCATTTACTTAATTGCCTGAATGTGCCTGGGTTCATTGTGTAATAATATCATTTGAAACACTGAAGGGACAAAGAAAATATCAAATTTACTGCATAAAAACGATGCCTTTGATTTTCCACTGTCACTTACTTGTAGAATAATATTACAAGAGTGTGTATAATTAACAATTAATGACTGATAGGGAGCATGTGGTATCACCTCTGTCAAGGTATAGCCATCGCAAAGCTCACAGCTGATTTGTGTGCAGAATTCATACAAGACTACTCTTCGCATGGCAACATGCGGAGTGCATTATATGCTGAGAAACTTGCTTTTTCTTAAGTGTAAAAAATATTTGAGGAAAATGACAGGTTAAGAAAAGACTGCCGTGATATTATTTCAAAAACAAATTAATAAGATTCTGCGTGAGTTCTGCTATATAAAAATTGACTAGTTCCTAATTCATACAATGAATAAATTAATTACTGATTTGGTTTTGGCTGACAAGTTCACGTCCGCCACGATCCTGATATACCAATACTTTGATATATTTAACCAGAAGGTAAGAATCTTTGACATAATGAGCGATATGAATAATGTAAAGTATAATTGTTTGATACGTGATGCAATGTAAATAAAAACAGATTAAAATACTATTGTCATTTTTCTTTATCATTAGTTTACATATAATGGCTTACGAGAATAAGAATTCAGTTCATACTAACAACAGTGTTTCCCAGAACAAGGGCAATGTGAAATTAATAGTGCTAGGATATCTAAATAGGCGACTTCTTAATGGTCTGAATATTGACATATAACTGTACTTGCTAGCTGTATGTCACGCCAACTTCGGGCGATATTAGGTTTCCGGTTTATAAATGAGAATTTCAGTGTAGAAGAGTCCATCTGCATTATTATTGCGTCACAAATAAGTACGATATTACTCTGGAGTCCAACGTATACCGTGAGGTGATTATGTTTGTAGAACAGGTTATTAGAAAAAGGGTGGAAGACGATAATAGAATCACCTTTTTTTAGTCATTTCGATCTTGCTGGTGACCAAAAAGGAACTATGAACTCTAAACTAGACAGTGGTAGCACTATTACAACTTTCAAGAAATGCGGACACAGAGGCACTTACAGATCATCCCAACATGATAACGCTTCTTAGTACTAGAAGATAAGGCCCTTCTGTACTGAAGAAAAAAAATGTCTTGTGTCCTCGATTCGAAAACTTGTAAAACTCTCTGGAAAAACATTAAACTCCTGATCATCCTGGCAAAACAAATTAACTCTAGGAGCAACCATGAAACATAATGCTTGGGGAAAACATCGTCAACTACAGGATCAAATAAAAAATAAAAAGGGGAAGTAATTTAATTTAATGGACGGAATCAGCATGCTTAGTAATTTCCTAGCTTCCACTTATATTTTTTTCTTTTCAGACCGCGCCAGATTATGGCGACTACCTGTGAGCTGTTGAGACTGTGCCTGTGGTATTTGTAGCATCATATTGTTATAGTTTCTTCGCTGTTTCTACACACTTTTTGAATCACACCGTTGGAAAGTTACGCCATGTATGAGATGTTTGGTTGGTCAAAAAATATGCCATTAATCACAAACATTTTATACATGTGATAACATGAAAGTATCTTGTATTTAGTCAAAATGAAATTTTACGTACATTTTATCTGTTAATTATGATTATATATATATATATAACACGAATTTGAAAAAAGAGAAAAAAATGTGTTGATAGTGCCAAATAAGAAATAGTTCCCGTCGTAAATATTATTGAAATCTTAGCAGAGCTTCAGAAAAATTGCAAGTAACCATGGATGAAATAAAGCCGCACATCCATTACGCGCATTCGCGGACCTGGTATCTGTTGATGATGCTCTGCTACATCACACACATCACACACTAAAGCCGCACATCCACCACGTACATTCACGGAACTGGTATCTATTGATGATGCACATCACACATTACACACTTAAGGAGTGAGCAGTTTTTTTCCAAATAGCAAAACCACTCTCTCGTTTATAGCGTTGTCTAAACCCGTTTACAATCCTCTCACTTACTTTAAATTTTCTGTTATCATTTGGTAAAATATTCGTTTGTTTTCTTCACCACCTTTTTTCCATTGTCTTTCCATTTAAGGTCTGTAACAGCTTCTTAGAAGTCATGTGTACCATATAGTGTCACCTTGTTGAACTGAATTTATCTATACTGTTGATAGATATACAGTGTTCCCTGTGTGTCTAATGGTGGTGCTCTCCGGTTTTCAAAGTTCCATTTCTCTCTTAAATATTACATAGTATTTTAATCCCAAGAAATATCCGTCCACAATATTTTCGTTAGTGGCCTTCCGTTTGCTTACAGCACAATCTTTTCGCACTTAACGGCAATGTAAAATTAAATGAATGTTTGTTTACCTTTATATTAAAAATGCCGTTGCTTTATTATAATTTACTTTCGTTCTCCGTGTGATTTACACAGAGTATGTTCAATTGAATTCCAGTGGCATATGCCACATAGGAAATACTTTGTGTGTTGTTTGTCTGCTTGTAAGAGGTTACAAAGAACGGCCAATAGATAATATAATATTAAACTGCCACAAATGTATTTGTTTTGTTCGACAAAAGCTATATCAAATAGGCAAAAAAATTCAGAATGAAAGACAGAACTCATTAAGTATCATTAAATATCTGGCAACGTAAAAATGTAAGCCTGAAAAAAAACAAATATCCTCCTGGCGATTTACTTGTTATGCGTCTATTATCTCGTGTGCCGAAGAGCTATTGAAGTGGTCACTGACTGCATGCAGTTTCTGTTGCTGATTTTATATCACGAGGGTACGCATGGTAGGAATGAAGATAAAGAAATCGAATGGTTTTCATCGGCATGCGAGTGGGGGCAGAACACCGCTACTGACTCAAAATGCACTTGCACCTTGCACATACAGTTGCACATGCATATGCAATTGCTCATGCACTTGCAATTGCACGTGAAATTGCACATGGATTACCGCTCCTCAACCCTGTCCGATCCTGGCCAAACCTTTCACCCCTCTCCGGAGATGTGAGGGGTGGTTTTGGGCGGGCATCGTAGACTGGACTGCTGCCAAAGTGGGCAGCTCTGACGAATGGTGGCCGAGGTGGTACTATGTTCTGTTCCCATACAGGGTATTAAAATTATTTTGTTTCATTGTGCAATTGCATAGTAATTACACATGCTGACTCTTCGATTGCTGGAGAGAGGATGAGATGTTGTCCCTTAGGCTGCTGGATCACAATGTTGATGATGTTGGTGAGGGGAGGGGGTAAGTGCACATCTATATCCCCCTCCCCACCTGTCACCTCACCAGACTGAGCTACAACCGGAGACTTTTGTACCTTTTTTCGCAGGTGTTGTGGGTTGGACTGCCACCAGAGTGGGTAACTCTAGGGACTGGTGGCCGAGGTATTACCGGGTTCGATTCCCGTACAGGGTAATTATTAATACAAAAATTGTGCAATTAGTAATTATGTAATTATATTATTTACATGTCCTCTCCTTAGGACTTCTCACACTGATATTATAAATGCTTTTTACGCCTACTGCTATATTGGATTGCAGCGAGGTGCTAGAGTGCATAGGTTTAAGGATTCGGAACTTGGTTAGAGTACCCCGCAGGGCAAAAAAACATTTGTTTTATTCGCATGTCGACTAAGTATGTATACGGGATGTTTAGGGTTTACGTTTTGGTCCATAGTTAGAGCCCCCTCGGGGTAAAAATTCGTTTTTATTCATGTAGCGACTAAGTATGAGTAAAGGGTTTAGTTTTAAGGATTCATACCTTAGTTCAACTATTCCTCAGGGCAAATATAATTAGTTTTTATTCGTGTAACCATTAAGTATGGGTAAGGGATATAGGTTTACGGTTTCAGGTCAGTTTTTGACTTCTCATTAAGGCAAAAAAATTAAAATAATTTATAATTGCATAATAACTACATTGGAAGGGAAATGGTTAGGGGAAGAGGTGGTCCCTGATTCGAGTCCCCATTGATGGTAATTACATATAATTACATACAAAGTACACATGTTCCTGCACCAACTGATGGAAAAAAAAAACATACATGGAGCGGTAGACCACAACTGATTATGTTGTAAATGTTAGGCAGAGGGAGTGAGGGTTCGACAACCATCTAATATGATTAAATGTAATGAATAATGAATAATAATATTATGTAATCACGCAATGAAATATTAAATCATGCAATGTCTAAGCATGCCTTTGTGTAATAACTTATTAAATATACAAAGAGACTACATAGATGTTTGTGCTATGAATATTTAATTGTGTAATGAACATTTACTATATACAAACCCTAATTACACATCCTCGTGCTAGTAACACCTACTCGATAATGACATGTAATTGCATATATCATTAGAATTTACCCAATCCCCATATAATTTAATTAAATCAGCCACACACAGCCAACACACCGAAGAAGTCGCTGCAGATCCTAGCAAGCCCGAACACATCCTAGGCATATATTTGTTCTATGGAGGGTGTGTTGCGAATGGCTGAGAAGTTCTTGCATGCTTCCGAAAAATGTCGTGAATAATTGTTATATGTATAGGCTAACCATTTGATGGATAAAACATCTTAACAATATTTTAAGAGATTTAAAAAAATGGTAGATGGTGTCATGCTAAGGGATGCTGTATATGCTTACATCGGGAATGTTGAGGACTTGCTTCATCACCCATCAAGAATAAATATGTGTATGTGCATAACAACTAATTATTATGTAGTAAGAGTATTTACATGTAATGAAATAACTACAAGCAAATAGTATTTATGTTTTGAGGAAATTAGATATTTTTAATCATGTGAGAAATAAATTGAGAATATTTTCATAATAAATAAGCACACAATTAATATTTACACAATGAGCTCAAACTAAGTACTCATTGGCCGATTAAACACAACGAACGAGGTAGGAAGACAATTGTAGGATCGAGGAGATACTCCTTTCTTTATATCCCATAAGGATACTTAATTTTTTCACATAATGAATAAATATGAATAATTAGTATTTAAATAATGTACAAGCACCAAGTTTAATTACAACATAAGTACATATCCTACACGCAGCACTCATCACTTCCAAATTGTTCCGAGATTTGTAATATGCCCACAATAATGTCATCATCAAACACACTACATATCAGGCAGGCAAATGAGATGTCTTTCAATTACCTAACTCACTCTTTCTACAACTCTCGTGGCGCGATCATCGATCCTCTAGCAAGTTTACTGAGAACCGAACGTCGTCGAGTGAAATAGGACTACCTATATCTATCCCTCCTTCCTACGTCGGTCTGAATTAATCTCTCGATTCGAGAACAACACACTCTATGACCCCAAAATGATGCAGGTGAGCATTTTGAATAGTAAAGTCTACCCCAACACTAGTCTTCGCATTTACAGTATCATAAACTGCCATACGCATATATTTCATTAAAGTATATCGATATAAATATCTTTAAAAAAAATTGTCTTCACTTGTTGCATAATAACGTTAAAAAAATTATTAAAACCCTTACATTTACTCAAAACACACTTTCACCAGATATACTCTGAAAACGAAATTGACATTATTTTTTGTGTCAAAAAATAAATCATTTTTTATATTACCTATTTTGCCTATCAAACAAGAATTTCAGATATTTTCCTTTGAGTGTGCCTATGATTTAAAACCTTGCTTCATTGCCCAACGAGACTAAGTTTTTGTATTGGATTATTCGCTCTTCAACCCCAGACCAAGTAAAGATATTAATTTTTACATTCATATTTCATTCATAATGATGATATTTATATTTACAGTATCACATTCTATGCTTCAAATCCCTGTAAGGGTGAATATGCGTATACCGTTTTACTAAATGTGTGTCAACTTTAATTTAATATTGTGTAAAGATATTACAGGCTGTCGTAAAGAATAGTTTAAAAAATAAGAGAGACTGCGCTCATATAAAGTAAAGTTCCTGAAAGAATAGCATTTATAACGCATTGTAGAGAGACACTCTCGAATGGTAGACGTGAGGATGGCAGACCGATAGGCGAAGGAGAGCATTAGGGTTCCACCTGCGGCAGTCCACCTGCATAAACAACATTACACACCATAGTCTTGTAATTGAAAAGCTTTTTTGAAACTAACAAAACTCCACCCTCCGATCGCGCCTGCACAAGCAAAATATAACCGGCCCGAAGGGATTATCATTCTTTCTGCACCACTCGTCCAAGACACACTGCCCCACACAGGCGACTCAGGAAACGAGTGGCTCACACCTCTCGTTTTGTCAACGTTTCGTGCGAAAAGAGGGATATAACAATCTCCAACATCACTTGTCTCGCATATAATTACGAAATCATTAACACTATGTTACAAAAAAAGTGCCTTACACATGTTTAACTGAACTATAAAAAAAGGAAAAAATTACATTTTTTAAAACATATTTGCTTTTCTTGTTACATACGCCGTCGGGTCAAGATGGGGCGACAATGGGTGTTCTAACAGCCGTAACAGCAAATATGATCAGCCTTAGGCAACGATATTAATTAAGGTGATGCTATTCCACACAGTTCCACGTAGACTTTAAATATTCCAGTGTGGCTTAATTAACAAAACTATAAATACTTAATTATTGTAACTAACTGACAAATCATATAAACTGTGTGTTTACCTATGTATGTATTAGTGTACATCTGTGTGTTGGAGTGTGAATGTGTGTGAGTACCCCGCTTTCAATTTTTGAATGCGTGAACACAATTTATGAATCTTATTACACAAATAGTACTTATAAATGGCATACAACTTTCATAGATTTCGATCTCGCTGAGCACTTACTTTCAAAACGGCGTACATTTTTAATGTAAGGTGATATATCATATCTCGGAAACCATTAAAACAGATTTAAACCAAATTTTTTATTGCAGTATATCATGTAGGCGTTGAATTTTGAGATGGATATTGTTGTCAGCAATTTTGGAACATGCTACACTTGAAGAAATAAAACTTTTATATTATATCTCGAAAACCACTCTAACGACTGTCACCAAATTTGGCACGTAAGTTATTATGTTATAGGTTATATAAACACATGCTACATCAATTTATGAAACACTTATTTTCAAAATGGTGGCCGTACAAATATTTTATGTTAATTTCATATATCTTGCATACCATTGTACAAATATGGACCAAATGTTGTATGCTGTAAGTATGTATTACAAGCATCATATTATAATGTGGCCATTCGTACACGCCATTTTGTAATATAGTGCCACACGAATAAATTTTTTTCTTTTTATTATATCTTAAAAACCAATTAACCTATTATTACCAAATTTGGTAATCAGTTAGTACTGCAGCAGATTATGAAAACTGCTGAATTTTATGTAGTGAAGATCTAATTTTTAACATTTTGACCATTAGGAGTTTGACATGTTATATCGTCGATACGATGTAATAAATTCAAACTTACATTTATATACTGACAGTAGTTATTTTAACTATCAAATTCGTATGCACACAGCATTATTTGACAGCCATATTTTAATATATGTGTCACGAATATACGATCGTTTGTCATATCTCTGGAAACAATAGACCGATTTATACTAAATATGGCAAACAAATAGAACTGCAGAAGGTAGTTTAATCGAATTGTTTTCAAGTAGGGCAGGAACTCATATTCAAAATAGCGGATGTTAAAATATTTAACTCGTTTTGTCAGTATTTAATTTATGAAACTTAACTTTGTATCCCACCAACATATACTACAATCATCAAATTTTCTGTACAAAGCCTCATTTTCCAAAATTTTGAAAAATGTAAAACGTATATATAACGTTACCAAAATTGTCTCTATCTACGAAACTGTTTTATCGATTTTAACTTAATTTGGTATACCGACAATACCTATTACAATCATAGAATTTTTTAATACATATATAGTAACATATCTCAAAGACCAATCCACTGATACACCACCAAATGTTACAAAGAAGTTGTGCTACATTATGGTATGAAAACTGACATGATTTAGGTGTGATAGTCGTTTTTATAATGGTATTAATATAAATAATCAACGTTAGTATGTTATATCTATAAAATAATTCAACAGAATTAAACCCATTTTTGTATACTAACTATATTAGTTTGAAGTATAAATTATGTAGATAGAGATAATATTCTCCCAACATTTTTGCAAAGCAGTACCAATTGATAAAATAGAACTTTTTGCCATATTCCGGAAACCATTAATCTAATTTATACCCAATTGTGAACAGCATTACTGTAACAGAAGACCACGTTATCTCTTACACGATTTAAGTGGGCCAGACGACGATGATAAAAATGGCGACTTTATAAATAGTTCAGATATGGAGGTCATATCTATTATACCCCTACTATTTAACCAAATTCAACCATATTTTGTATGTTGACTATATATATATGTATATATATATATATATATATATATATATATATATATATATATATATATATATATATATTAGAAGCATCGTATACAGAAACTCTTCTTTTCGCGAATTTTGTATAATAGCACCGAATAAGAGAATAAGGTTTGATTTCGTATCTCGGGAAGCAATCACCCTATTTACACTAAATTAGCCACGCAATTGTGTCTATTATAAGCCATGCAAACTTACAAGTTTTAAATGGCTCAATTTATTATTTTAAAAATAACAGCACTGTAAATATTTCAGGGTAGTAAACTCCATGCATTAAAACATTAATGTTATTACATACCAAGCTGATGTTCATTATCCTACCTCCGTAATGCAGTTTATTGCAAAGTAGCTTATGATACAACGTGTTCTGGTTTATAGTCCGTATAAGGCAAGTGTGTATTTTTAACTGTATTTTCTCATTCAATCTATAATTTTATTCTTGTCAAAAATACGTCATTGATTCCTTCCATCTAAATTTTTAAAAATTTAATTAGAATAGTTTCCACCCTTGTAGACGAAAGTAGGCTCATATCAGTAACTTCCTTTTTAAGGTTGTATTCTCTCTCCGAGCCATTATGCTTTCAAAATATACTATTTAAAAGTTAATCCAGTTCAAATAAATTGTTCCTAATAGATATATTCAATACGAGTTTTGGAAAAAAGAAAATACAAGTGCTGATTATAAAATTGAATTGCCCCTTGTAGTCCAAAAAAAAACACAATTATTTTTATACTCTAATTTGGAGGGATTTGAGAAATAGTGTAAGGGAGTATGCTCAATCACCAATGTGAGTTGTATTTTATTTGTGATAGTAAGACAGTCTGCCGTTCCAGCTGAGCACTGATATTCTCTGTGGCACTCGACGCCTGTCGTCGAATCGGCCCCCAGTGCTTTCCTGTTTGGCGGGTTGCAACACGAAGTAGGAAGGGCGAACCTGCCTGAAAATCGGATATTTGGCTCTTGTATTTTTCATAATTAAAAAGATATTTGATATAGAGCGCACTAACATCGGGCTCGGAGTCTCTGGAGAAGTGAATGTGCGTGGAGGGGGCCGCGGTTAATATAAATAGAGGTGTCACGGCTGGGGCTGAGATGGTCGAATCCAGCTGCGGTCTCGTAGGACGTTCTACAGAGAGCTCCGAGGAAATGAGGTGTCTCCAGCACTTTTCAGTGTTGAAACAGACGTCACTGCGTAGGTTAAACGCCTTTTTTCAAGGCAAATTGAAAAAATAACTTGATCACCCTTTAAATACAACAATTAAATTTTTATTTGAGGACAAAACAAAGCTCTAGTACACGCCCCTCCCTACCTTCGTCTCCGGTAGAGGGTAGAGGACAGGAGGTGTGGTTTTGGACGAAGGCGCACACCAAAACAACTTTACTTATGTGAACTGTAGGTATAGGCCATTCACAGTCAAGTGAGCATTTTCGAAAACCCTCTCATTTTGAATAATTGTGAAAAAATGTATTTTATTTTATCCCATAGCCTTTACATCCGTGTGCGGTGGAATATGCACACTGTGTTTGTTAAATATATTGAAATATTTATCTGAAAAGTTGATTAAAGGACGAAAAAAAGGGTTAAAGGTATAAGTTACCAGGGTGTCAAAAGTACTTTGCTAATAACCCTGTGCCTACTGAGGCAACGGACACGCAGCAACAAACTGCTGTCCAATCAAACAGTGAAATCAATCTTCAGAAGCGAGCGCATGAAAACACGTCCCCTCAGGGCAGCGAACAGCTGCCAGTCGGCCAGCAAAGCACCTCTGAGGCACAACAAACACCGGTAAAAGCAGCCACCCCAATAGTTCAATTAAAATCGTTCACGATTTACGTGACAAAAAAGCATGCTATCTCCAGCTCAAAAAAAAAAACAACTGGATGCATACATGATTATGTCATGGAGTGCGGTATGTACTGGATCAGACAGTATTCGTGTACAAACCAGCATAATCCAAGGCTACACAAACGCTGTGAGAATTGTGAAGCAGCTAGGCTATCAGCATAGTCTGCTCTGACAATAATGCGAAATACCAGTCAAGCTGGTTTTCCGCCGTATACAGGCAGATACGCCAATGGAATTTCTCCAAGAGGAATTCCAGCTAATTGAAGTAATTCAGGATAAAGCAGAGAAGTTACATGCCACAGCCCTTGAATCAGACAACCTTCTGATTAGCGCCCTAGGGGACTACGGCCCCAACCAAACAGAGGTACAAGTGGCCTAAATCGCTATTGGCACACAAGTCATCATAGTAATTAAGAGTCACACAACCCCACAGCGATCACCAGTAACGCCTGCGCGGCGCGCACTAACGCACACATAGCTAACAGCACTGCTCTTCAGTACATCCCAGTTCAACACATATCACATATACACTCTGCCCACTCATACAACATCTTACGAAGCACTATGTTCCCACAGTCTAATGACGTATACATACATCGTACAGCCTCTGGCTCGGCGGAGGGCGACTATGATGTCACATTGCATAACACTTCGAGACACTGGGACTTCCACAAGCCTTCAAGAGATACACCACCTAGAAACTGAAGAAGACACTTAAAGGTGAACAAGTCTCAAGTTCCCACAACACACGTGGCAGTTCACGCTTCGTGAGAGAGGTGGAGGGAGTGTGCATTATGTTTGGTCCAATACAGCTCGCCTATTGGTGCTGTGAGTGTGCTATCTGGTGCACCGCTTAGCACCTACGCCCTAGGCAGGCTGCCCCCCCCCCTAGGGAGTCCCCACCACCTCCTCCCTTTATCACCCCTTCTTTCATTCAAGTGTCGACTGGTGGAACGAGAGGGGATTTCTCAATAGCGCGTACTCCCCTCCCCCAAGGGGGCTTGTACCTCACACCTCCCTGGTTTCTAACTAAAATCCAGCATGACCAACAAAATTAAAAATAGTTCCCTTCT
Source organism: Dryococelus australis (assembly GCA_029891345.1). Lineage (NCBI taxonomy): Eukaryota > Metazoa > Arthropoda > Insecta > Phasmatodea > Phasmatidae > Dryococelus > Dryococelus australis. The sequence goes on from CM056995.1 coordinate 159,326,155, forward strand.
CCACGCCTTCCATAATTTTTTTTCCTAGTGTTTCAAACCACCTTTCAATAAAGTTTATCCTTTCCCATCCTATATTCTAGTAGAAATATTTTAATACTTAATGAATTGTATGAAATATTGCTATTCTTCTCTGTCGAGGGTTTTTACGGTGTCTATGCCGGTTTTCCCATCCTCCGTAGTATAGACTAAGTTAGCATAGGAGGCAAACTTGGCCCCTATCGCGGCCAAGTTTGCCAAATTCCAAGTAAAGCCGCGAGCATATTCACTTGTAGTTTTAGAAACTTCCCTGCATGCCTAGGCGTAAAGGGCTCAGCCTTGAGACGCGCCTAGGTCCTATCCCTATCCTGGACCTCCGACTCTCCTCTTAGTTTTAAGGTAGATTAGAAAAATCCACGGTCTGTGCGGGCAGTCCACCTACTGCTCGGCTGGAACTCTCCTGGTAGATGCCCCGTTCGGGAGACTTCCAGCAGAGCAGCAAAGTGAGGTGGAGCGCCACACCACCACTCCCGACGAGATGACTCAGGATAGCTGCGCTACAGAAGACCTGCAAATGACGAATGGAGATTAGAAAAAGGCGCACTTATTAGTATGCAGCACGCCTTTTTAGGAAAGGCACCATGTGTTTTTTTTTTAAACTCGGGTATATGTTAGTTGCTGTTAACGAGGGCTTAACTTTTGACGTGAAAACTTCCTTAAATTTGCGACCATAGCGGGAGGCAAACCAGAAAATCCTATGATAACAAAATCGGAGATACAGTTTGGCATTGCAGCTCCGAATATATCGTCTACATTCAAAAGTGAATTACACCTCTTGATTGCCAAAGTATCGAAGAATATGTTACTTTGAGTGAGGACCGCGAAGGATCGCATGCATTGAATTCAGAAGGCCTTTTTTTTGGGGGGGGGGGCACAATTTCGAGTTTGTTTTACCGCGTCTCATAACTTCCAACGTTCATTTAGGTTTCAATCGACAGCTCTCGTCAGTATTAATCGATTTTGTTTATGAAATGATTTGTGTGGCGTAGATATGGTCGAATTGGTTGCGTTTAGTGTAAAAATTGAAGAAAACTTAACACAATTTCGACCTATACTTGTGAAAAAGCCAAGTCGAAATACAGAAATCGTAAACGGTTGGAAATATTATCTCAAAAGCATTCCAGTGATACCCTTAAAATCCCATATGATCGAGTGATGCGATGCCCGAAACATTAAAAAAAAAAAAAAAAACATCGAGGTGTCCGAGCGTGTCAGTGTAGATGTACTCACGCAAAACAAACGGCCGTGTCCCCGACACAGCCAAACCCAATTTTTTTAAATTATTTCTTAGGCGGCCAGTGAAACCTAGTATCCTTGCCGGTAGAGAGAGATGATCAGCGATTCTTGTTTGGCAAAGAATTTTCGTTAGCCATGGTAGCAGAAAAAGTATGAAACCACCTGTCTTATATGACCTGCATCCTTTCCTCCATGTTTTCCTTTTATTTTTCTTTTAATTGAGCTGCAGCATCATTTGCAATCCAATTCCGCATTTGATGTTTTGTCTTCGTTATATTGGACACACCCCAATCAGCTTCTAATTATCAAAACTTTGTTTGATGTGATTTAGCTATTTTCTTAGCTTTGTCGGCAAGAACAGCATCGGCTGTGTGCCTGTCTTCCAATTTGTTACTGCATGGATATGCAATTTCGTGTTCCTTGCATCAAATATGAAGTTCATTCACTCCAACGTCCCCATGTGCCAAATGTTTGGCAATCCTTGTCCGTAGTCTGCAGAACTTGTGTCCAGTAATATGTGCTCCAAATGGAAGATTATTTATAAGCGTTTTGACCAAGCACGACCACTCTTAACCTTACCTCTACGAGATATCACAACATACCGATTGCAATCACATAAATGTAATTATTTATATTGTTTTTCGAGTCAGTAAAATTCTAGACTTCGAACTACTAATGATGGACCTCCGCTGTCGTTACTATGGTAAAGCTTTTAAAGCTTTGCGCAGTGTGTTCAGTTATGAAGAAACGACCTGCAGAACGAAAGCTTCAAGTATGACATTTCAGTGCAATCTCTGCCCGAGGCAGCTAACTCGGAGCAATATTTTGAAGAGAGATTGTAAAATTTGTAGCACTGATTCTGTGCTAGTGCAATTACAACCTCGTGCACTGCAAATGTCTCCACATGCTCTGCAATCGTCACCGCAATCAGAACCACGTGCACCACATTCAGCACTGCATGCACCGCAATTAGCACTGCATGTACTGCAATTAGCCCCGATTGCACACCAATGTGCACTGCACAAACTGCAATTGGCACCGCACCCACTGCAATCAGCATCGTACACACCACAATTGCCACTGCGTGATCTACAATTGTGTCGACATGCTCCGCAATTGTCTCTGCACACATCGCAATATATTTGTGAAAATATACATATTGTCAAGCAAGATGTTGCTCTACCCATACATATTCCTGCAGAGGAAGAAGCCATCTCTCACGAATTAAGACAAGGATGCTTATTTACTAATACAGTGCGATGCATCATGACCGGTCCTTTAAACTGTGGAAAAACATGTGTGATGCTAAGTTTGTTGGAGAAACTCAAGAGGTGGATATCACCTTCCCTGATGCAGCATGATAGCAGCAGGTAATCTCTTCAGCTGATCTCACCATTGTCGCTACCAATGTCAGAGAGGAATGACATCACATGGTCATCACGCCCAGCACATGTAGCCTCCTCTCCTAAACTGTCCATGAAAGAAACCATCTTGGCCTCATCAGCTGGAGCTGTCAACAAGTGCTCAATACAGTGTCCTGGAATGAGTACATCACATGCTCGCTGTCCAGCGATCACCTTATCGACCTAGTTGAGACAGAGAAAGAGGAGGTAACTTTGAGGGATATTCATGGAGAAGTTTGCCTCCACCAGGAGGAGGCTGCAGCAGCTACTCACACACGCCGGAATTTATGTGAGAAGAACTATGTCATCCTGCTGGAGGAAGTAAGGGACCTGCGTGCCTTAGTGTCGCATCTGTACGATGTCATCCTGCCACCGCCTGCTGAGTAACTCTGCACATTTTTTATATATGTTTTTTTAATACAGTAATAATATATTAAATCATTTAGATTCAATTAACTTGTGTATAAGAGTTATTATTTCATCATTAACACCACTTCGTTAAATTCTGAGTATATAATTTGTTTTATTACGTTCGTAAATACTGTTCCATGCTCACGTTTTCATTTTGTACTTGTATGCTTTTGATGTTCTGTGTAGAGTTGCTCACAAGGAAATAAATATGTGATCTTCAATGTATGACAAAAGTGGAACACATGGGACGAAATTTGATACCTTGTAATAATATAATCATATACATTTTCTTGGTAACACAAATTATGTGATGCTCGAAATACCCATACACACCTTGAAAACACACACACACCCATATATGTATATACATTATGACACTAGCATTTCAAATATCAATAGTGGCAATTGAATATATAACAAGAAGAAATAATTCAGAAAAATTTCAAATATGATACAATAAAATGAATTATTGAATAATAACTACTTAAACAAATACACATATTCTCTTATGTTATATCTGAATTGGTTATAGATGTGTGTATCATATCAACATAGCAATGTGTATACAAAATTTTAAAACCCACACTCCATAATTCTCCGATTGTCGAGTGGTCTAAGACGTTTGCATGACGATACAAATGTGGCTGGATGGAAATTGCTTTCCTCCAGGATTTTTATCTCCCAAAATAAAAATAATAGACACGCTCTTGGTTGTCAATCGACGAATTAAACTCCAGAACCAATATTGTTTTCGATTAATCGCATGCGCGCGCCACTAGCAGGCGATGACATCAGCAAACAACAATCAAGATGGCGGACGACAGATGTGCACTCTAGCGGACAGGAAGGTACTCATCAGACGAAACAAGATGGCTGCCTACAGAAGGCAACAACCAAAGAAATAGGGTGGAGTGAGAGAAAGGCGGCAAGAAGGAATGATAGAGCATGGAAGTTAGAATGAATGACATAATGTGAAGTAGCAAGGTGGAATGGCAGAGCATGAAATTAAAAATTCTAGAAATTAATAGATGGTGACATCATCAAGGCGTGGCTGTCGTAGGATTAACATCTTAGTGGTAACGTCATAGGAGCAGTGACATCATAGGGGGCGGTGACATCATAGGGGCAGTGGCATCATATGCTGATGTCATTCAAGGTGGCCTCTATTCCCATCTCCCACACACCACATTTGTCCTCGGAGGAACTAAACCCATCTACTGTAATTATTTTCATCTTTCATGTTTCCACTGCTCCAGTCCAATGTCGTTCGTACGTATCCACGCAAATGTATACACAAGCGTGCAAGAACATAGTTCCTACAGTCTTTTGTATGATCGATATTTGAGTGCTGATGCAAGGATAAGTTGTTTTCTACAGTGAAATGATCACAGGTATATTATATATTTCGTTCGAATAATAATAATGTTAGATAATTTTATTCACAAATAAAGCCTATAAATGTCAGTATTATATTCATAGTGTGTAGTATCACAACACGATAATTACAGTATTTTTGGACAATCAAACAGAAACATTTTTCAACAAAATAATTTTAAATGTTCAACATTTGGTAATCATTTTGCAATAACGCAGGGCAAGTTTATATTCATTTTTAAAAATAAATTCAATATTATTTATCTACAGTGTTTAGTAATTCTGTACAAATTAATTATCTCTCATTAATGCGTTGCCGGTACGATGCACTACATTCTTTTTATTTTATCTAAAATCCCAGAGATCATCATGGTACCCATTTGAAAAATTCATTTTTCCCGATGCACAGATTTCCATACTCACGCATTAGATATTATATTGTACAGGAGGTTCACACATAACTTTTTTAGAATTCAAATCGCAACTAGAAAACAGCTATAGTATATAGAAGCTTGCGGTTTCTGGCAAAATTTTAATATGTTGAAAGTTGAAAAAATATCGTTTGTTAATTTATAAGTGAGTGAGTGCTTTTATTTTGGGTGCTAAATAATAAGCAAAAATGGTGACAGCAGGCTAGAGAATCCAATGCGTGGTGTGATATTAAACTCTAAGGAATGATTTGCAAAATCACCACATCAGCATATACACATAGTGAGAACTCGCGAATGGTAGAGATTTTCCATACATTAATGGCAGCGTTGCATCTCTTGCTCAGGAAAAACTCGAATGCATTAGGAGGTCCCCATTTTCTACAGCAACGATACTAAATATGCCTATAGTTGAAGTCGGCCGTCCAAAGGAGTTTCCAACGTGTGTTTGAACAGAAGCCACCAGATGTAAGACAGCGATGCTCAGGTCATAATGACAGATCTCACTCTACTAGCCGCCTGGATATAGTAATGGTGGACACAGTTGTCGTGGTATGTCCCTATATGACGCGCAGCAAAGCCCATCGATTGCTCACAGCCTGTCGTACGAAGAAACAATCCTCCCTGATAGTGGTCCGCCATGGACTACACCACCAGGTCACGCTGCGGTTCACTGAACTTGACTCTCTGGCTTATACTGCTCACACTTCTATTAAGATCTTATTCGGTCTTTTGACGGTTTTCTGAGCTCAAAGGTCCTCGGAGTCAATTTCAAGGTCGAGGTCAAAGGTCACACGGATCAGGGGTAAAGGGTCAATGACATCCAAGATGGCAGTCGGGTGACGTAACAAGATGGCGGCTGCCCAATCCTACGATCCAACTCCCCAATCCCTTGCAATTCAAAGCCCATTCCCCTACTACCATTATTTTTACGTTTTTAATAATATAACTGATTATTGTATTAGCAAATTACAAATTATTATATATTTAATAAAAATAATCAATATGAAAAATATACAATCATAAATATAAGTATAAATTGAATTTTTATTTTATTTTTTTTTCAAATTGCCATTTTCTATATTAGTTCAGTATATATTTAAGGTTCAGCAGCGAACAAAGTTATTCCGCTCGGCCGTATCGTCGTCTCTATTAATTTTTCTAGATTTTAAAATCCGAAATAAATTAATATCTAAATTTCAAGTTAAGGTTTCAATAATGATGGGACTCCATAGGAAATGTACTGATACTTAATTTCCACCAGCATCGATAACTCTAATGCGTTATGTATGTGTTGTGTGTGTATGAAAGAGAGCGAGAGAGAAAAAGAGAGAGAGAGAAAGAGAGAGAGAAACAAAGGAATTAATTTTATATTCAAACCGGTTTGCATCCACGTGTTTCAAAGGCTTGTTACAAGCTGTCTTAATTCATTTGAAAATTTATTTTGGAGTTGGGCGAAAACATTTTTCTGCATAGAATCCAGAATGAAATATAACTTCTTTAGAGTTGTTGTTTCCGTGGTAAAAGTCTTGTTACAAATGTAATTTCTCCACAAAATTCGAAGTATGGCAGATGTTAAGAAACAACACCATATTGCCTAAATAAGAGATAATCAAATGAAGTATTTCCAAATGGTCGAAAGTGTGCACCGGTGCTCATACCCACATTGGAGAAAAGGCAACGTCGAGAAATACATGGAAATATGTAGGCAAGAGAAGAAAACTTTATCTTATTAAATTGTCTGAAATTGTTTCCATATGTAACAAATATTAGTCATATTATTTTGTTTATACATATAATGGACTCCATTATCTTTGAGTGATCGACGAAAAAACATATTAAAGAAAAATCATTAACAAAAGTATTTTTGCCAATATTCTGAAGGAAAGAAAGGCTTATAAAATCACTTTACTGTCTGTGTTGTGGTGGCCAAATAATTATATAAGGTTTATTTGATATAACTACCACACCATCGAACCTATTTCGAACAATCGATGCATGGTGATAGTGTTTATTACGAACGAACACAAATCCACCTTTTCAACCATTTTGTTCGATAGTGCATCATGAATTAAGTTCTTTATGTCGTATCTCGATAAAAAATGACTAAATTCCTACCAAATTTGACAAGCAAGTAGTACTGCGACAGAATGCTAAACGACATTATTTAGCTTCAGACACTTATTTTCAAAACTGCAGCCTAGAATGCTATATAGTCGAAACCATATAAAAAAAAATTACATCTTTTCGTTTCAATGCTAGCAGTCTATATTACAAATACCAACTGTATCTACACGGGACATTTTTGTCCATCATTTTGTCAGATGGAACCACACGAATAAATAAATTTTTATGTAATATCTTAGTTAACAATTAAACTATTTCTACCAAATTTGGCGAACAAGTATAATGATGTTATAGATAATATTATATTGTATATTTTAAGTATGTCAGACACATATGTTAAAAATGGCGGCAATATAGTTAGCTTAGAATGCTAAATAGTCGAAACTATTTAATCGATCCGCTCTTATTTTTGTATGCCGGCAGTAGATATTACAACTACGAACTGTATCTACACGAAGCATATTTGTCCGCCATTTTGAAAGATGGCACCATACTAATAAATAAAGTATTTATTTCATATTTCAGGTAAAGAATTACAGACTTGACCAAATTTGGCAAACAATACTACAGCATCAGTTGATGTAAATTGGGATATATTATAAGAAGACCTAACACCTATTTTCAAAATGGCGTTTTAATAGTTGTTTATGTGTATTTTCCTTTATCGTCGAAACTACGTAAACAATTCCAAATTAATTTTAAATACTGGCAGTATATATTACAACTATCAAATGCGTCTACTCGGAGCATCTTTTGTCCACCATGTGGTAAGATATGCCACATGGAGGAAATTAAGTTTTTATGTAATATCTCGGGAAACAATTGACAGATTCCTACCTAATTTGGCAAACAATTTGCATTGCAACAGGTGATGTAAACTGCTGTTTTAAGTAGGGCAGGTACTTAATTTTAAAATAGTAGCTGTATAAATAATTTAGTTGACGATATTGTATTAACGAAACAAGTTACATGTTAACTATTTATGTTGGCATTGTATAATACTAACGTCATATTTTTTTACAAAAAAGCCTCATTTCTCTACAGTTTTATAAGTAACCCCACAATACATTTAAGTTTTAGTCATACCTCGGAAATAATCAACCCAGTCTTACCAAAACATAGCGATGAAGATGTACCGTGGTAAGTGATATAAGCATATGCAATTTTAATTGCCACAGACACTTACTATCAGGATAGCGGCCATAAAACCATTTTAGCTTAGTGTGCTCTATCTGCTATGTAATCTATTTTAGCTTAACTATTAGTACTGGCAGTATTTATATCAAACATCGAATGTGTAAATAAATAACTTTTTGGTCTTCCATTTATAAAGATAGTTATATAAGAATTATTGAGGTTTTATGCCATATCTCAGGAACCAATTTACCGATTTCGACCAAATTCTTCACACTGGTAGCGCTAAGTTAGGCCATGTAAACTTACATGCTTTAAGAGCCTGGGTCCTCTATTTTCAAAAACGGCACTATAAATAGTTTAGGTTAGTAAACCCAATCATTTGATACATTAGACTGATTAAATCCGAAGTTGATGCTCCGAATTCGAACTCCATAATGCAGTTGATTGCACACTAGTTAATGGTACGCGGTATTCTGGGTTCGAGTTGCGGGTAAGGCACGGGGGTATTTGTAATTGTTTCAATGCTCCTGCAAATGTTTCTGGTTTCATGTGTAAGTCTTAGTTACCAACTCAGCTTTTAAAAACTTGGTAAAATTTAACTGCACTCATGTTGAGGAATGTAAGGCCATTAGTTGCATGAGTATTTTATTGTCCAAATATGAGGATGTCAGTAATAAGCACATAAGTTTGTCAAGTAGTTCTGGCCACACAAACATAAACATATATGTATATATGTATGTATGAAAGACGCATCACGTAACAAACAGCAAACATATTGTTATAATGTACTGGGCTAGCAAACGTCGAGTAATAAACCTATTATCAGATTCCAAGGAAGACAAGAGAAAAAAATGCATCTGAGATGTAGAAAATCTGCCAGCAGGAGGCGGCATTGGTGGGGTATCGGCTAGTGGGTGCCTTTTGGAATGCTTCTAATTAGTGTGATGTGTATATTCCAGGATGCTGCACTAACAGATTTTACTAATAGCCGTGCCGAGGATGGGGGTATAGATGAATAATATGTTCCATGGTTCAGGTAGAGGTTATTGACAAAAGTGCTTCAATCTTGCATACATAACATGTTTAACTTTGGTTACTAATTATAAATTTATTGAGTACTTAGTATTGAATCATACCAATTAATCAAGAACAAAATTTTTTCCACTAAAACGCTGGTTTTGGAGTGCCGCTATGGGCAAACGTTAGGAGGGGGGATGAGCAACCCACACTCATTGATCTCCCATTTTTCCTCTTTGAAACCCTCCCCCCATTGGTAGTTATACCCTTAGTAAGCATAAGGCGTAAGAATTAGGTTATAAATCTGAAGTCTTAAGTTTTAAATCTCAAGTTTTAAGTATTAAACCTTAAGTCATACTTTAACCATAATTGCTACTGCATGTCGGGATGTGCGAGCAAGTACGTCCGAAGTTCCTAGACCACATTGCACCATCAATACTAATTCTTACGGTTACCTGCTTCATCTTTGTTGGCTCAGCCCACCGTTTCCGCGGGCCCGACCCCTGTTTCGTATTTAATGGAAAATGGAAGTTCACTTTAAGTTATGTGCGTTGTCTCCACAAATTTATCATTCAGAATATTTGCAATATTTTCTATTGTAGGTAAAAGTTCGCTGAAAATGTCCAGTTAGGGAGTAATCGTAGTAACTTGCGGGAAATTATAGTTTACAGTTAACCAAAAATAAAAAAAGGAAAAATAAAGAAATTTGAATTATTATCACTACTGTAAATTTGATTAATAAACTTAATTCTTACTTCAAACGTTTCTTGAAAAATACGTCAGTCTTGAATGTCACGAATAATGCCTGGATTAGGCGAAGTAAGGCTGGGTATATTTTTTAACATAACGAAAACAGGACAAAGGTTTGTTTTATGGAATTAGGGATTACCACATGGTTTGTGAATTGTAAATAGCGAAGATTTTTTCTGTATGCACTGTTGACGATCACTACATTGCATTTATAACTTATTTTTTTTTTACATTATACTCGCCGACATATATATCATAAACTTTCTAAGGATCCAATAGCAGAAACTGAGAACGTTCATGTCTGAACATACTTTCATTTCCACAGCTTCAAGTTACGAACCTTTGCGTGTCTATCGAATATCTGATTTTGTGAACAAATTTACAAGTTAAAATTTCGGTTAAGTAATGGAATTTTGCACCATTCTTACATGTATGTTAGTTAACGTAGTGTGATGAAAAAATACTGGGACTGGGGCTAGAACAAAAATTAAACACGTACCGGAAAATGTATTTAATCTCCTTAAAAGTAGTCTCCTCCTTGAGTTACACACTTCATGGAAACATAGCAGATGCCAGACCTGGAGAACTTTTGTGCTTAAAATATTGGAACACGTGTTGCGCCGAACGTGCAACACCTGTCATGGTGATGTTGCCACTCACTATATGCATGCAATACTGGTCTTTTCAGACGAATGTCATTCCTCAACAACTGCAACACTTCACTTTACTAGTTGTTTATTGTGTGAGCAGTTGGAGTGTCTTCAACGTGCCAGGTAAGATCTCTAGACGCTGGAGACCTTCCACTGCTAAGAATGGACCCACGATTTGTCACCTGTTACAACCGTTTTAAAAAAAAATTCGTCGTCATCGACACAGCCAAGGAGATATCGCACAACTGAAAGCCGATTTTGTCTTTGGTAAAGAGATAAGAGTTTTTTTTTCCGCAGACTTGGCATATATGATGTGTCTCTTACCCAACTGTTGAGTGAGAATTGACTGTACCGAAACGTTTGGCAAAATTTGATACCTATTCTCTGCTCAACTTCCTTTGTCACGGTGAATGTGACGACCGTAGTCTACAAACGTTCGTTCAGAGCAATACTGCAAAGAAGCGAATAGAGGCAGGCGGTTACAACTCACGGTGCGTGCGCTAAGTGTCTTTGCTATGCACGAGTTCGCTCCGAGCGTTTTGCACCAGTAAATATACAAGTTTATCAAACGTCGTATTTTATACGCATGTCTTCCAGTTTGAAGAAGGGATTGCACCCATTTGATTACTTCATTTTCGAAAAACATTCGCCTAAAAATTTATTATTTGCGCTGAACACTATGGAACAAATCGGATTGTAACATTAAATTCAGCTAATTTTACCTATATTCAATATTGTGAAAAGCACAGAATAATTTTAAGACCGTTTGGTCACTCGGATGTTGCTGTGCACTGTTCTTGTTTCGAACCTGCTTTTTAGAATCAGTAAACTTGGGGGTTCGTGTCTGGTGTAGTAGTATCAACTATTAATAGACGATATGTGAAGCAACATTCAAAAATCATATTTCAAAGACAGAAAACACTCTAAGCATTAAAATGTCATACGTTGTTGATGCCCAATGAGCTACTTGTCATATTTATCCTTCATGTCCATTATTCACACGAATAAAACTCGGTAATGGGTTGATTTTGGAAACTGTTTTGGTAAGAAACTGGAAGTATAGAGAGTCCGTGACCTGTATCGTAGACAACACTACCCTCTCGATATTCCAATCGCTGTGATTCGTGCATTGGCTGGTGCAATAAGCGAAGCCAAGCTCATACACAGGATAGCACATGACTTCCTCATTCTTACATTGGCGATGTAACGTTGGATTAGAGTTCTGCATGGAGTGTTATATAAAATCTGGTCACAAAATAAAGTAAATTTTAGGATTAAGTTTCAAAAGTCTCAAAAGCAACTAGCTATATAGTAAACAAAGAGAGGGTGACAGAGTGATTACAGCACTCTTAGCGGAAGCCATCGGCAAACTGTACCGCCATTTTAATGTTAGTCAAAACATTGTCAGCTAATGCTTCTTGTTATGATGTTATCGCGAATGAGACGTGGTAAGTTTTTGAAATATTGAAGGCCGTGGTGGTTTATTGTCGTGTTACGTCGAGTTCGTTACACCCACATCTGAAAGACGTATCGTTAGAATGTCGTCTTAAAATGTACGTTTTATAACTTCGGATATATATATATAATATCGTTCCGATGCATGCTGTACGCTCAGCAATTAAACAACAATATATATAATATTACAAGTAAGTACTGAAGAGGCAAACTCAAAATTTACTTGTGTATTATTCATATCATAGAGCATTTCTGGTGTCATTTCACTGTTTACTACCTCAATGCAAAGGAAACGATAATACCTCACCTACCTACGTGACTCTAATGTTTGTAAGTATTTTGGAATTGATGTGATTCTTATAAAACTAATTTAAGACTATTCTAAAATAATTCTAATACCTCTTGTTCACATGATCAATGAAGCCTTTAAAAGTGGTATTTTTCCTGATTACCTCAAAATTGCTTAAGTTTTTTCACTATTCACGGAAGGTGATCCTTCAGGGTAATTGTTAAACAGAGGGGCTTTTTTGGGGGGAAAAAAAAATTGGGAAAAAAATTATTTTTATTAATAATAAAGAACACGAATTTACTAGCGTCATCAATATTCTATCAATACTAACTACCTAACCGATAGTGGAAGGTCTATGAATATCAGAGAAATTGTGGGGTAAAACGAGTGGAAAATATGTACTTCATAACAATATCTTGACATGGAAATACACGAATAGCCAAAAAGACATAACCAAACCACACAAACCAAAAAAATACAAACACCTAAATTGATATTAGCGAGGGCAATGAAGATCAGGGCAATTGTGGGGTAAAAAAATACAAAATATTTACATTTTCATTATAAACTTTTACCTTTCAATTTTCCTACAGTTCATAGCCCTCCCCATTAGGGGAAATATTGATGCTCCTCATAAAATCTGTGTTCTGTATTAATAATAGAGTGTATTTATACAATTTTCCGGAAATTTTTATTTTTTTCAAAAAGCCTCTCTGCTTTATATTACCTCGACGATGTATTTACATTTATCGGAACCTGCTTTCCGTGAGCACCCACAAAATATAATTTACAGGTCGGTCTCAATACACGAAAATAATGATTTTGATTACGAGGTCAGTCCACCAACTTTGTGGTTTGATGCTAGATTGCTGTAGTGTATAGATTATTTGCATTGCACATTCCAGCCACAACACCGAAGTCCATTGCACCTTTAATATTTCTGAGCACACAATTAAATGTATACATAAATCGCTTACATGTTCCCATGCATAGGCTTATAAACTGCAATCTCAAACATACAGGCTGGTTTTCTATTAACACAATTCTTCACAAAATAACATTCAGAACCCTACACTATACAACTTCCCAGCGGTTTGTTTTATGCCATATTTAACCTTGCAAAGCAAAATCCGCGAATTACTCTTTATATTCAGCCGGCAAGTGAGTGTAAACGTCCAATTGAATTTCATTTGTCGATTGTTTTGGATACGTATGCGTATTATTCCTTACTACTTCACCCTACCACGGACCTTTGTTTTGACTAACAAAAAAATTGCGGACTGAGGTTCAAGTGGCCTCAGTCTGAAAACTTTTCCGGCACTCTATATTTACTATACAGCACGTTGCTCAAAGGACACTAAATTAATCCGCGGATTTTTTCCGGTCTCTATGGATGGGCGTCTGCATATTATAAGTTATTAAAAAGTTAGAAATATATCGCATATTGCTTAACGGCCGCAAACACGCTCTCGTCAATTTCATAATGTTCTTTTATTATTACCACGGGCTTGGTTGTGGAGGGTGGGGGGAGGGGGGCAGGAAGACTAGGAAATGGCAAAAGTCAAATTTCCTGTGTTCTTCCCGCGGCAGATGAGCCGGCAGAGGAACGCCGACGAAAGAGCTGCAAGGAAAAATTCCAGGAGAATTATTATGGAAGAGCGACCCGAGTAGTGTGGGGGAAATGGCGGGCGAGGAGGTGAGGAAATAGAAACGAGCAAAGAGGCGACTGGACTCGGCGAGATTAAGACCTCGGAGACATTTGAAGGGGGGAAATGGGACTCTGCTTGTCTCCTGAGATGGAGGGGAGCTCTCACAGAAATATGAGCCGAGGAGGAATGTCGTGAGGTGCCCGTTTGCACTGTCAGCAATCTGCAACGTATAAAACTGTTCTCCGAGTTTCACTTTGCATAACGGATCGGACGCGCGTTACAAGAGTGCCCAGATGACGTACATTAAGGACAAGCTTCACCTGCAATTTTGAATTCTTGGTTTTTCCTGTGCATCTATATTTTTTAACATGATAATTTTAAAAGTACTTCTATAACAAACTAGTTGTTAACTTTACGCTGCAGTATAGATATAAAAATGTCACAACATCGATTTGACCAAAATTTTGCAGAATTTAAGTTGTATTACAGTTATGAATCTGTAGTTCAGTCTTTATGTCTGTACTACAGGATAACGTCAAAACCTAGTGCGCTATAGATTTACTTTGAAAACTTTCATGTTTAAAATATAAATAAGCAATAAAAACCAAGAATCCAAAATGCTGGGTGAAGCTTGCCCTGAAGCTGCTGTTTACAAATTTTGTCCACTGAAACGATCTACCAAAGACGCTTAGGATGAGAAATGCTTCATTAAATAAAGTTTTACTAAAATGTTGCTCAACATGTCTGAGTGGGATCTCTGACCTTTGTCAGATGAAATAAAAAAAAAAAAACTTTTCATTAGCGAGCGCTTCTTTGTAGTATCAAATCATTTGTTTATGTAAATATATATCTCTAAAACAATAATTGTACATTCACGTCTGGTACATTCGGTACAGCGTACTTAAATTAGTATAGGAATGGTGTTGATGATTTCAGTGTGAAGTGAGAGGATGACCATGTGCTGTGTGGTATGTGTAACTTGACATGCGAGTGCGTACATGTTAATCAGTAGTTGCTTTTGTCTGTGATCGAATGAAGTATGTTGATGGCGACTCTAGTGAATATCCTTCGTAAATGTACATTGTAGTGTTGACAAGACAGATGGAGTATTTTTTTTCCACCGTACCTTATAATATAACCAACACAATTTTGATGACAGGTGGTAAAGAGTGTTGGTGGTAAAGTGAGCGCCTTTGAAAGGAAATCACTTTCCGTAATTACGCCGCACACTACTGTGCTGGCTCCAAGTTAAGTAGGAATCGAATTTATAAAAATAGTTCTTTAACTGACGTACTGAAGAGTTATATGTGAGTTTATGCCTCCTAAAAACCAATGTCTCTTGTTTTGCACTAAAAGGAGCAATGGTTTACATATTACTAATAATTTACTAGAAATGTCTTGGATTCGACTTCGAAGGGGCATGTAGAAAGTAAGGCGCTCCAAAGCGATGATAATATCACATATAGTCCATTCACGCTTTCTTCAGCCTTTTGGAATCGAACCTTTGAAAAATCACCCTAGGCGTAACATGTCAACCTGGTTTCAATCACTTGTATTCCACAAATATATAACACTGTGATTAACTCTAAAGTACTGTATTTTTCAATAAATGAAACATTTCTTAGTATCTTCTATAACATTTAATGTTTATTTCGTATTATATACGAATTAAAAACAGCGAGAAAAGCGGTGTATTGGCAACGGCTAGTAAGAAATAGTTCTCAGTTCAAATATTGTTTCAACATAGTTTTTCGGTATACTCTTTGTAAATTAAATGTTGCCATTTAAATATTTAAATATTTAGGTAGCCCCGATAGAAACATATTTCATTGTTACAGTTAAAACTAACAGCGCAAAATAACGTACGTAGGCCGTAATGACGCGGTGTTTGTTTTTTCGACCGACGAAACTGTTGACTGGGTGGAGCTTTTCGCTCTCTCCTCCTCCCTGTCTGTCACACTCTCTCTATCTCTCTCGGGGAATTTCCTATCGCTATTAAACAGTGAACTTATTCATGTTTAAAATTGTAGCATATTTCGTATTTATTACAGCAAAATAATGATGTTTGAATTTGGAATTTACAACCGAAAAGAGATTTTATTGTTTGATGCCAATGTTATTTAGATGCGATGGAGCGATGCGCGACGCTTACAAATCCAGCACGTTGGCAGAAGTGGTGTGGAAGAGAGCATCTAGAACTTCACCTTCCACGCGCTTGTCGCAATATGGCGGGCAATTATATCCAGTTTTTACATGGCCTTACGACTGACAGTGATGTGACGACATGTCAATGATATTGCGTGTTTATTAACGAAGTATCAAGTTCATACTAGTGTTTTTTAAACATTCTAGGCAATTTACAATATTGTGATAAATATGTGTTACCATGGCAGAGTGAAATGTGTTGTGATCGTTGCGTATATAAGAGCATGGCGGTTGCGTTGTAATAATTATGCATGCCAGGTGTGTGTGTTGATTTCAAATATGTGCAAAATTTATACGTTTTAACCATGAGCTGATGTTATGACGAAGTTAATTATTTACATTCACGTCTGTTTATCAGAAACTTGTACCTTTGCGTTAGGTGCTTGAAAAACAGTTGTGTAACGAGCTTACGTTTCTGTGATTTGAATGACTGCAACACACACAACGAAATACTAAACCCACCCAGATCAAATTAAATAAATAATAAAATAAACTTACAAACCAGTAAGTACCAATGCATGTAAATATTAGCGGAATAAATGTTACGGTAGGCCTATGTGTTTGCGTGTTCACCACTATTTTTTACGTTTGTCGATGTTCAATAAACCAACAACACGAGTTGCGTGCTTGAATTTACTGTGTCGTTTCGTTGGACTGGTTGTCGCTTTGTTTTAATTTTTGTTCCAAACCCATATTAATAACAACACGTTAAATACTACTTTTGTTTCCACCACAGTTGCAACAAACACCGTCGTGGCAAAATATTAATGTGTATTATGTGTAACGTGCTATATCATGTGTAACACGTGGTTATAAAGCTGACCTAAATGTTGTTGTAGACGTAAATTGTGAACATTCGTAGGAAATGGTTTCTACAATATGACATAATTCTTTGAACATCTGTAAACAGCAACTAACCCATTTGACAGTTATAGAAGTAGAAGTCACATGGCAGTGTTTATGTTTACGTGTAGCGGAAGTATACGTAATCAGTATCCAAAAGTAGAAATTTAGCAGGGCTTAAGAAAAGGCCGAAGTTATCGTGAATCAACTATACAGTGGCATAATACAAAATATAGAGATGTAGAATCTTAGGCAGTGAATGAACCGTGAAGAGCCTACATATAGGATATTCCCGGTAAAATGAGCACTTTTGAAAGTCTTGCTTAAGATCTACTTGTATGCACGTTGTGTAATCTTCCGCCTTATGCAAGATTAACATTGTCGCGGGCCTCATCACTTTATTCATGTGCCGGGCAAGTGAAAATGTGAAATTATTAGAAAAGAAAACACGTAACAAATCTTATTTTCACACTTGGATGCATTAAAAAAATAACAGGAAGCGAAAGATATAATTTAAATTATTACAAACGGTTACCTATCACTTTTTATTCTACTTAAGATACTGAACTAGTTACCATCCATCGTTACCAATATTACTGGGTGCATGCAACTTAAGGCACCCGTTATATATTCAGGTAGGAGAAGTAATGTTTTTCTAAGGTTGATTTCAAAAGTGCTCCCTTTATCGTGGACAGACTTTATATGAACAGTCCAAGTGCTCCCTTCCTGCATGCCGTCCGCCAGGAGTACGCTGCTGGCAGTATTCCTCCCAGCTCCAGCATTATGCTGCCCGTAGTTGCAAGCTAAACGGAGCAGCTCTTTTCCACATAGTGTTTAACTTTACAGCTTCTATGATTTCATTTCCCCGATAGTTTTTTGTTTCGCAGAGCTTATTGCCTGACGACTAAGGCGTCCACCTACCTTGTGAATCGCAGTGCAGTTTTTAAAATTCATATGTATAATGGGAACTACACTACGTTTTCGCCGCCTAATTTACTTAGGCCTACCGACATACATTTCCGAATGGAGTTTAATTAAAATTTAAAGATATCTCACGTCTTTACGTCACTCTTTACAAGTCCTTCATAATGGTTCAAAATGGAAAATTAATATCGCTATAATTTAAAATGTAATATTTTATGCCTGTGAGGTAATTTGTTCATTGTCAACTTCATACATGGAGCACAATTTCCTGGTCAGACCTAATAAAATATTTCGAGATTTGCATGTTCTTTAATTTTCCGAGGTTGTGAAAATCATGCAGTATTTCTGGAAAAAATGGAGGATTTTAATATGCAAATGTATATTATAATGTGTGAGAGAGAAACCTGATAGTTTGTGTTTCTGAGGGGGTTCAAGGGTTTGTAAGGGTGTATATCATTTACCTACGAACTTGCACTCCAATACAGATTCTGTAGTCTCAATAAATCACACATACATGTAAGGCATTAGCACGCAAAATACACTAACACTGTACTCTGAAATGAATTAGCAATTCATTAGATTTAACTCTTATATAATGAAAAGATCTGGGACACTGAACATATGAAGAAAAGGAAAAACTGATGTTAATATTTACTAAATCGAAATTCAAAAATGAATAGTTACTTAATCTTGTGAAACCGTTTAAGATGGAAAAAAAATAGATATTAAAACTCACGTCTGCAAGTAGGTAATAAAATTAAAATACTACCACCACTCAAACAAAAATAATTACTCACGTAAAATAAAAATCAAAGTTGGAAATAAAATGCTCTGAAAAGCTGTTTGTTAGAATTCAGATTAAATTAGAGTCCAAATGAATTGAATTACTGTGATGTGTATTGAAAGTGTGCCGTTCCGTTAACCTTACACATTCTGAGCTCCATTTTTTAAGATTGTAAGTCAACTCCAAATGCTCTCTCTCTCTCTAAAACTTGTAAAAAATTTAACAACTTCTCAAAATGGTAGATTTTCTGGGGAAATCAAATTTAAAGTTTACTTCCAAATATTCTTAAATAAACTTTATATTTGTCTCCGACACTAGCTCGGTAGTTAAACCTCGGACCACTGGGATAATGTGACAGTCAAATACTAAGTTAATGAACAAATTTTTATAATCAAAATTATAGCATCTTAAAGCTTCAAATATGGGCTGTAAAAATTCCGTAGCTAGATGAGACTGGTCCACAGCCTATGATCTCAAAACGGGGTAGAGTCACATTAACTATAATACTGTCGCTCATGCTGTCATCATGGTGTCTCTACGTCGTACTGCTCGCCGTCGTCGTCAGCTACCACTAATAAAATCTAGCTCAAATGTTTAAAGTAAGCCCTCTTCTCAACTGACTGGTTAGTTAATAATTTAAAATCACTTCCAGTACCAAACTATCTAATTTAGGTTTATGCCGGGTATTTTACACTCTAAAATTCCCGGCGATAAAATGCATCCAGGACCAAGAGATCAGTACCCAGAAGCACATTAACTTAATGCTAATTCATAACGTCCTTACTAACATGGGCTCAGCTATATCCGGTCACACAAATACGAGTAAGACCAACACATAAAAATAAATTTAACACTCATACAAAGGAAAATAAATTACGTTAAAAATAATAATTATATTTTCTGAAACAAAAATTCACAAGTGACATATCATTAACATCATATAGTTAAGTCAATATTACTCAGAATAAGATACCCTTTTAAACTAGACTAACAAATATTAAGGAAAACAAATGGTGGTTTCTGAATGAACTTACACATCACAAATAATGAAATAAATATTAAAATTGCAAAAGTGTTCAAGAGGGTTAAAATAAAAATAAATATCATAAATCATATGTAAAATTAAATGCCAGACATTTACAAAGCACATATGGTTCCTTTACATATCAGCCCTGGTAGACATAAAAATGAATGGGTGCTAATCTATCATAATGTCATACAAACAGAAATAAGTTAACGGTAAAATATATACCAACATGACACCGTATATATATATATATATATATATATATATATATATATATATATATATATATATATATATAATATACCAACATGACACCGTATCTATGTATATAAAATATATACCTACTTATTAATGCTATAAATGTTATTTATAAATATTTTACTCCCTGAACTTGTTATATTGAAAATTTAAAATAAAAAATTCTGCTCTTAGTTTTGAAAATGAATGTTTCCTCGTGAGTAGTAGAGAAATGGGTAGTCGGGCACAATGGTGTCTGGTCCCGGAGCCAGAGCCGGGGGAGCCGCCAGGTTTTTTTGTCACCCGACCGCCATCTTGGATGTCACTAACCTTTTACCCTTTACCAATGTGACCTTTGACCTTGATCTTGACATTGACCTCGAGAACCTTTGACACTCAGAAACACTAAGCACCTTTTAAAAAATTTAAAAAAAAAAATCCCTTAAAAATTTCTAAAAAAATTCTAAAAATTTCCGCAAAAAAAGTATCAGTAAAATGAATTTTTAAAAATATTAAAATTCATTAGTAAATTATTAAAAAGATCCTCAAGAAAGGCAATTTTTTCCCTTGAACATGTAACAGGGATCAGCGACCCAGGTGACCTTGGGTCAGGGCAAGTGGTACTCAGGACCTCTGACCTTTGACTTTTGACCTTTGCCCTTAAAAATACAAAAAAATTTAAAAAAATTAAAAATAATCACAAAAAAAAATCCAAAAAATACCAAAAAAAATTATTAAAATTTAACTATTAAAAATTATAATGAAATATTAAACAACTACTAAAAATTATTTAAAAACATATAAAATTAAAACAAACTTACATTTCTGAAGGTTTCCCCAGCACTACCATTAGTCACATACATTCCATGCCCAGCACATGACTGACTCCCTCTCCTCCACACCCCTCAACAATACTTAGTCCGCCACCTTGATTTTTCGTTCGTCATTTGTTTGCGTGCTCTTGGGGGCAGCTGTCTTTGTTTATATCTTACTGGAGGACGCCATATTATTTGTTCGTTCGTCATTTGTTTATATATTACTGGAGGCTGCCATCTTGGTGTATATATTATTGAAGTAGCCATATTAGTTATTTTTCGTACATTATTTGTTTAAACATTATTGGAGTCCGCCATCATGGAAGGTGTCGGCCATCTTGGTAGGTGATGACTGTCTTGGTAGGCGACCACAATCAGGGTAGGCAACCACCATCTTGATATGCATCACCCATCCACCATATTAGAAGTCAATGTTCATTATTTTCATCCCATAACCTTGAATGAACTGGAAAACCGAAATTCGAGAAGAAATTAATAAAAGACAGCAAGAATAATACATAACAGACTACAGCTGCCATACTGGATGCAGACTACCTCGACCTTGACCCAAGGCCTTGAATGACCATGAAAACAAAAAAACACTTTTAAAAAATCAATTAAATGCAACTAGCATAATAAGGCACAGACAACCACAACCACATAAGATGCAGACTACCTTGATCTTGAAAACAAAAACACTTGAAAAAATCCTTAAAATTCAATAAGCATAATGCATTACAGACTACGGCCTTCATGTTAGATGCAGACTACCTAGAACTTGACCACATGACCTTGAAAAAAATAAAAAACAAAAACTCAAGAAAAATCTGTGTGAAAAGGCAGAATCTAGCCGAGACGATCCACCTACCATGCAGCTGCTGTCAAAACAAACCTCTCAACTCACCTC
This sequence comes from Dryococelus australis, assembly GCA_029891345.1. NCBI lineage: Eukaryota > Metazoa > Arthropoda > Insecta > Phasmatodea > Phasmatidae > Dryococelus > Dryococelus australis. The sequence goes on from CM056995.1 coordinate 159,347,859, forward strand.
CCTACTACATATAGTAAAATGAGTGTGCGAGCCCTAGTGCATGATATTGACTTGAAACCAATCTTACTGTACCATTAATACATTGTGCAGACACCGACTAGGCAAACGCCGAGTTGCCATGTGATTGCAGCTAGCCAATCACATGTGGTGGTTGAGATTTCAAAAGAATGATCTAAGGATTGGGATTGGGATTGTGGTGCCGATTGCGACTGCGGTGCTACGGTGCTGATTGCATTGCTGATTGTGGTGCTAAGTGCGGAGTTGATTGCGATTGTGTGGCTAAGTGAGGTGCTGATTGCGGTTATAATTGCGATTGTGGAGCTGATTGTGATTACTGCGCTAAATGTAGTGGTGATAGTGATTGCGGTGGTAATTGTGGTGCTAAGTGCGGTGCTGATTGTGATTGTGGCGTTAAGTGCGGTGCTAAGTGTGGTGTGTGTGTGGATCGCAAGTTAAATCAACTCAGTCCATTTTAAAATATAATTATATAGTACTACCTTCAAAAGATGAAAGACGAAAATTTTATTTTAAAATCTCGCTTTATATAAGTATACAACCAGGTCCCTCTGTTTATGTCATCGCTTCCTGGGTAAACTGTATTTACACTTCGCAATAAACGTGGCCAGAACTATAGTAGGCTCCCACCATGCTTCATCGTTGGTCGATACGCAACATGAAATTTGTACTGAAAAATGCAGCACGACGAAAGGCCGCCACTCTGCTTCCCGATTGGTATTCGTCGGGTGAAAAGGACTCTTCGTACTGACCACCTTTTCATGCTGACATGCATTTTTGATCGTAAGTGATAACTCTATCGCATAATCGACACTGGCGACAACTAGTTAGCGATCATACGGGTTTATGACTCCATGATCACCTAGTTAAAATTAAAAAGCAGCCCTTCATATTCGCAATTGATTTTTGTGGAATGGGAGCAATCTGAGAAAACCCAAATACTTGTTTAACCAAGATAACATGTAGGTCGTATTATGTATAATAGGACTATATGTAATTATATATTTATATAAGATATGAATACAAAATATGTGTACATATAGTTATATAAATATTTATAAGTATATAAAATGTAAATATAAAATTATTTTTCATTTATGTTATACATTATTATGTGTAGATAAGTGTATATTAGTATTTAAATATGAAATTATTTTCAATTAAATTTATTAATAATTAAATACACATACCTATGTAAATATAAAAATATTTTCAATTTAATTTATATATAGGTACTAGTATATAAGCAGAGTAATATAAAATCAATTTATATTTAATTTATATACAATTGTATACATATAAATTGGTAAACATAAAATATGTGAGCCTAAAAGTATATATATTTAACATAATTATTATGTAAGAACCTCCGTGTTGTCTTGGTCGAACGAGTATTTAGGTTTTTTTGGAGTGCTCCCATACCGCGAAGATGAATTGAGAATATGAAAGGCTGCCTTTTGAACTGGACGATAATGGAGCCATGAACCTGCAACATCGCTAACTGGTTTTTGCCAGTGTCGATTCTATAATCGAGTATCACCTATGTAAAAGAAATGCATGTCGGCATGAGATCGCGGTCCGTACGTAGAGTCCTTTTCATGCAACGACCAATGGGGAAACATAGCAGTGGCCTGTCGTGGTGCTGCATTGTTCAGTACAAAGTCCATGTTGCGCATCGACTAATGACGAAGCGTGGGGGAAGCTTGCTGTAGTTCTGGGCTCTTTTATTGCAAAGTTTATATACAGTTTACCAGGAAGCAATGAAATACACCAAGGGACCTGGATATATAGAACTTTTTTTTTTTTAGAGCGAGATCATTAAATACAATTTTTGCATTTCAGCTTTTGGAGGTAGGACTATATAACATTATTTTTATATGGGCTTAATTTATTTAACTTGCGACCCATACATATACTGCGCTTAGAAAGCACATAGCACCGCAATCGCAATCAGTACCGCACTTAGCACCACAATCACAATCAGAACCGCAATCCGCACCACAATTAGCCCTACAATCGCAATCGGCACTGCATTTCGCAATCAGCACCGCAATTCCAATAACAATCCCAATCCTTATAATTTGATCAATCCTAAGCAATCCTCCACCACCACACTTGATTGGCCAACTGAAATCACATGGGTACTCGGTGATTGGCTGTTAAGTGTCTGCACAATGTACTAATGGTACAGTATGATTGGTCCAAAGACAATAAAATGCAATAGGGCTTGCACACTCACATATATATGCGGTAGGGAGGTAAGTTGAGAGGTTTAGCATGACAGCAGCTGCGTGGATGGTGGATCGTCTCTGCTAGCTTCTGTCTCTTTATATAGATTTTTCTCGATTTTTTGTTTTCTATGTCATTCTAGGTCATGGGGTCAAGTCAAGGTAGTCTGCATCTAATATGGTGGTGATAGACGGGAGTGTAATATGCTTGAGGAATTTTAAGGATATTTTGAAGTGGGTTTTATTTTCAAGGTCAAGGTTCTCAGCATCTAATGTGGTGGTAGTCTGTGCTGTAATATACTTATTGAATTTTATGGATTTTTCCAAGAGTTTTTGCTTTCGAGGCCATTCAAGGTCGTGGAGTCAAGGTCGAGGTAGTCTGCATTTTATATGGCGGTAGTAGTCTGTAATGTAATATACTTTTTGACATTTATGGATTTTAATTGAGTTTTGATTTTCAATGTCATTGGGTCAAGGTCGTGGTAATCTGCATCCAAGATGACAGTGGCAGACTGTCATGTATTATGCTTGCTGAATTTTATGCATATTCCCTCGAGTTTCAGTTTTCTAGGTCATTCAAGGTCTTGGGGTCAAGATCGAGGTAGTCTGCATGTTGAATTTTATGTATTTTTCCGAGTTTTTATTTTAAGGTCATGGGTCAAGGTCATTGTCATTGGCTGCCAATATGGCGAATGGGTGATGTTTAACAAGATAGCGATCGCCTACCAAGATGGCGGGTGTCTACCAAGACAGTCATCACTTACCAAGATGGCGGTCGCCTAACAAGATGATTGTCTCCAATAATGTATAAACAAATTATGTAAGAAAAATGGCCGCCTCCAGTAACATATACGCAAAGATGGTAGCATCCAGTAACGTACAAAAAAGAACGAAATAACAAATATGGTGGCCTCCAGTAACATATAAACCAAGATGGCTGTCCCCAATAGCATGTAAACAAATAACGAACGGGAAAAGTCAAGATGGCGGACTGAGTATAGGTGAGGTGTGTGGAGGCGAAGGTATCAGTCGTCTGCTGGGGATGGAACTAATGTTACTAATGGTGGTGCTGGGTAAACCTTCTTAAATGTAAGTTTTTTTATTTCTATAAGTTTCTAATTAATTACTGTTATATTTAAATAATTTTAATAACATTTAAATAATTTAAATAATTTTAATAATACTTTTTCATAATAAGATTTTTTTGGGTTTTTTAGAATTCTTTGAAAAAAAAAAATATATATTTTTTTTGGATTTTTGTATTTTCACGGTTAAAGGTAAAAGATCATAGCTCCTTAGTCTCAACTCCCTAAGCCCAAAGTCACCAGGGTCGCTGATCCCTGTCACCTGTTCCCGGAAAATTATGGCCTTTTCTGAGGATCCTTTTTATACTTGTTTAATAATTTTATAATTTTTTAAAATAATCTTTATCAGCCCATTTTTCGGATTTTTTTTTTTTTTTTTTTGAATTTTTAAAAAATTCTGGAATTTTTTAAAAGATTTTGAAATTTTTTTTTGGGGGATCAAAGGTCCTCGAGGTCAAAATCAAGGTCAAGGGTCACATGAGTTAGGGGTAAAAGGTAAATGACAACCCAGATGGCGGTCGGGTGACGTATCAACATATCAACACACCATTACGCGCCATTAATGGCATGATAAGTGTCCTGTTGCCAGCAGTCAGTCATAACAGGGCCATTTGTGTAAACTCATAGGTATTTAGTGCCAGCAGTCATCCAGCCGTGCCATCAGTAAAACAACAGTCTCGGCTGACTGTGGCTTGTTACATGGATATGACTAAGTTGCAAGGCCTTTGGGAGACACCTGTCAAGTGCAAAATCTCTACTATTCACCCAGAACGTTTTGGACTACAGAAACAGTCGAGCAAAGAATACGCCTGGCACAAGTGCGAGAAGAATATTTACTCAGCCTCAGAAGTTGGCTAAGAATTATTTAGTCCTCTCTCCTCTCGGTCAGACTGCCAACTTCTGTATGAGAAGCACTTCTAGCTGACGTGTGTATTCTATTACAACACGTTTTCCAAATTAAATACTTAACTTATCCACCCGCTGCTTTCATAGGCAAAGAACACTAATTTCAGGCGCTTGGGAATACAATTTCCAAACCGACGTCTTTAGTATTGCAAAATTAAAGCGCTTTAATATATTTGAAAATGGCATATTCTGACTTCTGTTCTCAGTGATATTGAACAATAAGTATTCGAAACTTCTGTTCGTATTTTCACTTATTCATCATTAACATTTTAAAATTTTATCAAATACTTTCATTAAAAAATATATGTTTAATTTTAGGCGTTACAAAAAACAAATCACTTGTTCATAACTCCACTGACATACAGGCCACGCGACGCTTTGCCTTACATCGGGATCCACAGACATCTATTTGTTCTTTATGTTAATGGCACAAGCGGTTTACGAGAGTACGAAACATTAGACTCAGCAGCGAATGATGTCTCCCTCAAGTAGGGAACCTTTCTTATTGGGTGGTATGTTCTGCTGTGTACAGTAATGACCATTCAAGCCACTTTATTTGCAACGTCCGAGATAGAGGACGCTTTGACTGAAAGGATATATAGTGATACAAGAGTCAGTATGATTTACCACTACATAAAGAGAACAATGAAAGTCAGTTGGCTGTTCACGGTATAGTGAGCACCTTTGAGACCTTAGTTACTTTTTTACTATCAGCCATTTTTTATCTTTAATCTGTTTTTTTAAATAAATATTGCAGTGTAAGTAATAAACAGTGTATATGTTTCACTGGATTATAAATGGGCTCACTTTTCCGTGAATAGTCTACAAGTACTGAAACCACAAGTAATTTTGTATTTATACTAATGAAATTACACTTTTTATTTTATGTGCTCTCCAAAACAATGAACCAATTTCATACAGCCGGTACATGACCCACATGTATAGTCCGTTCGTTATGAACTACGGTCGTACGTGGAACATTTCTGTATGCGCGTGTCTGTGCTGCTCGCGATATTCTATCTGAAGAGCTTAGAAACAAACACCTAGTTAAATTTAGGCTAGACGTAGACTGAGCGACTCCAAATGATGTTACACATATCGTAAGCCCTTACAGTCGCCAAAAGAGATATAACTTGCTTGCTACTCTTATGGCCGAAAACACTTTATATGTGCAAAGAAGACCATCATTGCCTGGCTTAATATTGTTATATCTATATCACAATAATTTCAAAATGACATAGCCATATACTTTTTCTATTGTAAGGAGGTATATTCTTAGAGCCACTAATAAATCATACGTGAACTAAGACCAGATGTTCTACGGCATACGAAATCAATTCCATAGATATTTAAATTCATCGTGAAAACACACTAACACGAAAAAAAAAAATTGAACCTTTTATGCAACTGAGTTTAAATAAAAATACTTTTATAAACTTAGTATATTTAGACCTGAAAAAGGGGTGTGGGGGGTTAAAAATGAAATAAATATTTTATTTTAGCTGTTAAACTTTTCATGGCTTTATTCTCAACATTCATTTGTGATCTGTTTCAGCCAGCATTAAATGTTTATATACAATAACGTCTGTTGGACCGAACTCATTTACACTCTTCACTTCTCTGTAACTAATGCCTGTTGATCAGTAAACCACTACTATCTCGAAGACAGCAAATCCACAAATAGTTTCTCCCACTGCCAGGTTAATATTCAAGCGACCATCAGCTAATGCTTCTGATTTTTGACAATTAAGGGCACCAGTAAAAGCTGTATACCCTCTGTCTATCGTTACTCTAACTGGAAAAAATTTTGAAAGTAGGACGCCTATTAATTTCACAAAATCTGTGCATTTTTGCATTGCTGAATCATTTTTAGCACGCGTGCAGCACTGCAGAATTGGTTCACTGACTAACGACTCTGTGATAAGTCATTTCCGTCATTGATTTTGTTACACGGAATTCGCGCGCTAAGGCTTATAAGTAGATGACCCATAGTTAGTTTGTGAATACAATTTTAACGCTGGTATAATCATACAAGTGAAGAAGACGTGCAAATCTGTGATGCCTATTGAAAAATCATATGATCCCTATTTCTGGATTATTATTTGATACTCTAATGTAGTGTACAACAGTATACAAGTAGTTATTTGTATTGGTTGGTGTCTTCACTTCATAAGTGCACGTCCTTATTACGGAAGTGGGACTATCCTGGTTGATCGGATAGCTATATAATGAACAGCAAATAGACGAGGAAAACTCAACATTTACTCTGCAGAAGATTTGTTAACGCTTCTTCTATCCCTCCCTCTCTCCCTCCCGGCCAACATCCCTTCGTGCAGCTGTTAACGCGTTTGAGAATGAGAAACGCGGGAGCGATAAGGCCTATACTGCCACGCACATCGAGTGCGCCATCGCCGCTAAGCGTAAGCCTCTCAACTGGCAGAGTGCAGTGTTTACGTCGCACTGCGTCTACCTGCGGCACTTTCAGCGGTGAACGCATTGTTTTATTGATGGAAAATCTGTACCTTAGTTAAATGACGACCCTTTAGTAGTATCTTATGGGAATATTATGAAATATAGCACTTAGAACAAGTCATTTTTAGCCATTTTCGATCACTCAGATATTGCGTTTCTAATTTGTGTGACGTCTTGAAAGCACTCGACAGCCTTCGCTTGATTTATGCGTTCTTTTCACAGAACAGTATATTGGACGCACGTTTCGTAAAGCACCGAGTATTTCAAACACATTGCAGAGCACTTCAAGCACCAGGTAGGTTGGCGGGAATATCCTGGCACTTGCTGGCGCCTAATGCGCTATGCAATTTCAGGAGCTCACTGCACGCCGGGTTGTATGCCCGCAAGAAAACAAAGGTGTCGTTCAACAGCATTGCGTGAAGCAATGCCTCCGAGTGAAGTACCCACGGCACCCATTCTTTAAGTGTAACATGCTTCAAAATACAAACTTCAAGCATCTTTATCATAACGGGAGTTAAAACAACATATACTCGTAATGGTCTTTATGTCGTATTCTGTAAGACAACGCCTCCTTTGGCTCTCTTTGTCACTCCTAATGCTACGGGCTCTTTTCAAAAATGAACAGTCATCTTATAATATCTTTCGAGGTTATTTAAAAGTTACTTGAGTCACATTTAATATAGTGAATTTGCAACTATAAATGTTATTTCTACCTCTATAGATTTTTACATAACATTTATTTATTTGATTAACGTTTTCAGATGGTAATTTCATGTTGAATATAACGAGAGAGCAGTACTTACTAAAGGCTGTTCACGTTAAAGTAAGCACTTTTTAAATCAATATAAGGAAAAAGTCACTGCTACTAACGTCATATATTTTAACGGGCGTACTGAGTGACGTGCCTCCAGTAAAGTTGGTAACGATTAATAGATAGTAGTTCCCTATCTTAACGTCGAATAAAAAGTATTAGGTAACCCATATGTGATAACAATAATTACTTCTTTCGCTTTCTGTTTATTTTATTTTTCGAGGTGCAAAAATGACCAGATTAGTTAAATTTTTTTGTTTTCCAGTAATTCCATATTTTTATTTGACCGACGCATGAATAAAATGATGAGGCTCATGGAAATGTTAATTTTACATCAGGTGGAAACACACACAACGAGCATATAGTAAGATCCTCAGCAGGAATTTTAGAAGTGCTCATTTTACCCGTGAATAGCCTATAACCCGTGGAAAAGTCCGACGTCTCGTGGTTAAGTTATAACAAAGCGATGGAGAGTACCACTAGCGAAAAATGAAATATCCTGTATAAATAGATACACTAAATATCATATAGCGTTCATTCGTACGGAAACGAGATAGAATTTAACATTTCTACAACTTGCATTTTTATGTTTGAAGTATGTTAGCTTGACTTAAGGTCAGCCATTTTATGTCTACTCCCGTTTATAAACACGCATTATCGGTCATACTCTCTCATATATATTATATATATATATACCTCTCCTCTATTATATATATATATATATATATAATATATATATATAATATATAATAATATATAAGAGCGAGAGAGAGTCGTGGGAAATTGGAAATATCGTCAGGGAGGCATTCTCAATTACTGAATACCATTTATTAACCAAAGTTAACGGCTGTTCACAATAAGGTGAGCTCTTTTGAAGTCAACCTTACAAAAAGGCCACTGCTCCTACATGGATATATTTTAACGGACGCACTGAGGGACATGCGCCCAGTAAAGTTGGTAATGATGGAGAGGAAAGTAGTTCCATATCTTAACGTCGAATACAAAGGGTTAGGTAACCATTTGTGACATCTTAAATACTTTATATCGCTTTCTGTTTATTTTTAATGCAAGAAAGTGTAAAAATTACCAGGTTTTTTAAATATTTACTTTTATAATAATTTTAAAGTTTCTCTTGACCGACGCATGAAGAAAGCGATAAGGCCCATGGTAATGATAATTTTACATAAGGCGAAAGTACACACAACGTGTTTACAAGTATATCTTTAGCTGGGCTTTCAAAAGTGCTCACTTCATCGTGAAGAGACTATCGGCGGTAAATCTCTTTAAATGAAGACAGTAAAGGTTACAGAATAGGGACCCATGCCTGCCGAGAAAGCTAGTTAAGGGTAGCATTTTACAGATGAAGGTGTAAATCATGTTATACTTTAGAACACCTCTCTTTAAACCCTACATCCTCCCTCGTCCCTCTAAATAGAAATAACTATACATGTTTCACGCAACTTCAGAGTATTTACCACGAGATATAAAACAAACTGAAGACAGTGATCCAGCTTTATCATGGGACCTGTTGGGTTGTTATAATAATGACGCTTCAAAGCCTCTCAATTTACTACGGTTAGAAGTGTGACTTTAGATAATATGTTTGGTTGTGCAGTAGCGTATCAGGTGTGAGCTTCACCCTGGAAAATTACACCGGGAAACGTTTATCTTCCAGTTTACATTCTAGTCAAAGTTGTTGCACCTGCGAAACCAAATACCCTTTTATATTTACCTGATGGTCAACTGACATATTTTCAGTTATACTTACAAATCTGCATAAAAATTAATGTAAATTTATGTAAATACAGACAAAATACAAAAATGTATGCGGTATCACTACCATAATGTAATTACCTGGGTCAAATTTCTTTCACAGTGTAAAGTTTTAGTAAATAGGCATCGCAAATTTATGCTTTAGCTTACTAATTATTAGATAAAGAATTAGGTATTTTAAATAATTATGTATATCTAAACATTTCACGCTGTCGTGGCAGTTTTCCTTAGGTCAAATTTAATTTTTAATTGTGTACATGTCATAAGGAAAGCAAATGGCTAGAAGGAAGAAACTAAGTAGATATTTCCAAAATTCTTAAATAACTGCTAAAAGAATTTTTGATCATTATTTGTAAACACTCCCATTTTAGTTGTATCATTTATGTAAACCATCACCTTGTGTATTCAGAGTGCTGCATTGACTACTCCGGACTTTTTTGTCAATTGAATTTAGTATTTATCACGTTAACCTGGTTGAAATTAGCAAATAATTCGTCAAATTAAACCTTCATTTTATCGTATATAAATTGAGAGAACGCAACGTGCTTCATTTGCACGCCTGTCATTCGCTCTGAGTAAGTTGATTCTAAGTCTCTCTTCAAATGATAGGTGATGATATTCTTTCAGGTTACCTATGACATAAAGTAAATTAGTAAAACGTTCATAATTTCAAACTGTCGAAAATTACTGTTTTGGTTTGCATTTGGAAGTACTATTTAAAAACGTACGGAATCGTTCGTGTTTTAATACGTATTCATATATTAAACCATTTAGTAAATCTATAATTCTTGTAACTGCATTTAAAAAAAATATGCGAAATTAAATTAAATTAAAAAAAATTGTAAATTTTGAAAAAATTTTAAATTTTGAAAAAATAATAAATATATTTTTAATTTTAAATAAATAATGCGCTATGAAAATATAGGCGTATGCTCTTCTGTGTCAACAGTCTCGGCATTAATAAGTGAACATCAAAATAATATTTGGTAAACAATATCTGGTATCTTTCTAGCCTGCGATATGGGCGGGAAAGACGTATGACAAAGTACCACTGAGGAGCCTTAAGTTACCTTGGTGGAAGTTTCTATTTAAACTCGAGGTTTGATCACCCCGTCCACTTTATACAGTGCTCTGCGTAAGTTACCAGAATCCGATAGTAGGGCGTGGCACCGAACCGACAGCTCGAGCGTGCAGATGCCTTCCTCGACTAGCAATGTGTACTGGAGATTCTAGAGCACATATCAGATAAAACAACTAAAGGAGAAACACGATACAAAACTTGCCATAGCATGATCTCACCTGCTGTGAAATACAGCAGTGGGGACAAGAGTCGTTTAATTAATGCTCGCATGGAATTATCTACAGACACGCACGTCCTGTGGCTCGCCTCAGCACATAGCGTGAAAAGCGAACATAATGACGTAACTTGCGACGCTGTGAACGACTGGCGGCATTCTCTGCAGAGCTCTTAAGTTTGTGGTCTGCAGGCCATTCATGTAAGTAAATCAGCAAATTCGTCCCTGTAGACGTCACTATTATTTACTCCGCTTCCCAGTGCCGATAACATATACATGATCTTTGTTTACGGTTAGTATTGCAGTTAGTTTAGTCACCTGCTGTGGATATTGATGTGTACGGTCTGTCAGTGTTTCGAATAACCACGTCTGAGTTGTGATGTAGCACCCTCATATTTCCATTTTACCAGTACATCACTAGTATGACATGGAGTATCTTGAATTTGCCTGAAATGCCAACTATATGTTGGCCAAAACTTAGGGTCCGGTTTTTATGCACCTTTCAAAAACACTCTTTAAGACCTCTTCATGTGCTCATATTGACGCCTCTAGATTTTGTACTGGTAAATCTTACACATCAGTCTTGTATGGAGGTATAATTATCTCATATGTTGCCTCTTACTGTTTAATGTATATCTGGTGATTAACATCCTTGTTTTAGGTGCGCACTTCCATGTGTATACACGTTATATTGTGTAAAAACGTACTTACGTATTTTACGTTCACATGTGCGCATTCCTAAAAACACTAATTAAATCTGTTCTAACTCTCATTAAGCCTTTTGCGGAATTGTTAGTTTGTTAAAATGCAACTTTCACATCTGAGGCGGATCTAAGTTAGGTAACATGCTCTTAAGAGAAAGCTGCGAGGAAAAAGTTATAGGAAAAGCCGAGTATGCAAAGTCATTTTAGGAAAATTCGGTTTGTCATAATTCAGTTTAGTTAAATGACATGAATGCAAAAAGCAATTAGGCAAAATGCTCTTAGGTTAAATTATTTTAGTTAACATGATGTTCGATGAAGCGAAACGCTTTCAGGCAAAGTAGTTAAAGGCAAGTTGCTTTTAGACAAAAGTATTGTGTACTCGCTAATTATGCTCATATCAATAGTATTTCCAGGCCACGTCGCAGCTCTATGCTCGCCGTTCTGTTGATCGTATTAATTTCGTACGCCTAGGATATGGTATATGGGAGGTGGAGCTGTCATGTTAGTTGCCTTCGTATTTCGAGCTAATATTCGTCGCGGCCAGGGTTTTTGTTCGAGTGCAGCGTGCAGGATGCGTTCACCAATACCACATCAAAGTCGTCCTCGCTCCCTCGCGGGCAATACTCCCCACCGCTCTCGATCGGAAAAGATTGAAAACCGCATGACATAGAGACGGCAGTGTGGAGTTCTGGCTGCAGAATAGTGACAGCTGTAGCTGCTCTGCTGGAAACATAGTGTTTCCACCTGACAAAGTTTTACATTCCTGTGGCAAAGTCGCTCCAAATAGCGGCGGCTGGTGAAACGTAGCAAAGTGCTATTATTTATGTGAACTTTTTGCTTTAGTTAAATTTATACATAAGAGAGAGTTGTAGCCGATGGCTAAACGCGCCTAATTTTAAAAATTGAATTTTATATGGAATTATTTAGATCTTATTTATTTCTGGGTCTGCAATTATTAGAAACATTTAATAATGTGCTTTGCAAAAGACAACTGGATTTTATGTTTACAGAGCCACGTTTATGTTTATATTTAGACTGACTTTTATAAACTTTGCACGTTAGCGAATACTTATTATCTAAGCTGACAAAAAGGCAGATGGCACATCGACGTCTTTAAGCCGTCCTCTGGAACATCACTGGTCGGTGCATTGGCGAGGCAGACATTTCTCGGGTTGTCTTACTAGCCTATATTCGTGCACCAGCGCTCCATCTTGACCTTGTTTTCTGTCTATATTGCCGGAATTAGCTGCCCGCTGACCTAATTGAACGTCTATGTGTGACGATGTGTTCAGTCAGTCTGTCGAAATAAACCCTTCTCACACTATTGTTACAGTATGCCAGAGCTTTTTCGCGCTGTATGTATATTTTGAGCAGTCAGCCCGTCCCGTGGAGCCAGGATAACAGTGAAAGTAGGGGATGCACTTATTTCTACGATATAAAAAGGCAATAGTGGAATAAGGGGCGACCCCCCTCCAGTATGGGAGGTATGTTGTGATTGGCTGATGAGTTGCCGCACCCCTTCTGAGGTGTGATGTGATTCGATGTTGGCTGTGGGGGTACCCTTTTAGTATGCAAAGCGCCCAAGTGACATTGACGGAACTTTGAAATTTTTTGGAGAATGTGAGGCCAATCTAGCGTTCGAGACCTGTACAGACTAATTATGTGTAATTGCATGTAATTGCGTAATGAATAATTGCACAATTATTTATTACATACTAAGTGCACATGTTTATAATTCGGCTGCCGAAACACAAGTGACGAGGTTGGAAGGACAGGAGTAATATTTGAGTAGTTAGTCCTTGGTTCGACACCCAGTGAGGGAATTAGGTGTAATTAGATGTTAATTACACAATAAGTAATTGTGTAGTAATACATAGTTGTGTAATGAATAAGCATGGAGTGTAATTACATGTGCCGAGGATAAATACATGTACCAAGAGTAATTATGCACTAAATACATATCCTTCCCCAAGCACTGCTCACTCGCAACTGACCTGTGATTCGCTTATATTTTTAATATATGCCTTCATTATGTTGAAATGGGAGCCAAGCTAATGCCTCTGATTCCGAAGGCGAACTGCTTGTATCTTTCTCTGATAACACACTGAGTGCTGGGAGGTGTATTAGGTTTACTGTAGGGATGAAAAAAAAAACCGACGGAGGTAACTGCCACATTGGTAATTGATAATATATATGGCGGAATATTAATTTAACAATTCTTAGTGTATTGTTTAACCTTGAGTGAAGCCACATGAGTATGTGTGATGCAATTTGCAATATTCAGTGATATTATTTTGAAAGTATAACATTGATATTGACAAGTGAATGGCAAAACAACAGCTTGTGTGGTGCACTGCTAGTCAAGCAACTAGAAACAAGTCTTTTAAACTTCACAGCTCAGAAGGATGCATTATATGTCATTGAGCTCCTCCTGCCACTGACAGCTAGGAACAAGCTACTGGACATCCATTCATCCTCAACCTCCACTCTCCCTTTTCAAGGGTAAAGTAATGATTTACTAGTGACATTGTTGCCACAACTGCGATTCCAAATAGCTCCGCGTGTATTACGCGATATTAGCATATAGTCAAACAAAACTTTACTTAAATAAGACATTGTAAATGAACTGGCATTCCTCCCTAAAGACTTTATCATTAACTTAATGTGACATGAAATAAAATACGTGTACAATTTTCTATGTAAACAGCTGCGGGAAGACCCAGATATTATTTCATACCTGTGGTGAGAGAACTGTCCCCTAGGAGTACTTGCAATGGCAAACGATATATACGCGCACAAGGCACACACTGTGGTCGGTGGCTTCACACTGAACACAACCTCTCCCAATCCTCCTTCTCTTCCTATCTCTCTAAGGATTGGGAAAACGATAACAAAACCACCTCAAAACAACAAACAATTCAAAAGCAGCAGCAGAGTAAAGATTTTGTTTAACTGTGAATCTATATTTGTCCAAGATTTGGAATGTGGTGCAAACCATGCATTTAAAACACCCACCCTCAGCTTGAAATCTTTTTTATTTAAGCTCTCTAGCATAATCCCACTATTCCAACCAAAAAACATAAAACACTGTTACTTAAAGCACAGTTAAAAATGCATAACAAAATTACACAAATTCTTTAAAAATGATTTTCGATATAATAATGGTACGATTTCCTCATAATAAACCACAATCGCCATTTAGGCATATCTACACCCAACCTGGCAAAACCTCACAATACTTTTATTCACAGCTTATCTCTCTCTCTAGAAAACCTAACTACATTTCTCCAATACAAATTTTCATTAACTCGAAACTACACATTCTTTTAAATTTTATGAATTCCATTTTTAACTTAACATTCTATAAGCAAGTCAACTCAGTGACTTACAAGTCAAGTGCCACCTTCAAATTTAAAATATAACTTTATCACAGTACTACCAACATGGCACTTAAGACAGTCTTTCATTTACACAAAATCAAGAAATTACAACAGTCTTGCCTGTACACCTCAAACTCATTACAATTTTAATCACGAAGACATATAATCACAAAAATGGTCTCAGGAGCTCTCGTAATTACTACAATAATTATTTCCTCAAATAATCCTCATCTCCAACTGAAGTCAGTATCCAAACATGTTCCCATCAAATCCACATGAATAACACACCGAACATGCAGATCCGGTGCCCAGGGATACTGTCCCACCATTTTCACTCCAAGAGCGTCGATATTGCTCAGGATCGCAAAATCACACAGCTCATTCAATTTCCAAGTGCCCAGGGATATTCTCCCCACCATAACACAAGTCGTGTCACTAGTGCACTGGCAATTCCATACACCAGCAGTTCTTTCTTACTAAACAACGGTAAACTCGAGACCCAGGTATTTTGTCCCCACCTTAACATTCACAGTGTAGGTAGTGCTCTTGTTCACCCATTCACAAACCACACTACACACCATGCCACACTGTCATTGTTGCACTGTTTCCATTTCCTGGGTGTTTTCCTATTTAAAAACCCCGCAATTTAACTGCAACTCTAATACGCTGTCTCTCGATAACTCGATATGCCTCCAATATTCCTTGCTTTGATGGTTAACAATTGCCCCGATCTTCTCAATCCAGTCAATACTCAAAAACGTGTGTATCTCATTATTCCTGCGATTGGAAACCAAAGTCCACTCTGACTCTATAAACCCATGTAACTTGCATTATTTTCCTCGTCCAGTTTAATTTTGTAATTCCAAGCACCATGGGAGAACTCGGCTAGGTCCAAAATGCATCTCCCGCAAAAATTCTAAGTCCTTACTTGACCTACACATATTTTTTCTAAGTCCCATGCACAACTGGACTGAACATTTATAAGTCCCTTCACTGTCTCCAGCAAAAAATAAACATAATCACATAACTTCCTTAAAAATAACTAATTCCATTTCTAGCTTTAATTTTGGTAATGTTCAAACTAACATCACCACCTCGCAGAATAATACTTATCTTCTCTCGCAGCGAAGCCTCCAGCCTCCTGGACCGACCGACCACCGCTATCAAGAGAAACTTCTCACTATTGAGCGCCGGCACACTGGCTGGAGACGTCTTCCTAAAGACTCGCTCTGCAATGGTATTTTTACTCCCCAGAATCCATTCCCACACCATGTCCCCACTCCTGAGACCATTTCTCAGCAAGTTCTTACGAACGCAGCACCGTTTTTTCACTTACAATGCTCTCTATGAAGACAAACACATTAAAAATGAGAAATAAATCCTCTATTTAAAAGAAGGTGGGTTTTGATCCCCTAGCCACTCCATGCTGCAACCCTGACAGTACCCCTGCATGGTAGGGAAAAGCAACCTTCGGGATCGAGCGGCCACAATACAACAAGAGGCTGAAAAATACACAAAATTATAACAAGCTGCTTACATTTCCACACACGTAATGGAGCTCATTCTGTCAAGCCTTCACGCCCCTTAAATAACAAATGACAATAACACACTTAAAATAAAACACATTGGTCACAAAACCTCTTTCGATTACTCAAATGGGCTTTCTGCCTTTTGTGTGGACTCTGCGGATCCTTTAACAATAATGTTAGTGGTTTTAAAAAGGAGAAAATCTTATATGGTCGCAAGCAACCTGGAGCCAACTTCAATGCAAAATAGTAAACATTGAATTATAAAACGTGCGACTTCAGTAACACCTTAGCTCACATTTTTAACGTAATTTCTCCTTTGGATAAATTATATTTCTTTTCAAGATTTTCATGATATTCTTTTTAATTCAGCACGTCTTCCTTCCATAGCTTCTCCATATTTCTCGAATATACAGAAACCCATTCCGTCCCATTCAACTACTAAGCATTTACAAGTGGGGGGGGGGGGGGGCAGGTGCTACCGGACAAAGAACATATCTGCAGGGGTGTATTCGGTGGCGCCATTTACAACATTGTTAAAATGCAAACCTATGCGACATAAAACATCTTTCCACCTTCTCTAGGAACCCTTCTGGAATACTGTGCAAAGTCAAATTCAGATTCCGGTTATAACGTTCAACAGCATTTGCCTGAGGATAAGGTGCTGTGAAAACCAATTTGACTCCATGTCCACCGGCACCGAACCTAAATATGTTGCATTATCACAAACAACATATGCCGGTAATACAAAAACTGCAAACAACTGCAAGCTAAGAATTATACATATTTCAACCGACTTTACCGATCTCATGGAGAAAAAAGAATACAAACTTGTTAAAAAAATATCTAACCCAACCAAGATATAAAGAACTCAGACGCACTCCTTGGTAGAGGCCGACTACATCTATGTACAACCTTTCTACAGAAACCTTGCAACCGTTGCCACTTATTTTCCTACTGCCTTGGCATTAAAGCTTTTGCCAATTGATAATCCCTACAAGTCCGCACCCATTCCAGAGAAACAATTCCTGGTTTCGGGCCAGTGTCCTATCTCGCCCTACATATCCTCCTATCATGGACTCTTGATAGTAAAAATACAACATCCTCCTCAAGTCTGCAGGGACGAAAACAACCAATTTTCCTTTCCTAATTCTAGTACGCAGCAAACCCTGGAAAAGGCTATATTCACTGTTCCCAACTTCTTTTCGCGAACGATATACTGAAACTCGGGATCATTTTGCTGGTATTCCCTTAAATATTTGAAAAGTTTAGGGAAAAACTGTAATACATTTATAAAATATAACTCGCTCACTTCCTCAACCTGTTTTTTTTTTTTTTTAACTCATCACACTCCAACCTTTATACTTTCTCAATACTCCCTTCTTTCTCATTTTCACTATCTACCCCTTTCATCGCACAACTTCCCTCCGAACTTCCACCATGATATTCCTGTTGTTCAAACTCATAAATACAAAACACCCTGGACAAGCAATCCGCTATCATGTTTTCAGCCCATTAACATGTTGCACATTGAATTTAAATCGAGTCAATGTAACCAGTCACCTAGCTAACCATCCTACTGGCTTATTGGACCCCAAAAGCCAACTCAGAGCCTGGTTGTCGGTATACAGATCAAAAGTAGAAGTTTCAATATAAGCCGAGTACTTCTCCATATCAAATAAACAGGTTAAGACATCCTTGTAAGCGGAATATTTCAACTCAGCACTCGTCGACAGACTACTGGCGAATGCCACTGAAGTTAGTCTCCCTTTAATCTTTTAATTAAGTACTGCTCCTATCGCCATCGAACTAGCATCAACATGCAACACAAAGAGCTCGGAAAAATCGGGCAGCGCCAAAACGGGTGGAGAACATAATTTTTTTTTAAATACTAAATGCCTTCCTTTGATCCTGTCCCAAACTAATTCAACATCTTTCCTTTTTAAATAGTTCAGTAATTGCCCAATAATCACCAATTCTGGGATGAATTTTGCATAAACCTAACCACCATACCTAAGAATTTTCTTACTCCCTTTAAATTCGTCAGAAATTAAACTATAGGTTTAATCTTCTTGGGATCCGTCCTCAATGAACTCTCGGATATAACAAAAAACCCTACATACCATACATGCTTCTCTTTCTAAGAAATCTTCTTGGGATTAACTATCAACCCAGATTTTTACAATGCTCTAACACCTGCCTAAAGCGACATACATGAACTTCAAAGCTGTTGCTGAAGATACACACATCATTTATATATAAGAAAACTAAAGCATACAAATATTACCTTAATATATTAAACAAAATTCGTCGACATTGGCTAGAGCCCACAATTTTTCCCCATAGGTAGGTGAGTCCACTGATACAGATCCCAAGGAGTCACAAAAACAAAGGGCTCACTGGAATCCACATCTAACGTGCACTGAAGAAAGGCTGAGTTACAATCTAGAATGTTAAATATAGAGCCTGACTCACATGTTGAAACACTGTATCAGTTATAGGGATAGGATAAGGATACAAATATATATTTTTGTTTATCTTGCGATTGTCTCAAATTATCCAGTGTTTATCTGTACTTTTCTTAGAAACAAAAAAAAAAAAAACAGGGCAAGCATACAAACTGTTGGAAATCTCAACCACCCGTTTATTCTTTAGATCAATTATATTATATTTTAGAATCATAACCTTTGAGGGAGAAACTCCGTGGGGAAAGGATGCCATGTACTCAGTATCCATTAACATTACTTTTATGGGATACAATGTACAATGTCCCAGCTCTGACGTAGTAACATTGCTAAATTCGTTCCTCAAAACCTCAATTACAGTTCGTTTTTTGTCATCCAATATTGTACCACAAAATTCTGATTTTCCTTCTGACATGATCATTTCCCCTGGGGCATAAGAAAATCTCAAGTACCTCTTTGAGAAGTCGACTGACGCTTGAGTTTTCCCCAAAAAATCTAACCTCAATATAACACCATATGATATACCAGGGATTAGGTGAAAGCCAAATTTCCAAGACAACCGATCTATCTTAATCTTAACACTGACCACTTTCTTGGAATAAATCATCCCACCATCAGCGACATAAAAAATTCTCGTTTCCTCGGTATTTAACTTAAAAATCCGTAATTCATTATCCTTCATTAGCATGCCATAACACTGTATTTTTTATAGACCATAGAAGGCAGGAGTTCAAAGACTCTTTACATTTAGTTGTTTCTTGACTTCATCTTCGATGGTTGATGCAGTTATACATTTCTGTGTGAAAGTCTAATTTTTTTCTAATGGTGTTCCGACATTTCCGACTTTTATTTAAGCAGGGTGGACCAGATGGAAGTTCCGTGATGTTGGCTTCATAGTCCTAGGTGTTCATCAAAACCTTAGCCTTGAAGACCATACTTTCTTTGTTATTGCGGGGGTCCTTCGGCGCTTTTATTTCATTCAGTAATAAGTTTGGACGTGGTGGTTCCCCTTTTTGTACCTTCACCACGCTTCAGATCGTATTTCAGGTGTTGTTGTATACGTTAGAATTTGAATGGCTGACTCAGTTCCAAACACCAGATCTTCAGTAGGTAATTTGCGGCTGGTATAAATGCATCATGCATTCCCTTAGCCAGTATAAGATAGGTAGGTAGTCGGGCTTAATGTATCGTGGCAGCGGGGTCATTACAGAAGATTGCCAATTGCACAGAGAAGAGGATTGGGAAAGGAAAGGGAAGGAATCGGCCATGACCTTTGTTAGGGACCCATCCCAGCATTCTCCTGGAGTGATTTTGGAAAACAATGGAAAACTGAAGTCAGATTGGCCGGACCAGGGATGTAACCCGAGTCCTCCCGAATGTGAGTCCAGTGAATTTCCACTGTGCCACCTCAATCGGTGGCTGTGAAACATGTCTGTCTAAATTTTTGGCTATGGAATGTTACCAGCTGATCGGTCGACTTGACTGCCCTGCTACGCTCCGTCATGCCTGCTCGTCGACTCGTTCGTCTGCCAACGTTTACGACGCAATAAGTTATTCACGGAATAAATGAACCATAAATTATTCTCTACAAAGACTTAAAAATAAAGGTGGATGAATGTGTACTTACATTTCATGATGCAACAGACGTTTAATGCGGCGAACGATTAAAGATTAAGTTTTGCAAAGTGACATTGCCGACACCCATATGCAGGTGATCCGACACATACTGAAACGGCAACTAGTGTATGTGTTTCGTGAGTCCGCCGACTTAGGGAGCTAGAGTCGCATGCTTTCCTAGTGGCACCGTGCTGTTTGAAATGTATTGAGAGCGTTGCGCGCACAGTATATCCACAATTACAAGCAATTCTCGAATGTACTTAACCCATAAAGAATGTGGTGGTAGGTTTTCCCCTTCATAATTTTTCATATAAATATACCCCACAGACGACTGGTCATCAGAGAGACTCGGCTGTTGGGGACGTGAAAAACGATGGCAATAAATAGGAAAACTGCATCTAGGGTCCTTTTGGCCAAAATAGTAGGCATGGGATTTGCAACCCTTAGCTTTGGTAGTGTTGCTATTTTTAAAATAATTAAGATGACTGAAATTCTTGGCAGTTCACTAACATAGTCATAAATGGAAAATGTTCATGTATAAACCCGACATTTAATAAATGTTATTCTTGAAGTTTATGCCTTGCAAATGTAATGTGTCAGGTAAAGTTAACACTTTACTATTTTAACCAGTTAAAAAATGTTTTGAGGCTTGATGCAGGCTGGACATTCATTATTACAATATGAAGGAATAATTATCATGTTTTTAAGGGAAATATAAATGTTGCAATTTTGTTCCTTTATAACGATGACTTTAAAAAGGAATAGAGCTTTTAATAGCACAAAATGTTAGTGAGAAAAGAAATACTCAAATGTCCAATTTGTAAAGACAGTATTTTACAAGGAGTCGTCATTTAGAATGTGAGATCAATTAGGCTGTTTATAAATGTTGAGTGTTTTTATCGACCTGTTGGAAATATCTGATTGCAATTGAGACAGTAACTATTGTAATATACAGTGTTGTATGTGAATTCATAATGCATCTGTATTTGGTTATTTTAGGGATAATTTTAATAAATCAAAGAAATCATCCAGTCATATTGGTATGATGGAAAGTTACATGGATTTTAGAGTTGTGCTATAATCTTTGCTGTTTATATGGCATTTGTTAATGCATGTAACTGCATGCAATTTGAACTAAATACAAATTATTTTTCTCAGAACGTGTGTGTTGTGTTAGTGAATTATACCTATACAATAAAAATGCCATTTCTGAGTTAAGGCTTTTCTCTGCTCTTTGGTACGATTTCTGGGTCGTGGTATATTGTCGCAAAGGGAACTTGCTTCGTCCTACATTGAATGGCTTAGCAAGGGTCTCAAGTTGCTCACTCTGCTGTCCCTTCAATGTAGCTGTGCAATATGTTTTGTACTTCGTTTGTATTTTTCACTGTGCTCTCTCTGAATGAAATCTTTGTGTACACGTGAGCTGTATGAAAGTTATGTACTGTTTTGTAGGTTAGGACAGCGAGTACAATAAATGTCCGACATTTGTTTCTCCCTTTGTGGTTTGCTTAAAAACATAATTTCCCACTACGTCAACAGTTTGGGTGCAGACATTGTGTAAGCCCGTCTTACTAAAGCTTTTATGAGAGATAGGGGAGGACATTCAAAATGTTGAAGGCATTTCCAAACTGTGTGTAAAAGCCTTCATTGGTAGCGAAAGGAGATGGAAACTTCTGGCCTGAAGCAGAAGGCATGGGTGACTCATTTCCAAACTTAAAATCACTTAAAAATCTCCCTCCAGGATTGCTGGCAAAATTGCCTATACTTAAAAATACACAGAACAAAACAAGGGAGTTATTATTGCTCCAGTTCCCAGCTGTAAGCCATCACTGTATTTGTGTATTTTCATGCCTGGTCCAACAGCCTCATAAAACCATACCCAAATAAGGTGTAGACCATCACCTTAGAAATGATTGCTCTTTCGTTAGGTTTTGTGTCTACTGTCACACTAGCAGACCGGCTCTAATAACCACCTCCCAGTCAGTCTTTACAGAGTGAATGGGGTACAAAGACCATTGAAATATACTTTGTTATGTTTATTGTGAATGTTCATCGACATCAGCACACTGGTTGCGGTTTTCAAATCACTGCCCATATGAGTCCTTCCTCAATATAACCTCTGGGCTACCAGCGGGGGAAAAGGTCAGCCCGTGGTCCTCTTTATTTTCCATCTAGAATTTTAACACTTGATCTGACTATTTCCTCAAGCCACTCCCAACGCAGCAACTGCCATGCAACACCCGGTAGCAACAGAAGTCGCTCCAGAAAAGACCCGCGTATGAACCAGAGTGTTCCCATTTCTATCTACTCTTATTTCTACACTGTGAAATAGAGCCATTGAGGACTCTTTGACCATCATGGAGCCGATCTGCCCGCCATCAATCACCTCCATCATGACTGTCCATGATTCAAGCTTTGACTGAGATGCCGATACCCCTTTTAACGCAAAGGCATAGGACGCGTCAAGGAGTTTCCCAGTGTTGCTGACTTCTAAAAGAAGTTACCCAGCGGTACCAAAAGGAGGTAGTGCCCTTCCTGGTTTCACACAACAGTTTGCTCTCCACTGCTAGAGCTGGCGATAGATTCGACGCTTCTTAGATCAGCTGTCTCCTACTGCCTTTTGGAATGAATCAGACCACCAGAGAGGGGCAGAGAGCATGTTTCATTTACATCACCATTGTTCCCACCAGGCCGTAAGCTCAACTTGAAGCTCTACAAGATTCCAGTCCGAGTTTCATTTAGGTTTCCCGTAGTCAACCACACTCTACCAGGCCTTAAGCATGACAAGGCATGGCCGCGAGCAGGGTAGAGAAGAAGTGTGCTTCCCATAGACAACAACACCCCCACCAGGCAGAGCCTTACACCCATTACAGGCTGGTCCTCCACCACTGTCCTGAACAACAGCTGCCATACACCACGACTTACACCCATCACAGGCTGGTTTGCCATGACCTTCCTTCAGAGGCATTCAAGGAACCCCGACCTTACACCCATTATAGGCTCGTCACTTCTCAAAGGCTTAAATCTCCACCCTCTGGGCAGCAAGACGAGGTGTTACTCCCTCCCACCCTTATAAAAAAGTACACA
This sequence comes from Dryococelus australis, assembly GCA_029891345.1. NCBI lineage: Eukaryota > Metazoa > Arthropoda > Insecta > Phasmatodea > Phasmatidae > Dryococelus > Dryococelus australis. The sequence goes on from CM056995.1 coordinate 159,371,223, forward strand.
GTTGGAATCAGTTTTCGCTTTTTTTGTACGTTTAAGTAGAGTGTTAGCATTGAATTTCTTTTCTGTTTCTTTAAGGTGCCAGAAGAAGTTCGATCCATTTTTGGATTAGTCAATAATGAAAATTGGGGTACTTGCCGATTGTATACTACAATATTCCATACTATAGCCAGTGATATAGCCATGGCGAAATTTAGGTTAAGGTAAATACAGAACCTTCAATAATATAACTAAATTATGAAAGAGTTTCTGTCTGACACAATAGGAATAGTTAATGTAGTAGCAATACCATATTCTGAAGATTATTTCACTCAGGTTACGTTTTTAAATTCGCTACCTAACCACAGCAGATTTTTTAATTTTGTTTCGTGGCCCACAACCTTAAACCAATTGCTAACAATAGTGAGTGATGGAGAAAAACTTTACAAGATTGCACAGCAGTTTCGCCTTCTAAAGCTTCTAAAGGGAATGAAACAGAAGGAAAAAAGTCTCGAAAGTCGTGCTTGCTATATTTACGGAAGGAAAAGCTATTTGACAAAAGCATGTTTCTTTAGGAAATCTGTTAATACCGTTTCTGGGGGAGGTAAACCACGACATAAACATAGCAGTAGGATCGCTTGTACTCAGATGGAAAGGACGAATGTTAGTACGAGACCTAGTGATAGATTAAAGGAAATGCAGTGTTTCTTTTTTTAGGAGAAGAGACGCCTAGGAGCTCAATGCCCTCAGCGAGAAAAAAGAGAGTTGGGGAAACATAGCATAAATAGCATATCTTTTGAAAGGAAACGTGGGTTGTTGTATGTCCCTATAGTGAAAGCTGATAAGGTTAAAGTAGGCGTTCTGTTCGATTCCGGGGCTACCTGTTTCCTGATTAGAAAAACTGTCTGCAATTATTTACTACAGAATTAGCATTAGGATGTAATTCTTGTTTATAAGATATAAACGATAGAATTTTCCTTAGCAAATGGAGGCGTCATTGACTGACAGTATGTGGCAAACTTTAAAATAAAAGTTGATAGATTTTCATGGAAAGTAAACTTTCGGATTTTGCCTGGGCTTAATAATGACGTCTTATTAGGTGTAGATTTTCTTGGCAAAACCGAGATATGTCTGAATGTGCATAAGCAGGGATTAATTTTTTATATTTGTAAGCAGTGTCCTGTTGTGGCTTCTGCGACAATATTCCTTATTCACAAGGGTATAGATACGAATTTAACTGAAAATTAATATAGTAAATTTGGCAGTATTGCGCGTAAGTGTGTTTGGATATGCATTGTTCTCTAAAATTGAGGTTATGTAGGGAATTTAGTTGTATAGGTTTATGTGTTTTTGTAAGGGTATAATTTATAATGCACCGTGTATCTTATGTACCATCATCATTTATTGTGCAAAAAAATTCTTTTTAGGAGAATGTTTTAATGTTTGTACAAGACCTCAACGCCAGGAGTTCTCTCAATATAATTACCATTTATATTAAGGAGCTCATCTTCATTTAGTGTTTAAGATGTTTCGTATGTAGTGATTTTGACTAAACTATGTAATGAATTGCAGTGAAATCCAGTCTTGAGTAAATTTAACGAATACGATTTTGTGATGATTATCCCTGCACATCGAACGAAAGTCAAACCGACGGTGCCGTATGAAGTTGAGAAAATGCTGACCGTTTTGGACGGCTTACCTTCGCTGCCACGGGGTGTGTTTGACGAGCTCCACGCTTCACGTGCGCTGGGCGGGCCTGTTGGTCTGCAAGTATGGGTGCTGCGGGGCCGCTTCTGTACACGAAACTATGACTGCATCCCTTCCCTCGTACGTCACCTTGACCACGTGACGCCAGTCAGCCAGTCACGCACCACCCGGGTGCCCTTTCAGGACTTCAGATATCGACGGAGTGAAGATAATTTTGTAATGTTCTAGATGATTTCAAATAAAATATAAATACAGGTGTTTCGCCCAGATTCGGGGAGACAGCACAAGTTTTTCACTTGGGCAGGAACTGCTGTTCCGTCAGTCAACATTTTAAAGGGGGTGGGAGGGGGTTACTGCCATTTTAGCTAAGTATGGTTTAAAGAAAAATATTTATATGTAACCTGCATAAAGCTGGACAGAGATGTAATCTTGTAAAAATGTAGATTTCAGGTGAAAGTTTAAACATAATTAATTTTTATACAAACTTTTTATACCAAATGTAATTAGTGGGAAAAGTATATTTTTATATAAAGTTTTTTCAATGTGTTCTTGGGGGGAAAATATTGTAAATGATTTGAAGTTGATATATAAATGCAAGGCAAATAATATTTTCACAACTTTTCACTGGAACAAACCCAAATCCCTTTTTTGACAACATTGGGGGGCTCTCAGCTGTTTTCCAACTTAAAACACCTACATTCAGGAAGCATTTGAGACAAGGATCTCGTACTGTATGTGTTGGCAAACACCGTCACAACTTTAGTTGATGGATATTTGACAGGGCTTGGGGTCCTCACAGTACAGATCATTGGTTCCCTCTCGTGTGGAGTCGAGAGAAGAGATCGTTTGGTTTCGAACTTACTCTGAAATGTTAGAGCTCGCATCAGTTTGTCATGCGTGTTTTTATCTGTTCTGGGCACTGGTTCTTGTGTGCGAGCAACCTGGTTGACTGTAACGCTGGGAGTACTGCTGGTTGGCGGTTTCTACAGGACCGGCCATCCTGGAGTGATTTCTGGCTGTTGGTTTGCTGGAGTCATCTTAGTGGTAGTTCTTCGATAGGGGTGGTGGATGAGACATGTCTCTCTCATTTATTTTGGCTACGAAAAGCTACCAGCTGATCGGCAGACTTGACTGCCCCGCTACGCTCCGTCATGCCTGCTCGCCGACTCGTTCGACTGCCACCGTTTTACGACAAAATAATTATTTCACGGAAGAAATGAACTATACATTGTTCTCTACAAAGAATTAAAAATAAAGGTGGATGAATGTGTACTTTCATTTCATGATGCAACAGATGTTTGCTGCATTACAGATTACGTGTTACAAAGTGACATCACCGAAGCCCGTATGCAGATGACCCGACACAAGGCTCTTGCTATATTGATGCAGCAATGAGTGTATGTGTTTCTCGGCTCCGCCGACTTGGGGCGCTAGTATCGATTATGTTCCTAGTGGCACCACACAGTTGGAAATGTATAGATTACGTAGCAGGTACAGGATATCCACAATCGAACATAATGATCGAATGCACTGAACCAATAAAGAATGTGGTGGAGTTTTTTTCCCCTCCATAATTTTTCATATAAATAGACCCCACAGCCGACTCGTCATCAGAGAGACTGGGCTGTTGGAGACTTGAATAACTATGGCAATAAGATAGAAACATACATGTAGGACCCTTTTGACCAAAATAGTAGCCATGTGTTTTGCCACCCTTAGCTTTGGTAGAGTGGTTATTTTCAAAATAATTGAGATGACTGAAATTGTTGGCAGTTCACTAAATTAGTCAAAAAGAGAAAAATATTCAACTATAAAACACTGTGTTTTATAAATGTTATTTTTGAAGTTTATACCTTGCAGAAGTAATGTGTTATGTAAAGTTAACACTTTGCTATTTTAGCCAGTTTAGCAAAGTTTTGAGGCTTGATGCAGTCTGGATAATTTAGTATTACAGAATGTAGAAATAATTTTACATTTTCTAACAAAAATATAAATGTTGCTATTTTGTTTTTAAGAACGATTTCATTTAAAACGAATAGGGTGTTTGGTAGCACAAAATATTAGTGAGAAAATAAATGACTCAAACATCCATTTTGTAAAGTGCCAGTATTTTACATTTAGTTATCATTTAGAATGTGAAAGAATTAAGGCTGTTTACAAAGGTTGAATGTTTTTACTAGCCTGTTGTAAATATCTTAAGTTGATTGAGGCAATAACTATATTAATATCCAGATTTGTATGTGAATTCATAACGTCTCGGAGTGTCTGATTGTTTTAGGGATCATTTAAATAAACCAAAGAAATAATACAGTTATATTAGTGCAGTTTAAGGTTACATGTATTGTAGAGTTGTGCTATAAACTTTGCCGTTTAGATTATGTTAGTAATACATGTAGTTGTGTGCAATTTGAACTAAAAACAAATATATTCTCTCAGAATTCATGTGCTGTGTTAGCGAATGATACACACATAAATAATAATGCTCTTACTGCTTTAAGGGTTTTCTCTGCTGTTTGGTACAACCTCTCTGTCGTGGTATTTTGTAGCAAAGGTAACTTGCTTCGTCCTATGTTGAAGGGCTTAGCAATGGCCTCCCCAATTAAGGGTACTTGCTTTATAGAGTGGTTTTAGGGAGAGACCAACCACCACTGTTGTTGATATGGCACTGGTCGGCTTTGCGCAAAGATTTTGAAACTTCCTTTTGTGTCTCTGTTGTTTGTAGCCAGGTTGAGTTTGCTTGATGTGCTGTATCTCGTCAAAGAATGTTCACACATAAGGTGTCAGCTGTTTTGATAATTATAGGTGTAATTCTAAAAGGTTTTCTGGCATCAAGTCCAAATATTGTCGCTTCTGGTAAACAGCATCGTGCAAAAGTGTCGACGCTCGCTCGTTTGTATACACACCGAACAGCCTGTTCGTAGACTTCTGTTTGATCTCGATAAATTTGGGTAGAATATTTAAGCTTCTACTTTCTTTAAGGAAGCCAGGGAATTGAGTAGTTAGGCTTTCTTTTGGTAGAAATGGTTGAACTTTCTTGCTAATATGGTTAATTCCTCCCCACTCAAGTGTTACATTTCATGGAATTATTGACAAAAATATCACTTCAAACAGGATATATTCTTGTCAGATTCGATATTGTTTCCCTTTTGCCAATGTACTTTTTGAAGTGACCATTCAGATGCTGCCCTAACCCCGAGGGAACGAAGACATGAACAAAAACTAATGACACTAACTAAGAACTGTGATTCCTCGACATACTTTCTTACGAGGGGAATGTATATTTACAGAAAGAAGCTACTGTGATCCCCCCCCCCCCCAATTCTTTCTCATTTACCGGCCAACATATTCATGACCAAGTGTGAAGAAAAAGCAACTAACACCAGTCATTACAAGCGCAGTTGTTGCTACAGAGATGTCGATGGCTCCTTTGCCATTTGAAGCCATGGAGTAGAGACATTACAATAATTTCTGAGGCACTTAAACAACATAAATACCAACATCCAATTCACCAAGGAAATTGAAAAAGATGGATGACTGCTTTTTTTGGATGTTCTATATACAACGAAGATGATATTTCTTATTATATTGCTCGTCATTTATTTATCACTTACAAAAAAAAAGAAATATTTCTAATATGCTGAGGTGTTAAACATTACCAGAGAACTGTTAAATATGTATAATTACAGGAAACATTAATATGCATTATTTTAATATATTTTTCTAATGCGGTTGTTAAAATGGTTGAAATTTTCTTGGGGGCAGCTTTTTAATTAAAAAACCATATTTTGCAAAATAAAAATATCTTAATGGTGATAGTCGAAATGAAATAAGACAGCAATATTTTATTCTATTAAATGTATTATATTTAACGATAATTTATCATTATAATTTTTGCAGCTGAAACTGTACTATTCATTACTTAAATTATTTGGTACTGCTACACATGCAGTCATTACAATTTAATGCCCTGTCTGTTGTGTAATTTCTGAATTAAGTCCACGGGTTTGTCCATAGAATCTGTTTTTTTTTCGCATACATCTTACACCAACTCTATCTGTCACACTGCCCAATAAAAATACGTGCATTGTCTAGGAAGGATGCTTATTATTCGAATTACACTCAAGAAAAGAAATTATTCAACGACAAAAAGTCACCAAATGTAGTTGCTGTTTGTCGTTGTTATGAACATGATTATGTCAATAGATTATGTTAATTAGTCATTTAACCACTGAAAATTGTCAGTAATACAAAGGACATTATATTGGACGTTCTTCATTTGTTTCGAAATGAAAGCAAGTAATGTACAGCTACAATTACATTTCAACGCATACAATTACCTATTTACATTAGCAAAGTTATAAATTCATAAACCACGTGCCAAAAATATTTAGAGGAAATATATTTTCGTTAGATTATATTTAAGTATACATAAGTGAATACAAAACTTTGCAGGCTCCTTGCTGTGTATTCGCTAAGTTTTTCGCTTCAACAACCTAAAGTTTACAACATGTTGCCAACTTGTAAGATATACTTACTAGAGTGAGGGAACTGTGTTGTACCTGTGAATGTACAGATGATATTCCAGTCTAGAACCGAAGACTAGAATTCATATTGCTAAAATGAACTGAAAGAGATAAATAAAAAACCTAGCAACTTTAATGTAACTGCAAACATTAAGTAAGGATATTTATAACACTGTTCACTCGTATCTGAAGAAAATGCAAATTCCGTATCATATTTGATGAAATTACATTATTCATAATATAATGTACACCAGTAAAGAAGATATGAAAGAGTGTCTCTGTAAAACTTTACCAATAATATATATATAAACTAAGCGAAATTCGGCCAATGATGTAATTAGAATTTTTCAGTGAATCCAACGTAGTATTTATTCTTTGGTTAGCAATGAAAATTCACAAATTCGAAGGAAAAATATTTCGATGACGTATCGTAAATGGAAATAAGTATGAGTGGTTTATGTGTAGTACGTCATATATTATGGATCTGTCATAAAATGGCGCATATTTTTATTCTAGCCAAGTAAACAGGCAGTTAACTGTACTTTAAGTAATGTAGCTTTAGTACTTGCATGTGCGTAGTGTATGAAGAAATTCTGGAAATATATGTCGCACTTCACAAAGTTTAATTTATAATGTGGAACCCAACATTCCGACCCAACTGCGAATAATTTCATGAAACAGTTGGTTAGAATAATGAATTTGTATGTGGAATTTGTGTTGGGTAGTAACTTAACATAAGTAACGAGTTACTGAGTTACGAATTGCTATTAAGTTTCTTTTTAGTGAAATTGCTTACAATTTTGCATGTTAACTTGTAATTTAACTCAGTTATTAATTAATTGTTACGGTGGCCAGATAATTAAAGTTACTTCTACGTTACTTTTAACTTTACGCTAGTTACATCTCATGTGCAGCGAGAATAGCTGAAGTAAGATAAACTTCACGAATAACGAGCTAAAAAAACAAGAGTTGCTCGCTTGAAGCCTATCCACAGGATGTCATTTAATTTGCGTATATAGATGGACTGCACCACACGAATCCATGGTCAGAACTAGGTAGAAAATTCTGTCTGGAAACAATGCACGAGACCCTTCGTTTACGAGAAAAAATACATAAAATGTCAAAAAATCATTGCAGCAAACATGTGGTAGTCCAATAAGAGTAAGGTAAGGTGATGCGGCAATGCTGCAACAAACGTGTCTGTTGAAAGGAATACGGTAAGGGAACGGGCCGAGCTCAGTAATGGAGTTCACATACCGAGAGCACTGTTAACTTTTCTATTTTCTTCCTTCCTACATACGTTATATAAGCATTGCCATGACCGTCTCTCTCTATTCATACACCATGCAAGTGAAAATCGAGGAAATTTTAGGAAAGTAAATTTGTTCAAAATATGCAAATTTATGCTTTTATGTGAACACAACATAAATATATGTTCTACTTCCAGGATATTCCTCCGCCTCATGCAAGCAAAGCTTAACCAAAAGATATAAAATTGCACCGCATTCCTGCACAGTAATTAAAATATATTTTACATAAGAACTATTTCTCACTATTTATCACAAACACGCCTAATTTCTCCCTGTGTGATTTATATTAAATAAAAAATTGTTAATAAAATAATGTATAAATTAAGTGTTCGCTCAAACTAAAAATAAGCTTATTTCACGTTAGTAGAAGTGTACAAGGCTTATGACACATGCAGCGATATGTAGGACACAAACAAGCACGTCATACACGTGGTGATTTGTCAAAGGTTCGAGTCGAAAAGTACGGATATACCGCGAATGGACAATACTTTGGAAATAAATAAAAAATTTCTTAGCTGAAGTTATTATTAGAATGTAACTATAAACGTACAAAAATATATTACAACGAATTTAACTTACATATATAATATATTAATATGAAAACAAAAGAAATAGAATATATCCGGAGCTGTTACAATCCCAAAAGTTTATATTTGGATCCCAGTATACACCAGCTAGAAGCAGCACAATTCACGTCAAATTATAACAATGAGACTGGGTTAAAACTGAGGGTTTATAGTGAATATAGTTTATTAAATATTTTAGAGACCATAACTGATCATAGCACATTTTCTGTTATTTCTTCAGCTACTTGCAGTGCATATTTTGGAAAACGAACACAGAAAAATCAAGTTATAAACGTGCCACAAAAAATTTTAATAAGAATACAAGAATTAGTTTACATATTTTTTAAATTGGTATTTTGAGTTTGCTTGCAGTAACTGTGAATGACAGATGATAAGAAATAATTTTATCCCTGGAACTGTAACTACTTCGATGCAATACCCTTTTGCGTTCTGGAGCCAGCGATTAATATGTGGCTGATATTACTGAAAGTAGTATTCATTTGCATACAAATAAGCTGATATGTTACAATCTTGTACTCAACAAGAATAAAACAATATATATCTGTGCAGAAGTTGGGAAGCAGGATTGGAAGTAACAGCAGTGGCTTGTCACTGTAGAGGCGATGTGAGTGTCACCCTAGTCCAGCCATCATCGAGGCCGCCAACTTTCGTTTGCTACACATATGTAACGTTACTTGTGGACATTTGTACTTGTACAATGGTTACTTGAAAACACATTTTGAAAGCTCTCATTTCGTTTTTGTCGTAGCTGTTTGCGAATCCTTCCACATCACCAAGGTCCTCATGACAAGTAATTAAAGGCTGTTCACAATAAAGCGAGCACTTTTGAAATCAACCTTAAGTAAAAAGTCACTGCTGCTACATGCATATATATCACTGAACCCACTGAGTGACATGCCACAATTGAAGTTGGTAACGATGTAAGGAAAGGAGTTCCATATTTTAACGTCAAATAGAAACTGTTAGGTAACCATTTGGGATAACTTAAATTATTTATTTCGCATTATTTTTTTTTAATTCATCGGAGTGTAAACATGAGCAGGTTTGTAAAACATTTCCTTTACAAATAATTTCACCGCCTAACTTGACCGACGCATGAATAAAATAATGAGACCCATAGTAATGTTAATTTTACATAAGATGGAATTACACACAACATGCTAACAAGTAGATCTTAAGTAGGGATTTCAAAAGCTCTCAGTTTGCCATGAACAGTTTTATATATATCCACCGTGTATGTGCACGTGTATGAAACTGAAGTTCATGATTACAGTAATTACTTAGGTAAATCTGTGAAAAATCCGAGAGAACACATTTACATTCCCCATGTAGTTTAAAAGTGTTGTTTTAATAAATAAAAAAATTGGTCGTGAAACTTCTCTTGGTTCGCTGCGAACACAACAAGGAATACTGCAGCCACTGTTATATCAAAATATATCAAGTGGAAATCACAATGAATTATTTTTTTAAACAATGTCTTCAGGAGCACTGTTGTTAAACAGGAATTAACCTTATATACATAACGTCTTAGATTGTTTAGAATTGGGATGTGCCTGTGCAACTTGTGTTGTTGTTGCTCGGAGACAAGGGATGAAATGTATGGGAATGTATTTTAGAAGGGGAAGGGGGAGGGAAGGAATTTGTGCGTGGAAGTGTGCGTTCTGGCAGAAGGCATCAACGAGCAGCAGCGCAGCCACAATCACGGTCCCTTGACAGTCGTGCAGGAGTGCCAACCCCTCCCCAGCGCCTGCCTGCGCAACTCTGCTCTGCGCCAGTCGTTAGACCGCAGTCTCGCCAACCTCGCCGCTCCCTTAATCATCATTAGCGCTCTAAACTGTCTGCGGCTGACGAGACATCGTGCCAGGCCGGCAACTGTAGCTGCACAGCACGCACCCTCGTAAACCGCCACCACTCGCTCCGATTACACTGAAGCTTCTGCTGGCCCCTGCACGACAACACCCCACTATTCATGGGTCCTTGTAAGTGTGACTTGTTCAGAGGACTCCGCCATACTAACACTCTAGCTTGCAGAACAAGTACCTCCTGCACGCTAACAAGTATCTAAGTATCAGCACTACAACTATCTCACCTCACTACTACTAACATTTAGTCTACTCAGGTTGGGAAGATCAATGCTCTTACATTGGCAACAACAATTTTTGTCACTAGGTCAGCGCTAGTGTCGCGTATGTACCGGATTTTCTCTATTCTATACGTTAAAAATTAATTGCAATAAGCATAAATGAAATATAAAATAACTACGTAAAATCGTACGCTTTTATTCTTCACCTAGCATAAAATTTTAATTAAAAGTGGCTTTTTTTTAACACAGTGCTCCTAGTGGCGGAAACTTTCCCCAATGCCAAATTATCCCATAGTAAAACTCGTCCTGTCTCTAACCTTACTAGAATTAACCTTCCTGCACCTAATAAACTGCTTCGCTGACATTCATCATTAACTGATTCTTTACATAATTATGTGATTTGCAATTTTACCACTTTTCCTTTGACCTAGTGGTCAGTAGACGGTCCAGTTAGCTAGCCACTGGCCTACCACTTATGAAGTCCCGGGTTCAACCCTTGGCCTTGACGAGCGGGAAACTTGCGGACAAGGGCTCTCATGAAGGGAGGTGGGCCCTGCTGCGGTGTTACGGGTTTCCTCAGGGCTCTTTCGCTTCCTCGCCTGCCCTCAATCCGCTGAATCCCAATCCCCATCTTATCACACCTCACAACGAGGTGAATCAGGTTTGATTCCCGGCAGAGTCGCTCCCGGATATTAGAGTGTGGAAATCGTGCCAGACGATGATGCTGATTGGTATATTTTATTGGGATCTCCCGTTTACCCAGACGTTGCATTCCGGCACCACTTTACACTCACCACACTTCACCCTCATAGGGCTTGATATTGTGAGCCCATCAAATCTCTCAATTCAATTTATCTCACCTTGTTAATCCGTTACATTGCCCAGGTGGGAACTATATAAGCATTTCCCACCACCACCTTTTCTTTTTACCCCTGACCGAGTGTTACCACAAACGCTATATATTCTAGGCAAGTTATAAGTGGGTGTGTTTAAAACTTATACATGTCACTGTGAACAAATGCTGATGGTATTAAAAGAAGATGGAAATCAATATACGAATCCGAGGTTGAGGCATTTGAAAGAAACAAGGGGCTTACTAGCAAAGGCACTAATTATTAATCGCCTGTACATGTAAGGCAGTAAAGATGCGTACGGTATTGCAACATGCAAATTTTTCGCACTTAAATTTTACCAAACATTTTTAATTGCACTAAATACAATACGTACTGTAATCCCCATCATGTAAATTAATTCTCAATTTTGCATATATATATTCGTTCCCAGAGATCGCTGTGAAAGTATTCTTTTAATTTCTTTGTAATTCTACAGAAATAAATATACTGTAGGGGACAATCAATCAGATTATATGTAAGCGTACATCTCATATATTTTGTTACACAGATATAAAAAATATTAGAGGGAGACAACATTTGGTTTCCACAAACGAATCATAAGTAAGGGGATGGGGCAGTGGTTTCAGGACTCAACTTTAATTTCCCGTTTTTCTCTCAAAATTGCATGTGTTATCAAACATAAGCCTTAAAATTTACCGTTTTCCTTAAAAATGTCCCATTTTTCCCTCAAAAAATTTGTGATAAATGTGCTTTCTCCTCTATGTGGCTGAGATACCCAAAACTCAGCGCCACAATGAGGAGTTGACAAAAACCAATTATTAAAAAATATTTTTTAAAATTAAAAATATTTTTATAATTAAAAAATTTAAATTCATAAGTTTTAAGTGTTATATATCACTACCTGATATATAACTTCCCAATGCTATGTCTACCTACATATGTCGCTAAACGCACATTTCACAGCTGGTATGTCTGACTCGCTGGCCTGTCGGTACATGTGTGCGTGCGCGGTTACAAAGTTAGGCAACTTAATATTCGTACAACTGTTGAAACCAATTGAATAATGTAAATTTATGAAAACATTGATAATAAAAAAAAATTACCGATTGAATTGATATTCTAAGTATTAAATTTCGAATAGTTTATACACAGTCCTGCCTGGAATGTACTTTACAATAATTTATATATATATTATCGTGTACAGAAAATTACATCTTTAAATTCGTAAATAAATACACACACTGGCGATTAGCGCACTTTAGCAGGCGTCTATGTAGAAGGTGGTGTCGAACGAATTTGAGAGACGAGAGAGAAAGAGATGGAGAGAGAATGATTTGATGGAATGAAAGAGAGAGAACGAAAGAAAAAAAATTGAGGTATTGGAGAAAACCTATTGAATGATAGCGAGTCAATAGAGGAAGGGAAGAGAGAAAGAGATGGAATGAGAGAGACTACATGGAATGATACAGCATGAAAAAACAAGACGGAGTAGAGGGTATGATATCGTATGTGCTTTAAAAATAAGAGTTCGTTGATATACAACACTTAATACTTAGGTTTTAAATTCGTTATTAAAAAAATACATTTAAATTAAAAAATATTAAATTATTATTTTTGTCAACTCCTCATTATGTGGCAGAATTTCGGGTATCTCAGCCTCATCGAGAAAAAAGTACTTTCTTCAGAATTTTTTTTAGAAAAGAGCAGGAAATATTTAAGGAAAACAAGAAATTTTAAGGCTTTTGTTGGCTAAAAAAAAAGTGATTCTGAGAGAAAAACGGGAAATTTCAAAATGTCGGTCAGAGCCCCCTGTAAACACTTTCTGGAGAGCCTTTTTTTTTTTTGCAGTTGGGAAAAACAGGAAAATTTTTAGTGAAAAAAACAGATTTTAATGGCTTTTTGGCTAAAACATGGGAATTTTGGGTAAAACAAGTGACTATTTGGTAAAGCAAGCGTATTTGAGAGAAAAACGGGAAATTGAAGATGAGTCTGGGAACCACTGCACAGTCCCCTTAACCCCTGTCCCCGTTTCCCCATATCCCTACTACTCACATATTTCAGTGAAACAATATTCTGTATTTTAAATTGAAATTTCATAGTGTTGCTGAAGTATGTTCGTATAATTTGACGGAAGATTAAATTAGTTTAATTGTTGTTTTACTATAACAATACGCTCAATTATCACAATCGTCGTTATATACTGAGGCATAATAGGTGGTTTGGTAAAGATCTAAATCCACTGAATACTCAATCGATATTCGAAGCCGACGATTCTACTTGAAAGCGTGAAGCCCTACCTGCAGCCTACCATAAACTCGCAAGTTTTTTGAACAGAATGTGATATGTATTTGTATTTTGTATACACGTTTAGTTTAATACATTGTATTTTGCTTTCACTTGAAATGTTTTGCAGAAAGTGTCTGATTTTCTCTTTTCATCTCGCTTAGTACCTTGAAAACTTCCCATTCGTAAAACTTTGCTATGTTTATGTTGTGCGAGTTGTGAATACTGGTTATCAATGGCCTTTTTTTTTTTAATTAGCGTCATATGTGCACTTATGTATATTTGTTTACGACATATTTGCTATTGCTTTCTGAAGGGTTACTATGGTATGTTTTGGACAACACTAGCAAGTGTGAACCCGCTATTTTTCCCTAATGCACAATACTTCTCAACGTCTAAAATTCAAAGAAGTAAATGTTGTTAAGGTATCCTTTTTCATAAACCATTACGTAAAATAATAACAATTTTCCCTATGCGGGTGTTATGTTGAGTCATAGTACGAAGTATAGTAAATCCTAAATACAACTGGCGATTTCTACCGAGATTGGAATCGGAGCTTTGGCTCAGTAGTTAGTCACTTTACCGACTGACCTGAAGTTTAGCGAACACATTGTGATATAGTATGAATCCAATTCGTAAATACTTTCAGTTTTATATGTGTTATTTTGGCTTTCACGTGAAATAGTATTAGTGAGATTGTTTATACCAATACTACGTGGTACCAGCCATACTGGAAAGCACTGCTGCTATACCAATTTTCACATTCATTGTATAAAAAGGCTCGAGCTGTATTTGAGAAGAAATACTGTCAAATTGTGCAGCCAACCAAATAAAGGCCGGTACTGTAACCATTTGAATCTGTTGTTAGAAATTGTTCAAGGTATCAAAATATTTGTCAAAACAAGCAGGTGATTTGAATCTTTCATTGATAATTTGAAACTTTTCAACAACCATCATGAAATGCTTGTGCGAACCAAACATCTGTTGATAATGTTGAAACAACCAAGAAAGTGTTTGGCAAACATATTAAAAAAAAAAAAAAAAAAAAATTTCAAGGGAAGGGATGCGGATATTTTGGGGAAGAATAGTTTTCTAGTGGTAACCAATTATTGTTCAACAAAAACAAATGCTATTCAAGAAAATATATGTGGAAACATTAGTTATTTATTTTTCTCAGTGTATAATTCATACACAGGCAAAGACGAATATTCATCTTTTTCCCAGAAAAATTACATGTTACTGATGATATGAATTCGTAATTGTCCCATAGAGTGTTTGGTTATACCAATCAAGTAATTTTTTTTTTCCCCCAATATTTCCGTACACTTTGGGGGGTAGATGTTTCCGAATTAGACAATTGCTCTCAGTTTGATGTTTCCGGTCAAATAACACATTATTCGAAGAATTGTAATTTCGTTTCACTTATTTTACGATTTGCGAAAGTACCATTCAAACATACAATACAAGGAATACATAGGAACTGTTGACATAAACAAATAGGCAGCTGTCTGTGCCGTACGTGAATGTACGTAGTATTGCCTATGTGCTAGGAACTGAAGCGCTGCAGACGAATCCATTTGTGCGTTATGCACGTAAACGGTGGGCCATGGGCAATCGCGACAAAAGGACAAATTTTGTTGCTTAGGCTATGCTACTCAATAATTCATCAATAAATGTTCAAAAATCTTGACATTAAAAGTGTTTCCAGGGAAAATAGCGTGACCACCCCTGTTATTTCCTCTACGGGGAAAGGTATTAGTGTGAGTTTGCTCTTAAGTTGATTATCTCATTAACATATAATAATGATCAAATAATTGTTTTTTCATTCTAATTTGTTTCCAATATCCTACAAAAATACTTTTCAAAATCTCACTTTTCAAGGGATATAACTCCCTAAATATTCAGTTTAGGTAGTATGTGTCCTATATATTTCCTACTAATTTTTATAAAAGGAATCGTCTCACAAAGGTTTTCCGTCGAGAAACATCATATATTATATATATGTATATAATATATCTTATATATGTCTGTTTGTGTTTGTGTATGTGTATATGTGTAAACAATATATGGCCAACTGACAACACAATATAGTATATAAACTTTTTGTTTTAACTTGTTGTCGTGTTTTATTTGACTCTATTCCGTCATGGAATTTTCACTATTTGTACCACATATACTAGCCACTCCTCGAGACTTCCTTCCACTGCTGACCGTTCAACGGCAGTTTGGTATGCACAACTGCAAACGACGTTTGTCTTAAGTACGTGTGATAATTGGCACAGTCATGAAAACTACGTGGTATGACCTCCGAGGGGGTGGGGGGGGGATCTCACTGACCACTGTGTCTGAATTGAGGAACGTTAATATCCCTGCGGTTGTTCACACGGTTGTCCGATGATTGCTTCGAACAGCACACAGCACACTCCGGAGTTTGTAGCTCGTGCTTAGTCAGTTAATTGGGCCTACAAAAGCGATGCATAATTAAATGTAAATATTATGGAATCTCTGGCCCCAGTGTTTCCATTATGTTTACATTTAACAATTTAAGATTTTGTCCTTTCTACTAATGCTATGTTGCACAGGAACCGGAATTAACCTATGAGTTACTCATCGGAAAACAGCACTCAATAAAGAAAATTCCTCATGTGATGCGAGATATCATTCGTTATTGACGATGTATTCCCTAGTCTTGTAAACACCTGTCTTCAATAACATCAAACACTAACACAATCTTATCGTTCTCAGCACAAATTTAAAAGTGCGTTATAGTGGTACATGTACGTTTCCAAATATATATTTTGTTCGTTGCAATGCCTAACATTATATATTTATCTGTAAAATGTAGTATTTATATCGACATCGATAAAGGTTAACCAAGGCATGTCTGTCTGTAAGAAATCTTATTGACAGAATGTCTGAATGTACGGAGTCCTAACATTGATGGCCGTTCTAATGCACACAACTCTCCGTCCGTGACAGCAAACACGTGTTATGATGTTCAAACATTTGTAGCTTAGCTTATATTAACGTCCAGCTATGCAAGTTGATTGCGAGCAAACAAGGGCCGGTCAATTTTAGACACAAAGTGCGTTTATGTGCCTATATAGTGAGTGGATATAAACTCATATACATTGGTGTATAACCACTTACTATATATACGTATATAACCACTATAAATATAAACATATATAAATATATATACACAAAACATTTGTAGGTACCATTATGCTTTATATTTTTATTCCGTTTTCATATATTTAGACACGCGCAAGGGTTGTGTAGTTTACGACTGTCACAAAATTTCAAACTAAGAAGAACTGTCTGCGGACACTAACTTGTGCGGTAAATATTTTTTCCCCTTCTTACGGAGTCCTTGTGATCATACGAAGATGTTAATCTTCACATGTAAAAGTCTCCGTGGCTAGACACTTGCAGCCACACCACTCACGCACAAATTTAAAGCATATTTGTATGTTAAAACACTGCGAAGCCATTAGTAGTAGGATTTGACCGGTTGAGAAACATTGGCATTAGGCATCGGAGCCGGAGCCAGGCCGCCCGCCATGTTATGACGTCACAGTCCGCCATATCTTATCCCTTTTTCGCTTAAAATATTACTTTTCTCTCTCCAATTCGGCAAAATTTTCCTAAAAATGTCCCCTTTTAGCAAAAATTGTATTTTTTTCCCCTTAAAATTACAATTTCTTCCCTAAAAGATTCCTGTTCTATACAGAGCAAGAAAGGCGGATCAGCGACTCCGAGTAAGATAGGTAAGACGGATTAGCTACCCAGGTGACCTCGGATCAAGGCAAGTGGACCAGTCAGGACCTTTGATCTTAACCTTTGACGTTTGACGCTAGAAATTAAAAGAAATGGAAAAATATTCAAAAAATTTACAAAAAAATATTAAATAATTATTAAAAAGGAATTTTAAAATGTATCAAAACTTTTTTTAAAAAGTAAATTTCCTTCACCACCTCGCTAAAAAAATTTGTAGGGTTGTGGGATTGTGACTTTTTCCTCACGAATCGATAATAACATATGTGTTATGAACTTTCTTGAAACTGAAACGAAAATTAAAAATATTATAATTAAGCCTCAGCTTTAATGAAAGCTTAACGAATTTTCTAACACTATAGCAGGTTATTCATTACAACAAATTAGTTGGAAAATCAAACAATAAATATGTATGATATGGAGGATTTACGAAAGCGGCTCTACCTACATTTAAATTTTCATTTTATGTAGTTATTTCAGTTATAAAATAATGAAAAACAAACAAGTTTATTTACAGGCAAAAAATTCATTTTCTGGTGCACTAAATGAAAATTAATTAAGCACCCAAAATTTAATCGAAATCGAGAATTTTTGTTTTGTTACGACTTTCGATAACCAAATTTCTTACTGAAACGAAAGTGAAAGTTTTTGTTTTCGTTTCGTTATACCGAATGTTCACACAACCCTACAAATTAGACGACAGGCCTCCACCCTACTCGCCCTTATTTAGACTGCCATCTTTGTGCTGTCAACCATCGTAGCAACCAAATTGGATGCATGTGACTGTGACCTAGACTTCACAACCATGAATGACTTTAAAAAATATATGAAAGTCAATAAGCATTAGAGAATACTTTCATATTGGATGAAGACGACCTTGACCTTGCTCCCAACACCTTGAATGACCTTGATAACAAAATATGGAGAAAAAATTCTTAAAAGTCTGCAAGAATATTATTTTTCTGACAACTACCATCATATTAGATGCAGATTACCTTGAACTTGACACCATGACTAAGAATGACCTTGAAAACAAAAACTCAAAAAAAGCCACAAGAGACTTGCTTGCAGTAAACCCGGAACCGAGGTACTGTACAAGAAATTCACTTCACCTTTATATGACTTCGCATGTCTAAGTAAACTGTCGCTATGGCTGAAATGCGTAACGCACCTGTCACACAAATATTATATACGACAGGGATTCGTGGCACAATTAAAGCACTCATGTCGCCGTACATTACGGTCGAAAGTAAATGCCTTATACAAAAGTGACACTGATGACGACGTAATGGTTCAGGCAAAGACTTGGGCGGGCCTGTGAAGATGTAGTTGCTGGAGCTAAAGAAGCAGGTAACGTCGGCAGGGATGTTCTAGGTACAACTCTCGAAGAAGTCGATGACACTTCTGTAGCAACTATTAGTTCTGGAATGCACGAGAAGACATCGCAGATGCAGAATAAGACTTATATGTGAAGAGGCAGAAGCTAGCCGAGATGATCCACCTTTCACGCCAGCTGCTTTCAAACTAAGCCCCTCAGCTTACCTCCTTACTGTTTTAATGTACGTGTTTGCAAGCCTTATAACGCGATACTGACTTTAAACCAATAGTACTTCACCATTAATACGCTGTAGAGACACCGACCAGCCAATCACCAAGTTGACACATGAATGTAGCTGGCTAATAAAGTGAGGTGGTGGTGGTGTTGGTAGTGGGAATGGCGGTGGTGGAGTCAATTTGGAATCATTTTGGTGTTATTTTGGAGTCAGTCAGCAAATTGTAATATTTCGGGCACTTTTTTTTTTGTGTATCTGGTTCGAAAATTTAAATAAATTCCCAATTTTTTAAATAAAAATTTATATTCCTACCTCCGAAAGCTGAAAGGAGAACAGTTTATTCAATAATCTGGCTTTAAAAAATATATACTTGTACCTCGGTATATTTCATCTCTTCTTCTGTAAACTTTTATTTCACTTTGCAATAAAATTGCCTAGAAATACAGCAGGTTCCCACTACTCTCCGTTATTGGTCGATGCATAAACTTTACATTGTACTGAACAATGCAGCACCACGGGAAGCAACCCCCATGATTCTTAATCGGTTGTAGCGTGAAAAAGGATTTTCGTACAGACAACCCTCTCATGCCGACGAGTATTTTTAACAAAGGTGAAGACACGATCGCAGAATTGGCACTGGCGACAACCAGTTAGCTTTGGTGCAGGTAGCGGCTCCATGGTAGTCGAGGTCAAAGGCCGGCCTTCCTATTCGCCATTCATCTTCAGGGCATGGCAGTACTCTAAGAAAACTCACGCACCAGAAGAAAACATAAAGGTATGCAATTTTTTCTATACATAATTATGAATATTTCTATTTTATATGTATAAATATTTATATATTATTGGATACATTATTTTGTAAATTATTGTCTAATAATATTAATTAAATTTATATTTCCATATTTACATATTTATATACCTATACATAATTTGAATTAAAATGAGAGGAAAATTATTTGATATTTACGTATTTATTTAACTATATCCATACACAATTATGTACAAAATAAATAAAAAATTATTTTATATTTACATATTTATATACCTTAAGGGGAACAGGGGGAAAGAGGGGGATCCTGAGAAAAAATTTACTCCAAATCATTACTGTTATTGTTAATACAATCACTAATAATTCTACAAGTGCACTCAATATTTGACAAAACACAAAAAATATTTTTCTCAACTTAGGCTGATGCCCCATCTTGCCCCATACGTGGGGCAAGATGGTGTACACCTATTTACACATGTCACATACATAAGCAATGTCGACTACTTCATCGTCGTCCCCAGCACATGCACAGTGAGTCCACCCTTGACATGCTAGACACTTAAACCACTCTTCTGTAAATTCAGAGAATAAAGTACCACAAAAAATACATTCAGCGTCGTCAGTTTATTTCACTAGAGGACAGTTTTTCGTTTCCTGTTGAAGGGTGGGCTTACTTTTCTTAAATTTCTACTTGCTGTGCTCAAGGTCCAGCCTCTTCTTACAAGGAACAACACGTTTTTTCCATGTGAGATATCAATTCATTCCTGTATGGCGATTCAGTTAAAACAGCCGTTTTCCCACGGCGGCCACCACGATTGGCTTTCTCCTTACCGACATGGGGAAATAGCATAGTGTCGTGTGGCTATGCTTGTTTGAATGCACTAGTGTTATTTTATGCATTGGAGAATGAGCATCTAGGAACGGCATCATTCTCGTTTACTAGAGGTTCTGAAGATTCTGAAACGTCAGCTTGTTCATTGACTTCAGGCGATGGTCTGGCAGTAGTTTTGGAAGGCAAATAATCACTATATGGAAAGAACTCGGGGTCTATTGGACACATTCCTCTGTTTTTAAATACATAGATGTCTGTTGTCATAGTGGCTGCTCGTTGAAATGCATTACCAAACAATTTGACGATCTGATACACGGTGACAACACGCCCTGGATTTGATGGCAGCCATTTGGTAACCTCAACTTCATAATAGCTGCTGAATGCCTTCATTAATGTTACATCCACTGGCTCGAGGCGATGGGTGTAGTGTGGCGGGAAACAAAGCAAGATAACCCAATTTTCTCTTGCCATTTCAATGAATTCAAGATATTTTTATTACGTAGCATGGCCGTCAAATAGAAGTAGAACAGGGTTTTCTTTGGAGGCGTGCGTTAAAAGAACAAACCGTTTGAACCACCGAAGAATATATGTGACTGCATCTAGCCTAAAGGATGACATTCTGCCCAAATTACAGGTGCAGAACAATCAATCAATTCGTCCTTCATCCTCTTCTGAGGAAAGATCATCATCGGTGCTATGTAAGTTCCTGATGCACTAATACAAATTTCGACAGTTACTGTTTGCCCTCTCTCTGCAGATGTTAGAGCCCCAACTTGCTTCCTCCCTTTCACAGAGATGATTTTTGATTTTAACTTTGGCAGTGAGAACACGCTTGTTTAATCACAATTATACACTCGGTCTGGAGTAAACTTGTATTTGTAATACAACTGCCCTAGTAATTCAAACAATTTACAAACCCCAACTCTGTTGAAGCTCATAGCTCTCGCTGCGGAAGTAGCTTCCGGTTTTCGAAAAAATAATTCTGGGTGTCACTTCATAAAACCTGTTAGCCAGTCTAAGCCAGTATCTTCTTTTGCTATATGAAACGTGTGTTTCTTGTCATTTTCAACAACTAACTGAAAAGCCAGCTTTCTTAGATCATCAGTGCTTAGACCAAACAACATGCCTTCCATTTCTTTAAGGGAACCAACCAGCGCCTATTTCTCTCCAAGTGTAAACACATGCTGAAGCAGTACCAAACTTACCTTGATCTGCTGATGAGGATTTTGCCGAAATAGAGCCACCTTCCTCTACAGTGTTGTTTAAATGTACATAAATGCCTCTCCCCCCATGGTAGAAGGCAATTTTTATAGTAAAAATAAGCACTTCTGTAACAATTTTGGGGGCCACAGTGGTGTAGTAGCTAGAGTACTCGCTTTCCACCAAGGTGATGAGGGTTCGATTCCTGGTGAGGCCACTCTCTGATTTTCGATTAATTTAGCTAGTAAAATAATTCACTCTTGACATCCATAATAAAGCTTGTAGATACACCATACAAAAAAGTTTAATTGTAATAATATTCTTGGTGAGATTATGGAACTCTATTCATGTTGAACTCTCTTACACCAAACACTTACAAATTTACTGCGTAAGCTCTACTTTGCTACGGCAAGACAGGAGCCATGGTTTTTAGATGAGAAAAATATCTGCAATTTATCAGAAGAAAGATGCGGGCATTTTTAAGGGCAAGTTGGGGAAGTTTTTAAGGGGAAAGATGGGGACGTCCCCGTCTTGCCCCAAGTGGTATAAGGGATCTAACTGAATGATAATATCTTAACACTTTTATTAATCAGTTCCATGATTGCGAAAATAAATAGCTTACAAAATTCTGTAATCTATAAAATACCAAAACTTATATATTTTGACATTGTAATTTCCCTGTTGACCTTTCCAAAATGTATAAAAATAAGATCACAATGGCGAGAAACATAAAATTGGTTCCTACAGGCTACAAAATGCTACAGTGGACTGTTCCAAAATGTGGGCCGAACCAGTCAGATTTACTCTTTGAGATTCTATCACTTTCCGAGAGATGGTTGCACAATGCAGACAAACAGATAGATACCACGTCTTTCCTCGCGACCCCGTCTTGCCGCTTGTTCCTATATCATAATCTGAGTGTATTTTTCTGGGACGAATGAGTATTTGGGTTGGTTCAGAGTGCCCACATACCACGAAGATGAATTGATAATACGAAGGCCTACCTTTAACCTCGACGACCATGGAGCCGCGACATGCATCATCGTTAACTGGTTGTCGCCAGTGCCGATTCTGCGATCGGGTTTTCACCGATGTTCAAAATGGAAGTCGGCATGATAAGGATGGTCTGTATAAAAAGTAATTTTTTCACACGAAGGCCTATTGGGATGCGTGGTGGTGGCCTGCCGTGGTGCTTCACTGTTCTGTACGAAGTCAAATTTGTGCATCGTTCAATGGCGAAGAATATTGGGAGACTGCTGTAGTTATAGGAAATTTAAATGCAAAGTGTCAATACAGTTTACCCAAGCGATTAAATATACCGAGGCATATATATATTTTTTAAAGCGAGATTGTTAAATAAAATGTTCACCTTTCAGCTTTTGGAGGTAGGATTATATAATATTATTTTTAAATGAAGAGAATATCATTTACTTTGCGACCCACCCACACGCACACACACATACATACACACCCAATGAGCCCGAAATACTACAATTTGCCGACTGACTATAACCAAACGACTCCAAAATGACCTCAAAATTATTCCTAAATTATTCCACCACCACAACCACAACCCCTCTGCCCCCTCCAAACCGCCGCCACTAAATGACTTCAAAATTACTCATTATGACTCCAAAATGCCTCCAAATGACTCCAATGTGACTCCATCACATACACCACCACCACCAGCCCAACAATCGCCTCACATGATTGGCCAGATACAATCACATGGCAACTCGATGATTGGCTAGTCAGTGTCTTCACAATTTAATGGTGCAGTAAAAGTGGTTCAAAGTCAATATGACATCAGAGGGCTCGCAAACTCGTGCATTATAAGCAGTAGAGTGGTAAGCTGAGGGGCTTAGTTTGACAGGAGCAGTCGTGATAGTGGATAGTCTCGGATATATTCTGCCTCTTCTAATGTAAGTTTAACTCTGCATCTGAGATGTCTTCGGGCACTCCTGAGCTAATGGTCGCTAGAGCAGTGTCATCGACTTCTTCGGGAATGGTACCTAGGGTATCATTGTTGGCATTACGTGCTTATTTAGGTCCAGCAACTATATCTCCAACAGGTATGCCCGAGTATTTGCCTGGACCGCTGTTTCGTCATCAGTGTCACTTTTGTATAAGGCATTTACTTTCGATCGTAATGTACGGCGACATGAGTGCTTTAATTGTACCAAGAATCCCTGCCGTATGTCATATATATGAGACAGGTTCAGTAAGCAGTTCAGCCATAGCGACAGTTTATTTAGACATGCGAAGACATTTAAAGGTGAAGTGCATTTCTCGTTTAGTACATCGGTACCAGGTAAACTGCAAGCAAGTCTCTTGTGAATTTGTCAGAGATTTTGTTTTCAAGGTCTTTAAAGGTCATGGGGTCAAGGTCGGTGTTACCTACATCAAATGTGGTGGGAACAGTCCGTAACATAATATGATTGCTAACTGTTATGCATTATTTGTAGAGTTCTTGTTTTCAAGGTCATTCAAGTTCATGGGGTTGACGTCGAGGTTACCTGCATCCTGCATGGTGGTAGTAGTCTGTAACTTATATGCTTGCTAACTTCTCGAATTTTTATTTTCAAGGTCATTTAAGGTTGTGGAATCAAGATTAATGTCACCTGTATCAATATGGCAGTGGTAGTCTGTACGTCAAATGCTTTCTGGCTGTTTCAGATTTCTCTCAAGTTTTTGTTTTCAAGGTCTTCTAAGGTCATGGGACCAAGGCTAAGGTCATATGCATCTAAAATTGTAGTGGTAGTCTTTAACATCATATGCTTGCTGGCTGTCATGAATATTTCTTCCAATTTTTTTCAAGGTCTTTTAAGTCATGTGGTTAGAGTTCAAGGCCATCCGCAAATAATATGGTGGTAGTAGTCTGTAATGTAATATGCTTCCTAATTTTTGAGTATTTTTCTAGATCGTTTGTTTTCAAGGTCATTCAAGGTCATGTGTCAAGGTAAAGGTAATCTTCATCTTATATAATGGCAGTAATCTTCAAAGTAATATGGTGGCTGACTTTTATGTATTTTTTCTCGAGTTTTTGTTTTGAAGGTCATTGAAGGAGAGGGAGTCAATATAATGTTCCCCTGCATCCAATATGTATGTTATGATGGCTGACCACACCAAGATGGTTGACTTGATATGGGCGAGGGAAGGGAGGAGGGTAGTGGCCTGTCGACTAATTTTTTGGGCGGGAGTTGATAGGAACACAGTTTTTTTAAATAAATGTTTTAATAATTTAAAAATAATTTTTAATAATTTTTAATAATACACTTTTGGGATTTTTTGGAATTTTTTTAAAAATATTTTATAATATTTTAATTTTTTTGGTTTTAAGGTCAAATACAAAGGTCAAATTCCAAAGGTCCTGACTTTTCCCCTTGCCCTGACCGAAGTCACTAATATGTCTCACTTGTCTGTATCAGAGTTGCTGATTCAACTCTCCTGTTATGGGAAAAAAAGAAATTTATAAGAAAAAAGGGAAATTTTTAGGGAAATAATGGGGAAAAGATGGCTGATGGTGACGTGTCAACAGGGCGGCCGGCCTGGCTCCGGCTCTGATGCCGAATGCCGATGAGTCTCAATTTTTCAAATCCTACTACTGCTATTCATATTAACGGCGTTTGCTTCTTCTATTTTTCTTGATTATTGAATGAATATTATTCGGTTTCAGGATCACAAAGTAAATGGTTCGTCATGAATATGTATAACAACGTGTTACATTATAGTCACAAGTTCAGACCTGCGCTATTATTTCCTTTATACATTTTCTTACGAAATTATATATTTATGTTCCGAAACATTGATATTCTCGAACACATTCTTTGATATCTTTAGAATTCCATATTTCCTTGCAATTAAAGCAACGTGTCCTAACCCGTAGGTTTTTATAGCTTCTTAAGTGATTTCTAATGCTAAAGAAGAAACATAGGTGATAATATGCCTTTGGTGAATAGAGTTCCCATCGTGCCATTTTGGGCAGATTTTTACTTTGTTCTGTTCTTCTTTCTCTTTTGGATTATTTTTTTATCGAAGTTCATTTGCGGAGCGTAGCACTTTCAAATCCTATTAATTTAATTATCTTCACCATTGTCGCTCAGTGATTGTCGTTCATGCCCATTAACATAACTGTTCACGATTAGAGCATTGCAAAAGATATGCTTGTTAAACCAAATGTAAGTATGATATTCTCTAGAACAATTTTGATTCATAATAAATACTTCAGAGAAATATTATTAGTTCTTTTACACACCAAGTGTCATCGTCATTAATGGTGTAATTTACTGCTAAGTCCACTTAGAGTGACTAAGTTACCCTACCAGTGGTTTATTTCTGGCGTTGATGTATGCAATTGTTATACTGTTTACAAGTTGTTAACTGATCTGGAATCTCTAAAGAGTGACACGGAAGCGTGAGCAAAGAGCACACATATTTCTCTCTGCGAAACTAACTGCGTTGCTGAGATGTCCAGTAGGCTACATGCCTCCACCACTTAGGGTGTTTTACACCCAGTTCGCCTAAATGTCGTCCAGATAATCTCCACATAAATTTTGTTAAGTCTCTTTAAAAATGTGCGTGATCACATGATCAAGTGTTCATTTCACGGGAGACGTTAATTCGACAAGGCAAAATACAAGTCTAACATAACGAGAATTTATATTGTGTGGATATTTTACAATTCAATATGCGCCTTCCTATTTAATTTCATGGTAAAAAACAGTGACGAAAATTATGTAAAACATATACTCATTAGTATTTAGAATTTTATTTCAGAGAGTTCATTGTTTATTACACTTAGATAGTTATTGACGTTTTTTATTTTATATCTTATTTATTTCGTAGAAGTTAATTTTTCACACAAACAAATAACTTTCGTAAGTATATAGCTTTAGTCTTAAATAAAAAGTATTTACCAAAAATACGTTAAAGAATTTTTTTAATAATCTCGTCTTTTTACTTTTTTAATTTCAATAACCTCGTGTTTTAATGACAAATCGCATTTTGTGTGTTAACTTGTCAAGGAGTAATGCATGTTTGCTGCCTCTACATATCTGTGTAATGCAAAGTAAATTTTTGTGCATCTGTCGGAACAATGGATTCACGTTCGGTTCAACTCACACTTCGTCTGTTAGACTTTTTGTTTAAAGAGTGGATCTTAAACATTAAAAGAAACTCACCTGGCAGACGATTAAACGTTATCAGTGGTAAAACTTATGCTTTCTACTAGCTGCACTTATGCTCACGAATCGACTGTGTTTCCATTATTTAAACTTATGTAGAAAATAGATCATATCTGCTAAATTGACGCCATCACTTGGCAACTGGCAAAACTACAATATAGTGAACATTTCCATCACATTCAGTTCTGGAGTCAAGTAATCTGACACGCCGTTGAGGACTTGAAGACAATAAGAATCACTAAATAACACAACTAAACACTCAACATTCACATTAATTTACATTGTAGACGTGCTGATATTAATAAATTATGTTTTTAACCCCCAATAATCCTAGTATTCTTACAGGATTTTTAGCCTATGGTAAATGGAGACGAGTGGAGAAATTCGGGCTGGTAGAAAGATAACAACACAGAATCCAAATGTAAGTTGAGGAAGTTAGCACCACCTATTATATTACGCACCGTAATCTGATGTCCTTCAAGTCAGATATAACACTGGCCAGTGATTGTGAAAACATGTCTATATATATGCTCTTATCAGAGATGCGACGTTGTAGAGTACAAAGTAAGTAGTTCAAGAGATAAGCTCTCAACACACATTATCTCATATGAGATTATCACAGTTCACATGCTACAAAGTCCAAGTGTTTGAGATCTACATGGAATATATGGCTGTAATAGCCAAATTGAATTCTTATCCCGGCAGCGGTCCGTAAATTTAGGACCGCTGCCAGCGGGCCGAGGCTATTGAATATTTAATGATTCTCTCTGTATATGGAACAACCCTTTATTATAAATTAAATCTCATATGATCACATACATATATAATAACATATTGATTACATATCAATTATTACAAAGCAATTCTACATAACCTAATGTTCTTATATTACCTGTTACATATCAATTTGATCACCAACATAAAATTTCGTTTTCTTTCGTGAATACATAACAGGATTTCCAAATGAACTTATAACAGCAGTACTACTTATAACTCCTTCATTAACTGGGAATGTTTTCGCTCTTGAAAGCGAATGCGGCTGAAGTGAGGTGAATATGGAGCAGCACTGGAATGAAAGGGTGGCGGAAATGGGATACCTCCGAGAAAACCCGCCAACTATCAGCATCGTGTGACACGATTCCCATGTGCGAAAATTCGGGAGCGACTCCACCGGGAAACGAACCCGGTGCACCAAGGTGGGAGGCGAGTAGTCTAACCACTGCAATACCATGACTTTAGCCGATAGTAAATATTTAACATCCAGATGACTTCATTGCATTTGGCCGGCATGAAATTGAAACTGGCTGCTGATTTTGGTAGCATCCATTAAACAAACGACACTTACCTTAAGTAGAATCTAGCATTTCGTCAGAAAATTACGGGAATATCACAGGTTTCTAGTGAAACGACTCTCACGTGCCGCTTTGATTAAAAGCTTGATACAGACTATCCTACCAAACCTCGTAAAAACTCGTAATACAGGTGGTATAGCATGCATAGTGTAATATCAGCTTTAATTTGTGCTTTATTAATTTTGCACCCTGACAAGCCTCTACGCACCAAGTGAATTAAATTAGCTTTTGTGTAAACACGTATCGTTACTGGTAAAGCCTATTTGCGAAAATTCATATTTTGTTTCCGCATTTTTAATAGGCGTACTGAAACGTAATTAAAATCTGAGTGCGATTGAATTACACCGTTGCCATTGAACTTTAGAATGACGTTAACATACAATAACTAAGTTGTATCCTAAAACAACTTCATGAAATAAATAATATTTGGATATGCTTGCATACATAGGGAATGATATGTAAAACTACGGGTATATGCATTAAGTTCAGTTTATCCCATTCAGACCCAGTGTACACTATTGTGTACATAACGAACGTGTGAGTAATTTTAGGTCTATACTGCACACTGCTAAGCTTAAAAACAAATGAGCTTACTTGTGGGCAAATGATTAGGAAAACGTCTTACTAGTCTAGGTTATAACTGGTTCATATAACCGCAGTGTAACAAAGGGCTTACAACTCATTGGATGTGACAACCAAACAAGTGTTGTATCGACTTAAGTACATCATATATCATAATTTTTTTTTTTGCTTGGAACAACTGTAACCATAAATTAAAGTAGTTCTGAAAGGGTTGTATCATTGACATGTGAGCCTAAATTGCCAAGCGTTTATTAATTGATATCGTCGTTATATTGTTGTGAAAGTGGGAGTATAAATCTGAAATAAAAACATTTGCGACAAACGTGTGCAAATTGTAAGAATGATACCTAGTACCTGGAGCATTGTATCATCCTGCTTTACCGAGCGAGATAGGTAGCGCTACGGTATAGCACTCGACTTTTGCTAGGGAGGACTCGGTCAGGTAATCAGGGTTTACGCTTCTCAATGTTTTCTTAAGTAGTGAGAGCAGGGGCGTTCTGGACGAAAAGTGCAAGATTGTCCTACGTCCCATTTGGTATTCCAAAGGATAAGTGTCCAAAATGTTAATCACATCCGATGCAGGTGTAGAAAAATGGCGAAAAAGGATTAAATAATGCTAGAAAAACTATTAATTATTTTTAAAAATGGTTAAATGTTTTAAAGGGCCAAATTTATTGAAAGAATTAAATTTATTTTTAAGGGTTTATTGAGATTATGTCAGGCGTCCAAAGGGTTTAGTGAGGAGGATTAAGTGTTGAAAGGGTAGATGTTGCATCTTCGGACACAGGCGGACGACTGAGATCTGAGGGGTGGGAGCAGCAGCATATATGGGCTTACCCCTCCTTTTCTTGGAGCAAGAAAGGTTCACAAGTACCATGTTAGATGTTGATGGTTCAGTGTCTGTCAATGCAATGAGGTCTGATGGTGGTTGAGGGGAAGGAAGAGAGTATCGGAAGTGGTATAGATGTTAGTTGTTCGGAGTCCGACCAGGGACTGAACAGTTATGGTTGGTGAGGGGAAGGAGGGGCTGTGGAGTTCCTGCCTGGTTGCAGTCTGCCGAGGGAATGAGTTGTGATGTACGGTGAGTGGAGAGGAGGGTGTCGGAAGAGTCGATGTTGTTTCTTCGTAGTGTGGAAGAGGACTGAGCTGTGATGTATGGTAAGGGGAGGGGGAGAGTGGCAGAGATTATGCCTGGTCGCTGTCTGCCGAGAGAATGAGCTATGCTGTTGTGTGAGGGAAAGGGGAGAGCTGCAGATTTCCTGCCTGCTCGCTCTCTGTTGTACGGCTGATCTGTGAAGCTGGGTTGTGATCAGTATATGAGTTGTCTGCTCGGAAGTCACTGAGTGACTGAACTTGGAATTTCATTTTAAATAATAATTACAAATCCAGTTTTTGGAATATAACCTAACGAAATTTGACCGAAACAAATATATCTTTTAAAGACAATCACCAAAACAATTGCAATCAATTAGTACGAACCCTAACTATTAAATACATGCAACAAGAAAGCAATTAAACAATAAACAAGTACCAAAACATTTAATATAATCCGAGACACAAAAAACCATTTAAACATGCACCGAGACAGTGAAACAAACAATAAGTACCGAGCGCCTACACTCTAAAGCTAATAGCATGTACATTCGCAACTGAACTGAAATTGCATTTGTCATTAATTTTAAACATCTACCAGCTAACTCGCAGGCCATGCGCAGAACAGCTATGTACCTCTTGCCCATGTATTACCCTATCCACAAACCAACTGGCACTATCCTGGCAGCAACTATACCGAGTAATTTTATTAAATAATGAATAATTACCTACATTAAGTACACTTACCAGTTACAACAGATACCGAGATTGTCGTGGTATGAATCCCATCAGAGGTAATTAGATATTTTCGCCTAATAAATAATAGAGAAATTATAAATTAAATTTCAAGAGTATTTATTGATACTAATAACACACTTAGTATCGAGACATTACAGTAATATTGTTCCAGCTGTTGTAGAACTTAGTTAGCGATTTTGTAGCAGAAGTTGTTGTAGAACTCATTTAGAGGTATTGTTGCAGCAGTTGATGAAGGAAACTAGTGGTATTGATGTTGTTGTAGAAGACAGTTAGTAATGTTGTTGCAACAGTTGTTGCAGAAGTCAGTTAGCGATGTTGTTGAAGCAGTTGTAGAACTCAGCTATGTTTTTGTAACAGTTGTTGAACTCTGTGTTTGCGATGTTGATGTTGTGACTTGTTAGCGAGTAAGTGGAAGAAAAACTTATTCTTTGTTTCAATATTAGCACCAAGGCAAATTCGGCACACCGTCTGGCTCAGTGAATCGTTTGTCGTCCAAACCTGACAAAGTACTTTTGTCACCCATTCGGTGAACACATCATAGGCACGCAAACAGGAATTGAAATTCGGTCCCCCACACCCGTGGATTTCGGTCAAGGCATTCCAGATAATCCTAGTAATAGAGCAATTTCAGCACATTAGGCTTTATGTCCTTCACTTTGCGTATACAGTGTTCATTCGAAACAATGTATGCCTAAAGTTTAAGGTTCAGGCCTACAAAATATGTGATCACATGGTCGGTGCGTTCATCTTTCATCACTCCAGTTATACCTTTGTTCACTAATCTGAATTCTTGCTATTATCGGGTGCATTATTAGATATGTCAAATCACATCTCTAAATCTGGGGCAATTAATTTATAAACATCACTGCAAGCAATTTCATACAGCAGGGAATCGGTATTGCAGTACAAGAGGTGCAAAGCAGGCTGAGGAAAATTTTGCCCATGTACTTATAATGATAGACGCAGAGGAAAAACATGGAATTATTGAAAATGGCAACACTAGTATATAAAGGTTTGTTAAACGTAACACATATATTTGACATCTCGATAAGGACAAGATTCTCATAGATGATTTGTCTTACCTTGAAAGTCGGTCGCCCACTTAGTTATACCACCCTGTAAATCATGTCGTACCTCAATACAACCCAGATGTCCCTTTCCCTGTGGACATTTTGCAAAGTTTTTCACACAACCGGAATTATTTATTAATAAAATAAAAAACAATTTATGGAAGTCATTTGGTTCCTGGCCACTTTTCTGAATATTAAATTCGATGTATGGAGCCATCCATGCATCCTGTTCAAATTACAGAACACAATGTACAGCATTGAGTTTAGCACCATACTTAAACTAGTGCTGCTTTGTTTCCCTGTGTATAACAACATTTTCCAGTGCGCTAGTGTTAAAAGCAATAACTCATCTGTGCCGTATTCAGGTATGTTAGACACTGGGCCAAGAGGCAGATCAGAATAGGTGTCGCGAATTTCATTCGGAAACTACAAATCAAATTCCGCGAAAAAGCAAGTGTCCGCCATCATTCTTCATGTTACCGAAATCCCACGATGAAATCACATCTGGCTCAACCCACTCAAAATTGCCAAGGGGAAGATCGCACTTCATCATGTGACTGTACAGACTGCTTACATCGAAGTAACATATGAATATTTTCTGCCACACTGGGATCGTACTTATCGCCCATGTAAATGTTTGCTGGATTCCGTGTGCCTCTTGGAAACCTGGGCAGTACCACCCCTAACCCCGAATTCTAAAATGTGGTAAATATCTGGATCAGTCAACATCTTTAGCAATGTACCTGTCTTTGAAAATAAAGCATCCCACAAGAGGGACAGAGCTGTGATGTACATGGTGGGGTCAATACAGTAACTTGGCAAACATACAGTCCCGAAATTCTCATAAATGTCTGCCAAAAAAACACATGTCCACATGTAAATATAGAATGGCATACTGCGATAAATGTAGACAATTGAATTCATACCATGCGGATTTGGCATGAGCATAATCTTCATCGCTAATGTCCTCACGTTTTTGTAATGTGTTCTTGGGCTGGAGTGATGCATACATCAGACGATCTAGTAACTTAACAAACTTATAAGGAAATGCTTACTTTCTTTGTGCGAAATCAAATTGTCTGTCATCTGGCAACAGTGAGTAGGCAATTCTCAACTGTGCAGGCATCAAATTACCTGCCAAAGTCTACAGAGATGCGCTCATAAAACTAAAATAGTCAATGGAATGCAATTGCACGACTTCCGTGCATCCTTGCAAGCGTTTCCCATTGGAAATGTGCTTGGTAATAAATTCAAGAACCAAAGCATTACTCAGATTTTCGAGTACCACAGTTCCGTTTTGTTGTGTTATGTGCCGTGTAGCCAAAGGCTTTATAAAAAAAGTGGGAATCATAGATCTGCTGATTATAAAATACAGTCACAAGTTGACTTTTTTGTAGTCTGAAGTTCAAATTGCACTTATTGTGGGTTATTCTGATTTCGCCCATCAAATGGCCATGGTCAATCACAAAATATTTGTCGGAATCGGTTTTACAAATATGACAACTTGTTTGAGCTGCTAGACTAGCTTTGTCAGCTATGGTCATTGGCTTCATCGGTACAGACATGCTGTATATTCCTGCAACCCACTTTGTTAATTCTACTAATTTATCCACCAATTGGTACATACAATCATCACCCCCGAGCTATAAATAGTGAGATAATTGGGGATTGAATGAAGACACTAGCAGAAGGCTGCAAGCATCAGGAACATGCTGGTTTTTGGGTCTGCTACTTTTATTATTATCGGTTAATCAAGTGGACATAGGTTTCAAATAGCATTCAGAGTCGCAATAGGCGACAAAACACAATCTTTGCCGTTTTGCATAATCAGTGAATTCCAAGTACGTGCTTTGTATCCTCGGTGAGGAAAGTACACCGAACAGTTATGTCTTGCTGGCAGAAGACTATGTGGTTGGCGAGTTTCTCCACACTTACAAAGTGTTGGAGACATCGCACGCAAACATGTTTTTTCTGATGCTCCTCAGTAAACTGACAGTGAAGCAGCCAGGACAAATCTTTAATTAGCAAAAAATGTAAATGCACAGTATAACAATGGCACGAATGGCCAGCAAATTTACATGTCAAGCTTGATGCATAGGAGAAATATGCATTAGTATGATCAACCATTCCTGGCCATTATCAAATATTGATGGACATAGAATGGTTCTCCTTGAACATTTGATATCCTGCAATACCACTGGACTTGACAATACTTCAGTATTCAAAACGTCATATTGTTTCAGATATTAATAGATTATGTCAACATTGTGTGTGGCAGGAAATATAGCCGCTACTATCGAGTAATGAAAGCACATGTTTTCCGGGCACTTTACATTAATGCAGCCTTTCCTATTGACTATGAACTTTGGCAATTTAGTGTGCATAGCACAGATGTTAAATTGCCTATATTGCGAAATTTGGACATCCATAAACCATATATGCTGCATTGCCCAGCCACTTTTTTTGCATAAGGAATCACCTTACAAATTGTTGCGGCCAAATTCACCCCCACTCTGATAACTTTGGCCAGCCGCCCTTACCCCACCGGAATCAAATGAAGTACACTGGGAAAACTGAATTGATTATATAATTTGATATTACCAAAACAGATTAATGATATTATATATAATAAATTATATTATATATAATATCATTATATATAATTTCCAAAACGACAGCCTTTGCTGCCATGAATTACACAGGGAAAACTGAACTGTAATGAACTATGCATATAATGGCAATTAAATGTGTGTTTATAATGACAATAAATATGTGCATATAATTTGCCATTACCAGCCATTAATTACCATTGGCAAAATAAATTGAACATGAAAGGCGAAATAAATAACGTCTTGCTTGAAAGACCGTTGATCACAACTCGTACGATAAAACCGTGGAGGGCGCGAGGCCTGGCCGGCGGAAGGGCGTGCGAGCGGAATCGAGTGTAGATAGAATCCGCCCTCGAGCGCTCTCTGCTTGGAGCCGGGGGCTGCCTGCTTGTTGCGCGCTTCATGATTCCAGCAAGCCAGCTAGCCAGCTAGAGCACAGTTCATATTTACCAAAGATGAGACACCCGAATGTAAGGTTTTCAGTGTTAAAATGTCCCGAGTGTTACTATTTAAAAGCACACATGAGAGAATATTAGATCTAATTGACATCGTGCAATACCAATTTTTTAATGTCAATAAATGATAATATCCTGGAATGCAATGCTCCTGTTAAAATATCCCGTGGTACATTTTACGTCTCGGAGAGATTACACACGTGAAACAATTTAAATGAATACATAATTATATTATCTGATTTGCACACAAAATGTAATACGATCGATTATGTTTTCGAATATTTAATGTATAGTGAATATGTTACATTTTTAATAACTCACATACCTAGTGCTGGTACGTTATCAGAGTATATTAAGCGTAACATTTATATACTTTAATGTATCATTAGGTTTCATAAATATCCAGTGTTAACATGTCCCGTTTTTGAGTGACAGTCACGAGGTAGATGCATGATTTGCAAGAAAAATTCACGTAATGTTATTTCGTAAACAAAAAAAAA
Organism: Dryococelus australis; assembly: GCA_029891345.1. Taxonomy (NCBI): domain Eukaryota; kingdom Metazoa; phylum Arthropoda; class Insecta; order Phasmatodea; family Phasmatidae; genus Dryococelus; species Dryococelus australis. Next base: position 159,406,279 of record CM056995.1, read on the forward strand.
AAGACATATTTTCTACGAGAGTAAAATTCTAGTGTTTTATATAGCGTGTTAAGCTAACTAACACATTTAAAATGTAAGGTTGGTCAAAAACCGTATTAGCGATTCTGCATTCGTGACGCATGTCAACGTAATTTTATTTATATGTTAGTTATTTATTGGTATTTCACGGGTAAAATGAGTAGTTTTGAAAGTCCTGCTTATGATCTAGTTATATGTAAGTTGTGTATTCTTCCGCCTTATGTAAAGATAACATTGCTATCGGCCTCATCACTTTATTCATGCATCGGTCAAGTGAAACTGTGAAAATATCAGATAAATAGATATTTTCATAATCTGCTCATTTTTACACTTCGATGCAATAAAAAAACCAGAAAGTGAAATAAATAATTTAAGCTATCACGAATGGTTACCCCAACACTTTTTATTCAACATTAAGATACGGATCTACTTTCCATCTATCTTTGCCAACTTTATTGAGCGAGTTTCACTCAGAGCGCCAGTTAAAATATACGCAGGTAGGGACAGTGGCTTTTTTTCTACAGTTGATTACAAAATAGCTCACTTTATCGTGAACAGCTTTTAATAACAAACGGATCAGTGTCCCAGAAGTAATTTACTCGTGTAATATATTCGAAGTTTGAGGAAACCTTGTTTTACCATTGACGTATTTATAATCGATTCCCGGGCGGGTTTCCTCGAGTATCTCCTGTTTGTTCGGGCACTGTTCGAGCTTTCACCCTCGTCGGCTCTCAAGACCTCGAAGCCACCCAAACCTCTCTCAGCATTATTATTTCTGTATACTCACGTAAGGAATTAAATACGCTAATGACAATCAACATATGTTATCATGATTGTTAACACGATCGTAAAGAATTTGAGAGTTTCTTTGTTGTTTTATGAACTCATTCAGTTGTAGTTGTACAAGTTGGGGGTAGTTATGTGATAATATGATAATAATTGTATTTTTCTTCAAATATAATAATTTTTAAATAACTGTGTTGTCGTATTTTATGCGCGGTGAATGGTTTGGCCTCATGCGCATCGGCACTCAGCACAACAAGTTTCAATACATTATAAAATTATCTTTTACGCCAGCATTGCTTTAAGTAGTCCATCCAAACGTCGTTCGATGCTTATTACCTTATAAGTTTGCAAACTCAATCTTTAAACTTTATGAGGGTGCTACACTCTTTTTTGATAGTCATTTTTCGTGTATTTTTATTTTGAAGTTAAAGCCACTGATTTTAAATGAAAGGTTTTTATGAGCGCTTCAGCCTTTTAGTAAAATTGTATCACGTTATGAAAACCTTTAATTCTATTGGGTAAAATGTTGTCGCTAAGTATTTTCACTGAATTTTGTGAATAAAAACATTACGAATATTATTGGCAGAGCCATATAGGTTTTTTTTTTTTAATGAATCAGCTGAAAGCTGTTTTTAGTGTAAATGCAGTGGGTCTTCGTTGAATGTGCTATGCGCATTTTTTAAATGTTAATTAATCTTTGCTGTTTAAAACTAAATGTCATGATTATTATTTGCTTGCTTAGTAGAACAAGCATTAGAGAAAAATACAAATATACAACTGGTCTACGTTTTTCAGTTTATTTGTGCTACAGCAGTATATAATAAAAAATAATCGTGAATGTAAAAATTACTTATTTTTCTCATAAACAAATGTTACACAGTTATATAACAAAACACTTACATGTTAGTACTTGTAGATTACTTGTTATAAATCTGAATTTATTGTTAGGTGTTAATTATGCATGCAGGAAGTCAATGAAACGCTGAAGTAGTTTCAAGTAATTTATTGTTTACTAATCATTACAGGACATTTTGCTTACACTTGAACATTAAATATTTTGCTTACACAAAGACTGAAAGACTGACATACATATACGTTTTGACATAACGTTTTGAAAGGAGAGGGTCTTTGAGAAGTCAGTAAACGCTGATTTCGTACATTTCCTTGCAGTTATGTGAATATTCTATCCTTGCAAAATTTCACCTACGGCTTCCTTACTGAAAATATTAATACTATTTCTTTCCCAAAAACGCTGTGATCAATTTACTCCACGAGTAGTATAAAATTTATTTTAGACATACTGTTAACATAATGGAATATTCTTAAAGTGTTTCAACAAATTATTCTGTTAATAAATTATATATTTCCAAATGATACGATGTAAAATGGGTCTCTGACAGTTACAAAGGGTGGGTAATATTATTTTAATATCAACTTAAACTTTACTGGTATAGTTCGTTTCCACGAGGGAACATTTTACATAGTTTCGAGGCGACGTAGAATGAACATTAGACCTTTAGTAGTTAGCTCGCCAAAAAAGCCGTGTAATTAGGGGCTGTTTACTTAGTGTGTAATTACTCAAATTTTAATTAATCACATGGTACTTATTGTTTGTTTAATTAATGAGTCGATATTAGGCGAGTAATTAGTATCGATAAATACTATTGGTCCTCCGTTTCAAATAAATCGATTATTTACTAAGTGATAAAATCTAATTACCTCCAACAGGGTTCCAACCAAAACTACCACAGTACTTGTTTTAACTGGTAAATGTACTTAGTGTAGGTAATTATTCAGTATTTATAAAATTGCTCGGTACTTCATTTGTAACAAGATGTAACAGTTATGGTCATGCTAGTGCAGGTTGGTAGCCAGATAGGGTCACGCATGTGCAAGAGGCGCATGGTTGCTCGGCTCATGGCCTGTGGGCCAGTTGTTCGGGGTTTTAAATTAACGACAAATAAAATCTCACTTCAGTTGCGAATGGACGTGATATTAGCTTTAGAATGTTAGCACTTGGTACTTATTGTGTACGAGTTTATTCTTTGGTTACTTTCTCGTTGCATGTACATAATAAATAGTACTTATACTAATTGATTGAGTTTTTTTTTTTGGTGTTTGTGACTGATTTTTTTAATGTGTAAAAATTCAAATTATATATTTTTTTCGCTAAATATTCGTAACTTGTCATAAACTGGATTTGTAATGGTAATTTAAAACACATTTCTAATCTGAGTACCTCGGCGACTTCGAGCAGGCAACACAAATGCTACTCCTGACCCAGCATCGCAGCTCAATTGTCCAGCAGACAACGAGCAGGTTGGGGCTCTGCAGCTCTCCTCTGCCCCTCACCCACCAGCTCAGCTCATTCCCTCGACAGACAGCGACCAGACAGGTCTTCTGCCACTCTCCCCTCACCCTACATCACAGCTAAGTCTTCCTCCACACCCCAAATAAGAAACATCGACTCTCCCGACCCCCTCCCCCTCATCATACCATACATCACAGCTCATTTTCTCAGTAGACTCTGTGACCTGGCAGGTCCACTTGTGTTCTCCCCCCTCCCCTCACCACACATAACAGCTCATTACCTAGGTATACTCCGACCAGGCAGTGCCTCCATAGTTGCCCCTTTCCCCCCACCCACAATCAAAGTTCAGTCCCTCGCCATACTCCGAAATAGCAACATCTATGCCGCTCCAGACACCCTACCCCTTCCCCTCAACAACCATCAGACGTAATTCCCTTGCCAGGCACCGAACAGTCAACATCTTAAATGCCCTTGTGTCTTTCTTGCTCCGAGAAATGGAGTGGTAAGTAAGCCCATATATGCTGCTGCTCCCACCCCTCAGAGCTCGTCGTCCACCAGACTCCGAAGAGGCAACATCTGGAATTTACATTTAACCTTTCCTTCACTTATCCTTTTCGACACCTAACATAACTTCAATGAACCCTTTAAATAAATTTAAGCCTTTTAGCAATATGTAAACAGTTTTGGTAACATTTACCATTTTTCCACCTTCACCGTATGTGATTAACCCTTTGGACACTTAACCCTTTGAACTCCAAATGAAACTTAGGCCACTGTTCCACTTTGCGTAAAGAACGCCCCTGCTCTCACTACTTTCCTAAATTACTCCAGGAGAATTCTGAGATGCTACTAACACAGGGCAAAATAAATTTCTTTCCAATTCCAGAATTAATAGTTTTCCATTACTAATGCTTTCCCGCCGTTCAGATGCTCTCTAAACCTCAAATAAATTAATACATAAAAGAAAAATATGGCATGGCTTCGAAACACTTGACAGTGGACACGTAACCCCTTACAAACCGCAGTCACACGAGTGTTCTAAACATGTTTCTTGTACACTATTTCGACACCAACGTTTGACCAATGTTGCGAACATAATTATTTTCATTGGCTACATCTGTAGTACTGAATGCAAACCAGACGAATTCCTAACTTCCCAAACACGCTCACGTAATTATTTATAATCTCTCTCGACACTTCTTAATGCTGAGAATTTAAATTTTATGACAGTTTTGTCATGGTTGTAACAATATAAAGAATATTTACTTTTGAAATGGAGTTTTATCTATTACAACCAGGGGAGAAAATACTGCGAGTTTTAAGTGTCTTCTAATTTACTTCATAACAGCAATGAGAGCGCAACAGAGAACAAAATTCGTTTTGATGTACTTTCACAAGTAGTATTTACTGAACAAGAAGTGAATGTGATCGGAACAATTTCGGAGCCAAAGTAACCATTCAAATATCTGAACATGTTTGACGTGATTAGTTCTGTGAACACAGTCTCAATAAAGGGAAAGTGTTTTACCGTCGAAACACTACTCGCTTAATCCGTTCAGTAACCGTGACCAAGAGCATCATCACGTTGCACATGAACATATTTATGTCGAGTATTGTGCACCGCAAGGCATTGCTGCCTAGTGCTTCGTGTATCCCTTATAGGTTACGGAACTGTTCCAATTTTTTACACATCCATTTATTATGCTAATTTTACCACATATGCAACACAATGCCCCTTAATGCAAGAATAAAGCTTGGCATAGTTGCAATTTACAGCTAAATAACGTAGCTGGAAAATTAATGCGCAATTGAAGGAATTAAAATGCAGTAAAAACTTTCTCTACTGGTATACACAAATTAGTGCACGTTGTATGTGCACTAAATTTATGGTTTCTGCCGTGAAAATCAGGAAATTGCCACTAAATAGTATAGGTGTCTATCATATTGTGGTTGACGCTACATTGAAGATATTACATTCGTCTGTAAATAAGTTAATTCACTACGTCCTAGCAGCACAGAAGACTGATGACAAAGGAACGGTTATGTATTCCAAGCACAAATTAACTTTGTACTTTATCAACATTCTCAGCGCCCAATAGTGTTGATACTAGCAGATACAGAGTTAACGAGCGGCTACAAAACGGTGAATAAATTCAAGTCCATGTAATCAGTGTCCAAAACAATGCAATTATCCTTAATTTCAAAGAAATCACCATTATTCAATGAAAATGTCTTACTATGTCACTGTGGACAATTCACTGCTACACATTCTTGTTTCGCCTTTTCGGCGATACTAAGAGGCGCTCTCCCTTAAAAACCAATTAGCCTTATTTTGTATACTTGTGAACTTTAAACGTAAATATACACGGTGTACGGTTAACTCAGCAATTTCTTAATTATTCTTTGGTTCCTTGGTTCTGTCACGTGCCGTACAAAACTGGCAGCATCATCAGTGAGGGTACAGACGGCGAAGGATGTACATCATCCGCAACTACACAGCTTTATTCCCACTGTGAGGCAGAGCTATAGCTGAGATGACCGTGTACGTGTGTATATGGCGTGGATGAGGGCACATGGAAAGAAATTCACGACAAGAATTTATTTTATTGCGTGGTTATCAGTGCCAATGAAATTTTAAAAAATTTGGACTTTCAGTGTGCATAGCGTATGTCTAAAAATGTTGTGCAAAATTCTAGCACGAATCACTGCCCTTTTTGTACCACCTCCCAAGTCTAATTTGCTGTTCTACTAGAGATCATTTATAACTATTTATTAAGAGAATTACAGACATACAGGTAAAATCATTTTCGTCAAAGTATCAAAAAATGAAAGAAAAAAAAAAAAAAAAAAAAAAAAAACGAATTTCGAAAACTAAGCAATAAGATTTGATTTTACCACAATTTAATACAAGTAGTGTTAAGAGAGCACCATACTTAAGGAGAAATTATTTGGCAGAATGTGTTGTCCTACAGACAATACTTCTGCCATAACGTTGGTCGGGGATGTGACTGTGAAGTGGAATTGGGAAGGTACAACCACAACAAACACGGCCAGGTATGGTACGTGTGGTACGGGAGCATCGAGTGTCGCCATGCGATACCATCACCCGTGCATATCGCAGTATCACGATCACTATGCACGTAGTACCATAACTGTGAGCCGAAATATACGATAATAGGGTTTACAGCTCAGGCACCTTCCCGTAAATAGTAAATAGCTCCTGTGAGTGCGAAGAGATGCCTTCGGCGTAGTGAGAGCGCCGCCACTGGAATGTGGGCGCCTGGAGACGCGTGGTATGGCGTCACGGATCACGCTCGCTATACCATGCGGCAGTCTGATGGGAAGGTTTGCATCATGTCGCTCTGTAAGGTGTCCACAGCGAGTTTCCGCAGAGGTATCGTGAGGATGTTTCTCACTTTGTTCCTCTCGTAACACTATAAGGAACGTTGAAGGAAGCAGTCTGTAAAAAAAAAAATATTGACCGGCTTCGCGTTGCCTACTGTATAAGACCAGTTCGGATGTGTTTCAGCATGGCATTGCTCACGGCCACGAAGCAGGATCTGTTGGTGAGTGGTCTGTGGACAACAGGGTTCCAGACATTGACTGGCCAACCCAGAGTCCCGACCTTAGTCTTATCGAGCATTTCTGGGATGAACTTGAACAGGTACTGCACACTAGACTCCTACAACCCACATCACTTATAGTGTATTCGCAGTTTTTTCGCACTATTTAAATCAATACTTTAAATAATCAACCCATGTACGACGTTTTTAGTCATTTCCTAAACATAATATGTATCACAAGCATTATTGTGTTTACATAAGTAGACCTACCTTATTTTTGGGTTAAATTGAACATCAACTTATATTACATCTATAAATTATAATATTTAGTTTAGAATTGATGTGAATATAACAGGGAGGTGTGTTGTTAACGCCTATTAAGACATCGTTTTTATAAAAAATAATATTACACTGGGTGCCTACGTATGCGGTGCATTGTTCCTTTGGTGTAACTGTCTATGCTTAATTAAGTTTTGTTTGCATGGGGCGGAAGAATATTCTGGAAGTAGAACTTTACCATGATTTCATATATTTGGAAGTAACCGTGGTTGGACAATTCTACACTTGCTACAGCTCTGCAATAGTAATAAGGTGGCACGATACCTGTTTGACAGTCTCCCCCGCAGGGTGAGAACTGTTACGATAGCCAAGAGTGTGCTCGTCCCGTATGAATGTCCGCTACTCAACATTATATCCGAGGGACACCTGTAGTGCACTTTCACGTGGCTGTCCGCATAATTAGATCAGATAGAGTATAGACATATCAATAGTATAGCATCTAAAGTGCCACAGTCGTTAAGTCCAATTTATAATAACTGCGTTATAATATTCTAAAAGCACTTTGAATTCAGTAAATCGGCCCATGTAATTAAGTTTAGTGAATGTATTAGTATAGTAGTATCAGTACCCAAATTTCCTCATTTATCTTACAAATTTTTTTTTTTTTTTCACCTGAGATCCCAAAACTTCTTTCAGTGCTATTTTGTGTATTCAAGGTAACGTTTTAGCGAAATGACTATCATTATACCTTATGTGTTGGAGAAAATTATATGGGAATATTTTTAACTAATACACATATTTCGCTACACATAGAAAGATTAATGAACTTGTTGCAAACTGTTCTAAAGGAGGAATCTCGCGAGCAGCGTCACGATACAGTGAAGTACAAGGTTCGTGTGCAACGACGCCCACTGTTGCCAGATCGCAGCTATTCACGGACAATGTTGTTCCCAGGACAACAGGACCGGTAAGCAAGCATTTTGAAAAGGTGGCGGGTGAGGGGGGTTGGGAGGAGGAGATTGGAGTTGGTCAGAAAGCCGCAGGGGCAGATAACGCGCCGTCAGCAGCGAGGGAGTGAGTCTGTCGGTCAGCACCGCCTCGCTCTGCAAGCCAACGTCAATATTGACCGACACATCGACCAGCGATGTCTTTAAGCCAGTCACCATCTGCGCAAGGGGGGGGGGGGGGATGGGGGCTACTAGGTGTTGGGACCTATGGTTAAGGGGAGGGGGGAATTGAAAATCTGATCCCCGGGGCGAAATGGATGCAGCAGGCAGTTGCGGTGGGGGAAGGAGGAGGAGGGATATTTGGAGCCGAGATTGTCGAGATGCCATCTGTGTGGAGCACCTAGCCACCGAGAAGTTCCACTGCACTTGACGTGATTGTTTCGAGGTCATGTCCCGGTCTAACGACGGGTAGGGCTTGGAGAGAAGGTAGACAATATAGCGAAGATAAACACCTGCGCTATTCTCCCCATTGTTCACTTAGCGGTCAATATCACGCGCCACGTCCGGGGATGTTAGTTATAGTGCTGTGGTTAGTTTTGATGAACTAATTTTGGAAAAGACGTGACGTCACCTTAAACCGAGAGTACATTGGCTCAAAAACTGTAGTGAAAATACAGAACAATTTATAAGTTTGGTCAATGGTCATGAAATCATTAACAACTTGGCCATTCTACACACACACAAATATCGTGTTTACTGCCTCCACATTAAAGAAGTATGTCGTATGTAAACGATGAAACCTGTGTATAAGTATTATAGGGTAACATATTTTTATTTAACTGTAAATATCTGCAATTAACACTGGAGAAAACATACTTCTGATTAATTCTAATATTTGAACATAAAAGTTAGATTAAATGACCAATCTTTTGACAGTTCATATAGGTGTTGGTCCTGCCAAATGAAAGCTATAACGTTAGCAGATCTCTATCATGATGACACCTAAAGTGCTGCTCTTCCTTAAGTTCGAGTTACTCTTTCGTCAGTGGTAGGTAGTTAACTGTAGTGTAGGATTATAGGGCTCCGAGGACAAGTCGTTAATGATGTAAAACTACAACAGTACTACATCGACCAGGTCACCGAACCCCAGCGCGCACTTTCTCCTGCTCTGTCACACCGGTCAGTCGGCAGTCATCTTGGACTTTACATTGCCCTTGAACTTTGTCCACTATCTCGTTTGTAGCAACAATATTGTGATTTTACATTTTTCATTTGTTCGGCATCTATCTGGTTTCCCATTGTTACAATGCCAACTGCTATATTTTGCTATTATTGCCCGCCATCTTCATTCCCTGGTTCCTTCGACTGTTGTCCGCTACAGTCTAAAAGTGATGGCCGCAATCTTGTTTACCACAGTTTCTGATGGCCCATGCTAGGCAGCGCTAGTGTTTATATTAGTTTTTTCAACTTTAATTTAAGAACAAAGTGTCATAAAACGTATATTAGACTTTCGCTTCTGTTGAAATATATTATTTAATGTAACATAGAAATCCACTGATTGGGAGGAACCCTAAACCTGAGGACCTTGTGCTGACAAACATGTGCCCTAACTAACTGAGATTTCAAAAAATTTAACAATGAGCAATATAAATATATTTAAAAAATTATGTTTTATTGATTATGCAATAGAATAATTATCGTAAAAAATAATTTACTATCGCATTTTATTATCATATAATTGTCTTATAGCATTAAGTTATGGTAAAATCTATCTTTCAGTAATAGAGACCCTAAAAATATATCACTTTTTTATACCAGATACTAAAAATGTATAAAGTCGATAAATATATTTAAAATTTTTATATAAGATTCACCTCAAAAATGATTTTTTAATCGTTAGTAGAACTTAACCCAATGAAAAAAGCTATTTATAATACGTTGGCTATACAACTTACTTAATTAATGTTTTGTATATGAAAACATAATCCAATTTCACAATTTTTAAACTGCCAGTATAATTTAACGTACAATAAATCGATACTAGCAATATATTAAAATTTTAATGCAGAGTTTCAGAAAACTTATTAAGACAAAATAAATTTTAAAAGAATTTAATTCGTCATATTTCAGTAATTGGTTTTTATAGTTACTGATAATATCGTACATTCAGTACACAATAAAGCTGCAAAACTTTTTTTTTGCAGCATACATTGCTTCCAAGTATGTTGCATACGCACGATATTCTCCCACTGTGTCCACACCTCTACTTCCTCTACCAAACAGCCCACAAATCTCTGTCCACTACAGTTATAACCACCAAATTACTATTTTTACAAACTGTCTTTATTTAGAGTAGGCCCTATCTATCAACAACATGTTAAGAACTAAGGATATTTGTAAGCACAAGAGCACCCTCCTATTTAATGAGTACCTAATAATTGGAATGAGATGTAAAAGGTTTGAACGAGATGTAACTGATATTGGTTTCAATACAGGGACGATAAAGAGATAATGAGTTCACCTTTGAGTACGCTTAACCACAACATGTACGCATAATATAAACTATAATTATCTGCCCTAAAGTACCAGTCTTTTAAAAAGCGTAATAGTAGTTTCTCTTTGCTACACGTTACATACCACTCCGCCTCACCCCAAACTCAAAACGGTTATATACCTCACAACTAGTATTTATCATTCCGTAAATACAATCACACCTTGAAATTTGTTACATACACAAAATTTCCCTGTGAAGGAAATTCTTGCTAAGGCGCGCTCCTGCCTGATAATTGAGCTGCGTCGAAGAGTGTTTGAAACACACGTTTTCCCACAAAATTATTAAACATGCATCCAGCGGGCTTATCTACGAAAAGAACACGCACTTCATAAGAAGCCTGTTGAGTACTTTCAAGACATCGCGAGCCTTAGAAACGCTAGTCAGAGCACTCTGACATAGTAAAATCGGTATTTTGAAAGAGATGTAAAATAAAAAATTTAGGCGTCAGATACATACGAAGGTACTCGAAGATATGTATTAAACATTGCTACAGACTTTGCACTACTAAAATAATTGGGTCGCTGCTTAAAGATTCATATGTAAACGCAGCACGTAGAGAGCACTGCTCGCCAGTTTAGAACTTTGCGATTAGTGGCGTTGGCGTGCTTGGTGCACGTAGACGTGTAGCCATTATCGCTTTCGCTCCTCAAACGCGGAGAAAATCTTCAGGAATTCGGGCCTCTTGGTGTGAATAATAAAAGAAATGTGATTGCCCAAATGTTGACACTACGTATATATTAGTTGTTGACGTAGAGCTATGTTGAAAGACGAATAAAGTATTGTTGTGATGAGAGGGCGGTGTCCCGACAGGCAAGTGCAATCCACAGCCTGCTGCTTGCGACGGGCGCTGGTGCAGTCTCCACGACCCTTTTGACGGCGCTCTGTGGACGACCCGAGGCGGGTTCGCGTGCTATCCGCCAGCCTGCCGGCCAACAGAACGTTCCCCCGCTGCCTTTCAGTTCCTATAACGACGCCGCGTCCGCCCAGAGTGACGAATGAGGCCGGGGTTCGGCCTTGGGCATGTGGACACAGCTCGACGACAGGTCGCATTCCGCAGTTCCCTTGCCCCCTCCTCCTTTTCCCACCCTCATAGTACCGCACAAAGGAAGTAAATAAAACGCTGCGACAGCTTCGAAGAAAAGAACGGCCGACATAAAAGAAACGCTTGGATATTCAAAAATAATCTCCCTCCGGTTTTCGACCGCACACATATTTAATCATCTCTGGGGGTGGGAGATATACTTCTTTCACGCTCCCTCTGGCAATGTGTCGGGAATTTGTAGCACACCCTCCCCTTTCCACTCTACTACCTATCTAGTGTAGGGTTCGTAACTGCGGGAAAGAGCGGTTCATCAAAAAATAACTGCTCGAGCGGATTAGCAATTTTGGAGTGCCCCTACCCTGCGTGCAACGCAACCAGCAAAGCCGCTGTGTTTGTTTGGGTTGCCCGACGTACGGGGTTCTATCCTGAAACCTGAGTTACGCTTTACTGTTTAATGCATTTAGCCGATGGCTGTATGAATGTGGCATTTGGTATTGTATTTTTGTTTGACTTAGGTTTCAGGAAATAACAGACTTGCTTAAATTATATTGGTGTTTGCAGAGTTTCTACTTCTGACAATTCTCACAAGTGAAATATCTGACTATTTTAACCAACTGAGAATAATATATCACATTTAAATTAATTTACAAAAAAGTTGCAATAAATTGCACTGAACAATAACAAACGGTATTTATATTTCTCTTGATATTTTATTTGTGTTTATTTGCAACATTATTTTTTTACTGTTTACAGACATAATATCGTGCTTTTACAGTACAATGCAAATACTTTTGAAAACGAAACATATTCAGAGATATATACTGAAATGATATCAAAGTGTTTGCAATGTTTTGAATTTATGTTACCTATAGATTTTTTTTCGTAGTAATCATATAAACAATTTAATAATACTTGCCTACATTCCCAAACTCCTCACCATTCTATAGTGATCGCATTGATTGTAGTCTGACAACCTACTCGATAGAACGTCCATTTGTGCTTGGATATCGCAAAGAATGCAAGTTCTACGATGCAGTTAGCTTATTTATAATAAATCAAATGTATTGTAAGAGGAACAAAGAGGGTCTATTTTCTGTATAATTTAACGGGGTTTTGTAGTTACTCAACTATTTACTGCTAGCAATCCCTACTATAGTAATAACTAGGGATGACACCCTGTTTGTGCGGTAAAATAGAGGTTCGTAACAAATTACTCCAGATGTATATACTGATGATAATTCTGCATGTTCATTACAACGAACACTGTAAAAATAATGGAAAGATTACCTGACAAGTGTAAGGTAATATTCGCAAACTTGTGGGGGAAACACAGTTTTCCATACGTGTAAGGTAAAATTACCGCACTGAAGAGTGTAATTCACGTACATCGTAGTGAAAAATCTTATACATGGATGGGAAAATTATCATACGACGTGCGGATCTCCGAGTCGATTTGTAACTGTTTGATAATTGTATAATATATATTTTCTACCTTAAAATTAATTTTTGTTGTCCAGTCATACAAGTTGTCCAGCATGGTTCTTTATATGTAAGGTATAATAATCGCACTCTGGAGTAAAATTCTCTTAAATAGCGGTGGAAAATCCCATAAATGGATGGGGAAGTTACGTTATGACGCGTGCATATCTTCAACATTTTCTCAACAGCTAAGTGGGAGGAAACGGTAGAAACATTTTAACACACTAATATTCACTTCTAATGTCATGTTGTCGTGGTGTGAAAGATAGCGCATCGGCCTATCATGATACAGGTCGCTGTTTCACGCCCGCCCACCAGCAAGTGTCGAGGATTTTTGGGTTAAGATTTCGGTTGTTATTCGTCAGAGGATATAAGAATTAAAAAGAAAAATTGAACAGTACCAGTGTATTTTTAAATATAATTTTATTATACAATATAGTTAATATTACCTTACTTGTATGGGATTTCCCCCCACTTTTGTCGGGTACTTTTCCCGTACGATTAGGGAATAGTACCTTACTTGTAATGTAAATTTACTTCACATTTGACATGTAATTTTACCTTTCATGTAGAGGAAATTAGCTTCCCCTGCATGTAAGGGAATTTTACCTCAATTTTTTACAGTGAAAAAGCTGCTTTGTTTAACAAGTGGACCAGGCCATTTTCGAGATAACAGCACACGAGCAAAACCAGACTGGGGGTAGAGCTTACACGTGAGCACGCCACGTTAACACTGACTGTGGGAGAAGCCGTCTTGACTCGAGTCAACTCGTGCGAGTTTCTAAGTTTGCCCTTCCGACCTATTCATCGCGAAGTACATTTTGAGAGGAAACATGTCACTTGAATTACAAAGAGGGGGTATTGGGAATCGAAGTAATAAGCGGCACAAACAATGTTTCTCTCTGAGGCGATCCAGTTAAAATATTACCCTCGACTACTTTGCGATGTAGAGCTTTGACTTGTAGCCTAGTGCAATTACAGGGTTTCGGTGGCTTCATATTTCTGAGATACTTGACAGGAGTGCCCACACGCAGTATAAGCCTATGGTGTGGGAGATCCGCTGGATTCTGTGTGTTCAAAACTTCCTCTGGGAAATGAATACTTTTACGAAATTTCTAGACAATAGTACAGTCTATTTCTAAGGAACTTTAAAACCCGCGGTTAATTATTTTTTACTGTACTCTCGCACAGTTTCCCATTAGTGTAATGATCAATTATGTACACGCATTCTTTAAACCTCTATTTCACACCTTTAGGGGTTGAATTTTGAAAATAAATAAATAAAATCCCTACATAATAAAAGTTTAGTTCAAAATTCATGTTTCTAGTACCAATGGTTGAGACTGGGCGTTGTTGTGCGAGTCTGTCAGTTAATGTTTCATTACATAAAAAATTATTTGTTGTTAATTTTCTCGTTATCTATGGTGAACCCTATAGTCCCAGGTGTGTCCACCAGATCAAACTGTGATCTTTTTTATACGTGACACTCATCTTCGTCACTAGTTTCGTCATCGCTGGATATCATTCACTAACTGTTAAGTACAATTATATTTGTCTATGGTATACAGATCATTTAATTCTACACGATTTTGGCATAAATTGTTCTTCTTAGCCAATATTTTGTAAAAGTGCTCCAAAGGGTTCTCATTTCCTGTCCCAATTACCAACTGCTTCAGGACTCTTTCTTATTTTCTCAATGAGTCATTGAATAATAATTCTACTTTTTGTAGATTTATGAAACATTTTTCTTCTTCACGTCTCTGCTTGTTATCGAAATGCCCAGTTCTTCCTCCCACCAATCATTTAGTGAGGCGAGTAGTAGGGGCATGAGTGTCCTAGGGAACTTTTAATTAATCGGACTATCGATTTGATATCAAAGGGTTAATTAAATTGACTGGAAGGGTTAATCCAAATTTAATACGATCAAAAACAGAAAACGGTTAAATTTATCGAAAGGATTAAATTTTGTAAGGGGTTATATTTATTGAAAGGGTTGGTTTTTTGTTTTTGTACTTCTTTCTTTCTTTTTGGATTGGGGGGGGGGGTAACAGGAGCTCTGGCATGTCCTCACCCTTGGAGCTCTGGCAGCCGAATGACCAGAGTAGTGGGTTACAATGTCTTATATAGGTGTAGAGTTAACTAATTTTGAGGTGTTTGTAGGGATGTTTGTGGCTGATAGTCAATTTTTACGAATGTATTTAACACACGAGAGAAATTCAGAGTGTTTAAAAGATTTCTAAGGGCAGCCTAAGAGTAAATGTTAGATTTGGGGGGGGGGGTGGATAATACTTGTAGATGGTAGATAGGCGACGTTGAAAGATGCGATTTACATGTTAAACGATCTGTTTTCGAAATGTAATTAAACATTTGAGAATTTCAGAGTGTTCTACGTATGAATAAATTACATACATCGAATCGGAAATTTCAAACGACTACGTGAATAATAAGTGGAATTCGTGAGTCTTAAGTGTAACATGAGTATCGAGCTCATAAATAAAATTTACACGAGAGAGAATATTAACTATGTGAATAACATGTGATGTCGACAAGTGCAAACTCACAAAACGAAATCCAGCTAGTCAGTATGAATAAATAACATGTACAAATCATACGATCCAGCCTGGTGAATGTTATCTTATGGCAAAAAACTCTGAATATGATTTAAGCCAGACACAATATCTTATGTCTATTCTGATAAGTAAAATATATAACTATAGAAAAATCATACGCAAATGATATTAAAATAAGTCTGTCCGATCTACGTAGCACTTACCTAGAGCTGTGAGTAGATAAGTCTAGTGCAGCCGATAGACAACTGTATTTAAATTACAGTAAATGTTTATGAAATTCACTGCAATTGTTATCGCAAATGTTATTTTCGTTTACCGAACACAGAAATCAATTACTTATCACAAACGCAATATATCGATCTGAAAAAAATTAGTTAACAAAGGAAAAATGTTTCCAGATAAAACACTTCTATATTAAATCGCGGCTATCACTAGAGATGAGGGTAAGTAAATCTCTTGCCAATTTAAGTGTAAATATAGGGTATTTTTACATAACATGAGTTTTATTTTATTTAAAAACTTGTTTAAATATATTATGTTTGTCTGCTTCTCCAGAGATCATCATGTTGTGTCTAGAACAGGAACTCTTGTAATCTGTGTATATGAAAAATTAAACATTAAAAAAAAATGTTTGCTGGACTGTGTTCGGTGCAGACGTAGATTGTAGGCAAGGGGGGACAGAGGTCATTACTATCTTCCTCTGTGAAGGTATGCGAGGGTCACTTTCAATATATTCCCCTGGGGTGTCACTAAAGTTGGTCAGCCGGCTGTTGTGTCCTACTCCAACTTCAGCGGACCAAGGTTCTCTGAAGATACTAACATGTTGCCTCATTCCTTTGCAAAACTTCATTTATTCATTCAGATATGTTTGATTTTATCCATAATATTTTTTTTTTGTAATTTCCCTCAGCCCTTCAAAGTAAGTTAGTTTTTTAATCAAGTTTTAATTTATATGATTGTAAGTATTTTTGAAGTCAATAAAGCAAGCAATGTTATCCTGAATTTTTTAATACAAGTCATGAGCTCACCATTGTTGATAGACACCTTATCATTTCTCTTCACTACTATTAAACCATCACTCATTTTACATAAGATGTTGTTGAAAAAAGTTAGTAACATTAGGTATAAAAAATATAAATAAATAAAAAGACACACGCTATTCACTTTTAACATTGTATTATTAAAAATTATTTTCAAAATAATTCTTTAAACTAAGTATTTACAATATAACACAAGAAAGTAATAATTTACAACAAACATTTTCACTATCATCTTTCAATCAAATTTTTTATAGATATATATGCAAAACAATTTTGCACATAATTTAAAAACAATCATCTTATAACTAAATTACAAAAACAATACATTTTACAAAAAAACTAGATATTTCTTCAATAACATAGTAACAACAATTAATTTAAAAACTAAAAGACAGTTCATCAATAACATTTTATCGTAGATTTCTTTTACATCTGAAACTTAGCACAAGTACTGTTACTAAAACTATTATTACTATTGCTACACTACTATTACAGAACCTACAATTACTATTGGTACACCATTGTTACTAAAACTACTATTACTATTGCTACACTACTGTTACAAAAGTGTTTGTCATATATTACAAGATTTAAAAAATATTTACAAAAAAATTATTACCGAAACATTTACAAATATAATATATTTGTTGTAGTTTCCTAATCATTTACAATATTTCTTGCGACACGCTCAGGAGGTGTGTTCGTAGACACGCACAGAGGGGAGTTCATTTGTCTCATCTGGATAATTCTCACCCACACATGCCAAGTGACTGAGGCAAAACACTCACACACAGTTTCCACTGGGAATTTGATTTTTTCTTTGAAAAGAGAAATTGGATAATGTACACTTGTATCAACAGAGTTGTTATTGAAGTTATGTAATGCCTCACAAGTAGGGAAACAGGGAGCAACAGCGATGATGATTCAACAGGTGTTAAAATATTTTAATTAGTGTAGTCAGCTGCGATGACTGTGAAATAGGAGGTGCGTGTGATGTCAGCACATGATTGTCTTTGGCGTTGTTGGGTGCTGGGATGTATTGTATTTATTGTAGCATTGAAACTCTTATATGGAGGAAAATAAAAAAAAATTATCAGGTATTCGATAGTGCCCCCCAAGGTAAGGTTGATATTCTATCTGCCTGAATGTACCGCTTATCATTCATAACTGGCAACACTGCCTTTGTTATGCATTTGGTGTAGACTTCATTAGCATGTTAAAGGAACTGATATTGGGTTCCCATTACCCTTGTGAAATTTTCAAGGTAATCTTGATAATCCTCGTACCTGAGTAATTGCAATACCCTTCCCCTTACGAATACATTACTCATTCACAACAACATATGCATAAAGCTTAGGACTTAAACCCACAAAGTGTGTGATTATGCACCCGGCACATTCATCTTTCACCACCCTGGTACGGCCTTTGATCCTGTGAGGGAAACCTTGCGGGTTATCGAGTGCATAGTTGGGTGTATCAAACCACGCCTTTCAATCTGGGGTAATTATTTTATATATGTCATCACAAGCAATAGAGTATACTAAGGAATCGATGTCACAATACAGGAGGTGTAAAGCCGGTGGAAGAAATTTTGTACATATGTACAGATAGTGAATGCATAGAGTGTTAATTTTGAAAGGTCGAGAATGGCAACACCAATGTACAAAGGTTTGTTGAACGCAACAGAACTCTTTGACATCTCGATAAGGAACAAGTTTTCATCGATGATCTGCTGCAGCCAATAGCTGGTACGTTAGATTTGGCAAAGCTTTCACAGAGGCTTGGGAATTTGAAAAGGAATTGTTTTCTGGCTCCCTTGGCGAAATATCTCTAATCGACTCGAAAGTCGGATGTGAAATGGTTGCAGTGGAGTTAGTAAAACAAAATTGTTATGTTCATGGAAACAAGGCAAGAGTGCACAAAAGTGTATTGTGCAAACTGTTCCGAAAAAGTATTTAAATTGCAGGTGAAATGTGATGGAAATAACCATGCTATGAAAATATTTCTTTTAATTTTTTCCTAATATTACCTTCATTAAATATACGTTTATCTTGTAAAATATTTCCAATCATGTGGTTTGTGTGTAAATACAATGTATGTGTAGATTTTTTATTTTTTTTTTGCAATTATGATGTGTGTATATATACACATATATAATGATCGTCGTGTAAGTATGATGTATTTATATGCAATGTAAAATAAATATTTTCGTTAATAAGTATTTCTTATTAATATTTAAATAATTTAGAAAAATGACGAGGTATTGCTGCTGCTGGATACGGGCGATACAGAGAGAGGTTGTCTTGTTCAGCATGACAGAGAAAATGTCGCCAGTAGTTGTCATATGGCGATTCGGGTGCGAGAGGTTGGGGCTGGAGGATCTCAACTTGGATGACGTCATACTGCCGCCATGTTGGATTCCGGACTTCCCACTATGTCATTATGGTCACCCAATCGCCATATTTGATTCCTCAATGTTACCGCCATCTTAGTAGCTCTTCCTCTCCTAGGGTTTTCCAAACTCTCTTATTTTTCCCTTTTGCATTCTTTCTTTTCCTTCTTATTTCCTTTCACTCCTATTCTCACTTTACATTGGCTGTTACTGGAGGCCACCATCTTTTTTTTTCATTTGTTACACTAGTTCTGGCTTTGGCCACTAAGAGCGCTGCATCTTGGTTCTGGATTTAGCCATTATCACTCTCATTCGATTAGCTGTCATGTGCCATATGGGTTCTGGCATTGTTCGCTTTTTTTTATAACTTAAAATACCATCTGGAATAGTGCGGGATCGAACTGCCGGACCTTGGTTCGCTAGAGTTACATCTTAGACCACTCGGCTATCGCAACATGTGCTGGGACAAAAGTATATTATAAGTATATAGCTTAGGTTGTATAAATAATATATTGCTTCTAATTAAAGAAATTCTATTTTTATTTCTTCTATAAATTTTAATGTTTTAATGTTTTATTTATAATTTTTTAAGTATTTCTTTTTAATATATTATTTATAATTATATTTTTTGTTATTTTGGGTTTAACTTACATATTATATATTATTTAGGTTTAAAATATATGCTTTTGAAGTATTGTATTTTTTATTTTAAGTATTTTAAATATTTTTTAATCTATTATTTTTCATTATATTTTTTATTATTTTTATTCATCTTGCATATATATTGTTTAAGATTTAACATTCTCGATTAGTAACATTTGCTACACTGATAACTTATACATGTTTGACTCCACCGTCTACATAGATCCTCCATCCCTTGCTAGAGTGTGCGAATCATCAGTGCATATATTTATATACGAATTTAAAGATGCAATTTTCCATACACGAGAAGTTATATCAAAAATTATCGTAAAGTATATTCCAGGCAGGACTTTTGAAAACATATTCAATTTTCAATACTTTATTTTTTAGAAAAACATTATTTTTGTCATTCTATTTTAATTTAATCGATTAGTTTTTGATTTTGTCCAAAAATTAAGTTGCCTAGCCTCGTAACCGCACACACACGCACGCTCCGATAGGCTTGCAACCCAGCTCCGACAGGTTCGCCAGGGCAGACGCCCTGCAGCGACCCACCAAAGTGATATCATCAAGTAGTGGCATGACGTGACATCATCAACATACATCACGTGGGGAAGGTACACAGTATAAATAACCGCGAGACACTGGGTTGACTAGCCTTGTACACAGTCATCTAGGAATCGATGCATTAATAAATAAGTAGAATTATTAAGTTTAATTTTAATTATTATTTCAATGATGCCGAAAAATTATTCTTTGAAAATATAGTAAAAATGTATCGAAAATGTATTTGCAAAGTAAATTCAGTTCAGAAAGCTTAACTTTTGATAATTGCACTCTTTCTCATGACAGCTGGTAACATTTAAAACAGAAAAAAATTTCAGGCTTGGATGAGATACGAACTCGCAACCTTTCTAATAAGAGTCCTACATACTAACCACAAGCTTACCACGACCTCACATTCAGCCAAGTGATTAAAACTTGTATATAAGTTTCAAATGTAGCAGCTACATTCCCTCGTAAAATTACAGAAATATTGTTAATGATTTTTTTTCAACCAATTAATATGTGTGATAATAATACTATATTTATGAGAAGTTTGTTTTTATAAAGCCTTGCTATGTGCTGTGTTATAACATCTTGTAATTTTCAGTCGGAGTCTGAATTTTTAAGTTCACATGTAATTATTTTCAAATTTATTATTTTTTTAGTAATTATGTAGCAAGTCGGTCTGTAAGCAAGTAAATATTTATAAGCAGGTGGATATAATTTGCGATCTATTGAAATCAGGCTCGTGAAACTAAATTATGGAAGCAGGATTTTTAGCTCCAGGAATGTATGTTTAAGCCCTATTTAAACTTACCTAATAATTTATTAGGCATATGTCATACCAAATGTATAATTTAACATAATTTGAAGTGTATATTTTTTTAAGTTATGCTTAAATTTTATGTAGAGTGCAGAAAAAAGTCCTCTCAAATTCATTTCAGTCTCATATCTTCTAGACTAAAAACATTGCAATGGTAATTATTTATTATCTCAACTATTTCTTCATAGACATAACTTTGCTACTCAGATATTATTCAATGTATGTATATGTGAATAAACCAATGCCATTACATTATATATATAATAGTTTCATATATATATATATATATATATATATATATATATATATATATATATATATATATATATATATATATATATGCAGAACATAACTCCAGCATGAAACTTCAGACATTATCATTTATATATTTACATACTTCAGACTACAAACATAATCCTTAATTAATTCCACACAATTCACATAGTATTTTTACAGCAGCACATAATTATAATAAACTGCTTATACACAGCTCAATACAGTCCAATCTAGCAAGCATCTAACCAGAATCCTGGTCCATATATTCTTCTCGACAAAGTTTTAACAACTTCCACGGTCAAACAGCTCCTTAAAATGAACCTGATAGCTTATATACTCGCAAGCAGGCACCTTAACATTCAAAGTACCATACAATGTACCTCATGCATACTATTTGCTCTACCAACCATCACCAAACTTACATAGGCCCGCAATACATTTTTCTTTTCAAGTTTAACATTTTAAGTATATACATACATATTAGCTAACACATAATATGTTATTGCTATCCTAGACTTAAGTATTTAGATGTAGGTGACTTCTATGTTAAACTTTAAAAATATTTCCTACTCCTATGTAATGTAAAGCTTGTAAATTATTTTTCCAACACACCATCCCATAATCAAACAAATAAGTCTCCACTTCACTAATCTAAGACAACCTAACCTTACGTCACCTAACGTAACCAATACACTCTAATTATGTACGTACGAACTGTGAATAATTGTTATCCTTTTAAAAATAGTAAGTATATTTTTTTTAGAAAAAATTTTATGAAAAGATGTACCTATGGAACTATGGAGATTTGGAGCTATGGAGCTATGGAGCTTTGGAGCTATGGAGCTACAGAAATATGGAGCTATGGAGCTTTTGAGCTCAACTTGTTCTTATACCATACACCATGCTGGCTGACACCAGACAAAATACTATAACCACACATACCTTACACTGCTAACTCAAGAATGCCTTAGCATTACATGCATACATAATGTCCACACCATTCAACATACACCAACAATCGCAAGACAGATATTCTGTAAAACATATCACCCAACATACAACCCATGATAACCCAAGCTTGCCAACCAAATATATAGTCCACACCAACCTACAACACAAATATTCTTAATATCTGTCAAACCATAATTACTGGCTGATACCTAGACAACCAACATGCCATCATCTATAAACAAAGAAAGACACAATACAACCATACCACCTAACACATCAATTATATTATCCATTGTAACGCAAGTGTATTAAGGAAATACAGTTCAGACCAGCCCATAACCTCTCTTCAGTATAGCTCAGCATTTGGAGGCGTTCAGACTTGCGCCGCCCGGTGGATTGTTGGAAGGGGCGAGGGGGAGGGAGAAAAACAAAGTACCCTTTTCTGCAGCAAACATATTGCTTCTTTTTCAATAGTAACCCCTCTTCAAATAAAATAACAGTGAATTAATCTGAGATACCATATACAGACAGCAGTAAATAACCAAATAGACTTTCTAACCATGTCCATTAACGGTGTTCTGTAAAAACACCAACCCCATAATAGCAGCATTTAATCATACTCCAGGAAATTGTAGGCATCACACATTTCACCAGCTGGCGGGACGAAGAATAAACGTTCAGGAAGTACAGTCTTTGGCAGGACAGGAGTACTCACATAAAATTGCCTGAGTTTGCTAAGTGACACACATGTAAGTCTTGAAGCAGGGCTTCAATTCTCCCATACCCTAGAAGAGAGCTGCAGGGTTCTCTTCTCCGAACCTGGAGAAGCTGATGGATGACGCCCACAGTAGAAAACAGCCGATGACGAAGAAGGAGTGGCCAGGTCCTCCCCCGTATCTTCTGCTCTTGAACTCCAGTTACTTTGGCAGGGTGGAAAGGAATATGGAAAACAGAAAAAGGACTACGGAGGAGATGTCCGCCTAAACTAACCTACCGAAACTTCTAATAACGACCTCTTGTTTTTGTGCACCGTAAAAAAATATACGAGGTGGATATTCTTTGCTTACCAATCCATAAAAAAACTACTGCTTGTAGCTTTACTCATTTAGGAACTAATTAAAAATAACACATATATTTAGCGAACCTCTAACAAAAAGGAAAATAACAATATTTTCAGTACCTTACTTCAAAATACATTACCATACAGTGTGAACCCTCCCAGAGTGGTGACAGTGCTCCTCTTCAGGGTGCGGGGGCTGGCCGATCTTCCAATGGCTGATGAAAAATCTTAATATTAGAGACATGGCTTTTTAAAAACTTTTCCTTTGCTGGGTCCTGCAACAACACTGACATTGGGGTAATAAAATTAACAATGCAACATGTGCCATCGTACTTAAGGCTTAATTTTGCTGAGAAGGAATCAAACTTTTTTGATAAATGAGTCTTTACTAGAACTAAGTCACCAACCTTGTAAGAAACAGGATCATATTGCTCGTCCTGCGCCCTACGAATATGGCGATAGTATTCCTTGAGCGCTTGGTAGCATCCTCCCAGAATTAATTTCGCTCCCCTACATCTACATCAAAATGTAAGCCCCAGGCATTAACAAGAGGATGCCATAATCTCCGACCAAAGAACACTTCCTGTGACGTCAAACTTGTAGCAGCATTTACACAAGAATTCATGCCAAAATTATGACATAGATCTCTTTATCCTAATCTGTGTCAACAACATGATGAAAGGCAACAAGTGCAGCCTTAATGGTACGAATATACCGTTCTGCCATGTTAGCTTGATGGTGATAAGGGGTTGTATGGGCCAAACAAACGCCCTAAGGAAAAGCTAGATTTGATAACTCGGTGGAAGTAAAGTTTCTCGCGTTTTCAGTAAACAACTTGGGCGGGTGAACCAAAATAACAAAACACTTGTTCCTGCAAGATCTTACAAACAGTAGTGGCCTTCTGGTCTCTTATGGAGAATAACAAAACAAACTTTGAAAATCCATCAACTAGAACAAATAAATAATTAAAACCCTTCTTAGATTTCAGGAGAGAGCCAAGTACATTCATATAGACTCTTTCCCAGAAAAAACAAGATGGTGAACTACTAAACTGTCTTTGGACCTTTACCTGCTGGCACAAAGCACACTGTTTCATCCAATCTCTAATTTCTGATTGCATTTCTGGCCAAAAAATTCTTGTTCAATATGCTGCAAAGTGCATTCTTACCCCTGATAAGCGCCCAAATATGTGTTATGGAAATAATCAAACACCATTTACCTCACTGCCTTAGGTACTTATATCTTGAAAACTTCCTTACGTGAAGCTTTGCCAATAATCCCCTTCTTCACAATAAAATGAGTGAGTTCACCTAGCTGGATTTTATGCCACAACTCCACACATTCATCATCATTTTGCTGCCAAATCTTAATGTGAATCTAAGCCTCCGGAACTTGCTTCAGAATATTTACTTGCTCCTGAATTTCTCCATCACACACAAGCTCGTCAGGGTCAAACATTCTAGACAAACTGTCTGCTACACAGTTGTCTTTTCCCTTTACATTAACTATATGAAATGAAAAATTACTAATGCATTCGATCCAACAGCCTAATTTACCCAAAAGTTTCTTGGATTTCCAAAGCCACAATAAGGCTTGGTTGTCTGTACACAGCTTAAAATGAGAACGCTCCAGATAATCGGAAAATTTCTCAACCCCAAATACACAAGGCAGAGCTTCCTTTTCAGAAGCAGAGTACTTTCTTTCGGCAGATGTTAATAGCCGATTAACATAAGCAATGGGAAAAACACTATCCGCATATTCTTGTTACAAACGGCGTCTAATGCCAGGGAGCTTGCATCTACGTACAATACAAACTTACGGTTAAAATCAGCCGATCTTAAGACTGGTGGAGAGGCCAAACAAGTTTTTATTTCCACCAGAGCCGCCTATTGCTCATCTCCACACAAAAACTCTTTTCTCTTATGTTTTAAATGATAAGCGGTTCGGCCAATTCGGCAAGAGATGGAATAAATCTGGTATAGTAGCCTATCATGCCCAAAAGTATATTACACCATGTAAGTTCTTCGGACGAGGAAAGGAAAGCACACAGCTAATACGATCAGAGTTTAATAACAATTTTCCTTCACTGAGAATAAATTCCTACACCTTCACATGCTGGATACATAAGGTGATTTTCTCTGTATTCACAGTCAATCCCGCATCCAAAATCTTCTGTAGGATTAACATAACATGTTCCTGGTGCAACTCCTTAATCTCACTGTAGATCACAATATCATCCAGATAGTTAAAGACAAATTCAGCTTTTTATGGCAATAAGATAGTCTCTAAAGCACAAGAAAGTGCCTGGGCCCCAAATCAAACACCAAAAGGGACTCTGGTACATTCAAGAACTCCCCGAGGAGTAACAAATGCAAGGAATTTTCGGGCACCTTGGTGCAACAAAATTTGGTGAAAGGCCTGATTCAGATCTAATACTGTAAAATACCTAGCCTTCCCTAATAACCGAAAAACATGGATTACTCTAGGTAAAGGATAAGGATCAAGTTCGATTCTTTTTATTGTTTTGTCCGTAGTCTATCTCTAACTGAAAATTGCCAGGCTCTTTTTTGTTTACCAAAAATGCCGGGCTCACATAACAAGTAGAATGCCTAATAACATCCTCATCAATAAAGGGATATAGCACTCTGTAAAAGTTTGTCTCTTAGCTGGACCTACACTATAGGGATGGCACGTAACCAGGCTGTTGTAGGTCAGTACCAAATCACGCACATATTGATTACATACTCCCAGTTTGTCTGTTGTTACTCAGTGTGCCTTCATGCATATTTAAATAGGCAAGATTGCTGTGGAGGAAATCTACGCCCAAAATTATATTGTGGCTTAAGTATGGTAAAATGAAAAATTCCCTCGTCCAGGATAAATTACCCATGTGTATACTTATTGTCACACAAGCACATGACTGCACCAAACCTCCGTTTGCAAGACTAAAAATAGTTTTCTCATTGTGTTCAACAGTCATAACGCCTACTGGATGTTCCCTAAACAACTTATTAAAAAAGCCTGATTGATCAAGGACACTGAACAATCACTATCAATCAGGGTGGGTTCTTCATCTGAACCTAGCTTCACTAGGACAAATTGTAAGTTAATATTTCTGGGTTTGGAATTTTCTTAATTTTCTTCTTTGACTTACGGAAGTTCCTTTCTTTGGTACTCGTTTTCATAAGGAAATTAACCTCTACCCTAGTCACTTTGTTACCACTCACAGTTTGGACATGCCAAATGTTAGGTTGATCTTGATTAGGACATTGGGCTTTAAAATGGCCAGGCTCACTGCATCCAAAACACCTCACAGGAGATCTACTCTTTTCCACTGACTTAGTCTGAGAATTATCTGCTAGGACCATACAAACCTTACATTGGTATGCTATGAGATTAGATTGACCACATTTAAAACAAACTATTTTTTTGTGGCCTTGGGGAAACTTATATACCTAGCATGAACACTACTAATCGCACTTCCTATACAATCTTTCACCTGCATGCGCACATATACATTGTGAAAGAACCGTCTCAGCGAGCTCAAGATATTCAGTCAATCAGCTGATATTACATAAGGCTGATACTGCAGCAGCACATGATCGGTAATGGTCTCTACAAACTCAGATTCCCTATATGGCAATCCGAAGATCTCTATCAGACATTCTATTTTGCCTAAATATGCCAACAAAGAATAACCTGACTTTTGATTTTGTTGGAGAAACAAGTGTTGTAAATGGTCATTAATATGCTCACTATCAAAAAACTGAAATATTTCTTTAGCTACAGTGCCCCAAGGTGAGCCCAATTCTTTAGCTCTAATGATAATAGGCGGTAGCTCACTAGGAAGATGAACCACTAAAACGCCCAAAAGATCTTGCAAACCAAAGGCCTGTGATTTTACTATTAAAGTAACTTGTAGAAACTTTACCACATCGACCGCAGCACAACTACTAAGAGTAGGAATATCATCCAAAATCTTTCCTACATGTTTTCTGCCTACCGAGGAAAGTATACCAACTCTGAGAGAAAATGCAGATGACTCACCACTAACCTTCATTCCCACCACAAGTAGGATCCTGCACCAAACCACGAGCTAAAATTCCAGTTCGTCCAAAGTCGTTTCCTACAGCAAGTTTGAAATATGAAGTTTTTTGAGCAGCTGCATTAGAGTCTCTTACACATTTACTGCAACCAAGAGGTACCTTTAAACATTTTCAAATCAGCAGTTGATTTCCACTCAATAACAAACAAAACGAACAAAGGCAATGGAATGTGTTCAACTCTGCCTTAAGTAGAGTGGCACAGTTTTCTGTTACGCCCCTTTAGGGTGTACAAGGGCTAAAGGAAGGTAAGGAGAAGGATGCACACAGGTAAAAAAAATCAAGAAAGGGAGGACACAAAATTCCAAATCAATACAAATATATTAGAGCCCATCTATACATTATCACGAAGCACAACAACATTGCAACTTGATTTAAAAAATATTAATAGCATCTGTAAATTTCTTTTACTTGCTACCAATCGGTAAACTAGGGGAAGGAGCGAACACACATGCACTGGAACAAACAGAGAAACAATAATATCAATATTTCCTGAGAAATCACCCAACCTGAATAAACACTTAATCAAAACCCATTAAAACACATAATATGGCTCCCTGAGTACAGCATGCACCACTACAAATTCAAAAGTAATGTTCTTCTGATAATTCACTAAAAAGTACAACATGGAATACTAATTTCAAGAATAACATTCTTAAGGAGCAAAAACCTTCATTACATTTAACCAATAGCATAAAGGCATGCCATAAATATTCCACTAAAATCTTTGGCATTAAAATTCTTTCGGCTAATCGTAGTCCAGGCGACCACATCCACAGTACGCCAAAATACGGAAGAATCCATCTCTTACAAAAATTCCCATGAAAATACAATATTGAAAATTCACACACTCAAAACATTGAAGAAACACTTCCCTATAAAAATCTGTATACACAAAGATCGTTAAAAAAAAAAAAAAAAAAAAAAAAACACACTCTACCAAAAAGGAAATTCTTTCCCCAGCATCACAACAACTACGTTCATTGCAATAATTAACTTGAGTAGTAATCACATTATGCAAAAACGCAGCTCGAGAAGGTTAAGGAGACAGCGTGAATAGCGGAGAGGCGTATGGTAGGTGCCAGAGTGTGCGAGACTGAACTCGTTGCCAGTAGTCGCCACAAGACAGCGCTCGGCTGCGCCAGGAGCGGCACGGGCCTCTCTTCAGTATAGCTCAGCATTTGGAAGTGTTCAGACGTGTGGCACCCCGTTAGGTAGTGGGGGGAGGTGAAGAATACTAAGTACCTTTTCTTGCAGAAAAAATATTGTCTCTTCAAATAGTAAACCCTCTTCAAACAAAACAACTGTTTATTAATCTGGGCTACCAAATACAGACGTGGCAAATAACCAAGCAGACTTGCTAACCAAAATCATTAACATCATGTAGTTCTTTAAATACACCAACCCCATAATAGCAGCATTTAATCACAATCCAGGAAATTGTAGGCACCACACAATTCATCAGCTGGTGGGACAAAAAATAAACATTCAAGCAAGACAGTGTTCGGCAGGACAGGAGTACTCACATAAAATTGTTTGAATTTCCTAACAGACACGCGTGTCAGACTTGAAGCAGTGCTTCATGTCTATACCAGCCATTCAAGAAACTAATTGTACAAATAGGTATTACCGATAGGTTATAACATTACGATGTACTAGCTATTAAAAAACCAAACAATTTAGGCAGCCCACATTGGCAGACAATAACATCAGGTTACTACATCCATTCTAACCATTCCAATAGACCATACCAAACAAAAACTTACAAGTCAGACATAAAAAAAACATATAACGAATAGATGCTACTATAAAAGCCATGCAGAGAGGTCATACAGTGTAAACATTCTAAAATCATCTCTACAAATATTAAATCTACATATAATTTATATTATTATCAGTCTGACCAACATAATATTCAATCCATACATTTCGATCTTCGATACTAACCATCACACATGTCATCATACCTCCTGCCTACCTGTTAAAATACCATACAGTCACGCCTCACTCAGAGACAAAGCTATTCCTTCAAAATAAACTCCCTTCTTCCGTCAACCAAAACTACTGAAATATTTCCTCTTTTGCTTAAGATATGGTCATGGAACAGGAAATGAGCCGTGTTGACACCATCTCGGGCGTGGTGCACACTCAGCGCGCTCGGACAGTGCGAATAGTGGGAGAGGAGTGAGGCCATTAGTTGCGATTTTTGTTTAAGCATGCAGTGTAGGACGCCTCGCATTACCGCATCCTTGACGTGTTTCTTTGCACGTCTTACAGTCTCTCTGGCTTGCTAGAATGCACTTTTATTAAACTATAGTTTTAACTATACCTTATAATTGCATGACTGTGTATAGCTGTATAACATATTTAACTTAATAACTTGCGTTATTTTAACCTCTTCTTATCATTACGTCTCTATATTCAACATGTGGTCAATATAGAGTTTTCTATTTATTTACTTAAATTTTATCATCTCGTACATTGTTCTGTCCTTTCTCTGACCTGCATAAAAATGTTGTGATTTACTTTCGTGCTCTCATCTCTAATGCATATCTTCACTATTGAATTTTTTTTTTTGCGTTTGCAATATAGCACAATAAATACTTTAATTAACTGTCTATAAATAACATTTCCAAATACGCACTATCTTTTATTTATGTTCGAATAGAACTGAGTTATTGCTTTCATTAAAATATCGTAGCTTTAAACATGAATACTTCATAATTTACTTCACGAGATAAAATTCTTAATATTTATATTTTCACTTTTAAACTCACTCTCGTTAATGGCCACTTGTGTAATTTACTGTCACCTAAGATTTATATTTTAACGAATATTGAAGATTCTTTATAATTATTTTATTACTCCCCGCGGCGATTTTGTTATTTGTACTCTAATGTGGCATTGCCACAAATATTTACGTCAATTGATAATGCTTAACTTATACCTTAATACTGCCATCTGTGTGTGCTGTTTACACTTATAATTACTTAATTAGTACTTAGCTTAATACTCATTCTATAGCATAACATAGCTAATTAATTACATACATTTATTCTAGTTGGACATAAGATTATTTACATAAGCTTATTCTAGTTCATCATAGAAAATATTTACATAAACTACCTTTTCCTCTAAAGGTTTAGTTTAGCATCTGGTGTAACATAGAAAACTATTTACATATCATACCTTATGTTCTAACGGCTTTTCAATTGGCTCAACTATATCGCAACTTATTTACATTTCAGGTCTTATCGAGACGCACACTTTTTCTGTGCTGCCCAGAGTTTGACGCATTGAGGCCTAGTTGCAGTGCCCTCGGTGGCACACTGCATAATCACATATGTTTGGGATCCACAGTTAAACTCCCAGCGCATTAGAACCCTTGCACTGCCTGGGAGCTCCTCCACAGGACAATATAGCAATATACATATACCTAGAACTTATTAAATTCGGGTCAGTTTCCGACATGTGCCCAGTCTGTTTCTACGTTCGTGCGTGAAATGAACCATGTATTTGACCTTTAAGTGTACCCGATATTAGTAAATAATGAAAATTAATTTCGAGAATCTCTGATGCCTGAAGGGGAGTATGTTAAGGAAATAAGTCTACCATGATGCTTTTTTCCGGTGCGTATTACTCGCACGTACAAACAGCTTGTATTGCACTGACCTTGCCGAGTTTCAAAAGTTCATGTCCCTGCGGTATCGCGTGACGCTGGTGAACCTAACATATAGCAGGACTAAATACTAGCCGCCTTTATTATTACTACCACTTTTGACATACTGTTAATATTTACACATTTAATACTATTTTCTGTACACTAATTTCTATATGGACTCATATTTCAGCTCTTGTTTTAATCTGGCGATGATACTATTTACATTAGCAATATAACACTCTAAACTGTTTCTTAATTACATTTATATACACGTACTTTGCACACAGAGACTTTAATATCTACCGTAATTGCATCCTATTACTTTTCACTGTAGTTACTGGTTTTGGACTATGTGAATTAATATAGTTTAAACTTGATTTATTTTGCCACAAAATAGCATTATATTATTTCGTGTGGGTGGGAGGGATACTCTAGTTTCGTTAGGTGGTTAATAATTTATTCCTAGCAACAAAATTATAAAATTATTTAAATTTAATCTTTACAATATTTAAACAATTTATAAAAATTATTTAACATGTTTTGGTGGAGCTTTGCATGCTAAAAGAGGTGGGAATTCCCTAGCCTCCACCAATGTTGCGATTTGCCTGCTGGGTTATTGCACAAGCTGTTTGGGAGGTTGTATACTCAAGGTAAAACACACATTGAAGTCATTCCGTCATTTATATTAAACCATAAATATATATTACTATAAGATTCTTACAACACGTTATAACTACTACTTTGTATTACGCCGGGGGAGCGTGTAAGTTATCTGACTCTGCAAGCTTCTACATTATTTAGTAATGATACCAACGGCCGTGGAACCTAGCTAAGAGTACTTACGTCGCATCCTACTGGAACGGCTTTACTTGCAGTGATACCGTAGGCTGAAGACTCTGCGTTTACGGCGGTTCGAACCCCTGGAGCTGGTGCATCTTCCTCGTCGGCGGCATGGTGACGTAAGACCTCGAGCACGCCGCTGTGCGCTCCTTAAATATGGAGGCTGTATCCTTGTTGTCAGATCTGTTTTCATAACTAGCTCGGCGACGCCTCGCCTTCGCAACCTCGCCCTCTTTACGTTGGTGGTAGTTTCATGTTATCGCCCAGCCAAAGCTTTGGCCGCACTGCAACAGTATGACTTTGACCGGAAAGATGTTTACGGCCCACGACAACTCGGGTTTCTTTCCTTCTTTGTACACTCTGGCTTAGAACCCCAGCATGGGCCCGATTGTGTCTGGTTCCATGAAAGCTGCATCTGCCGTGCAACACATTTCAGCCTTCAGGGTATTCGGATTCCCATGCAGTTCCAATGCGATGTCGTGCGGTTGCGATTTCTTTATTAAGTATTTCGTATGCTTCAGCTCCTACTACCCGGTGGGAATGCTGATTTCTTTCGTATCTACTGCAACTACGTACCGGAATGCGGACTTAACATTTTCTTCTATGTTAGATATGGAGTTGTAAGTTTGAAAGTCCACTACCCCCACATACCATTCCCCCTCCAGCTCTAATGGAGAGGGAATGGTGTTTTATCACTCAGAATGATGGACACTGACATACTGATGAGATCGTTACAGCTGACACAGCCTCTTTGATACCCTGCTTAAAAACGCAGTCACAAGTGTCCAGAGTTTCTCGTGTCCAGTATCTATTCCGTTTTGTAATAGTAAGTCCGTTTACAATTTTTCAGGTACTCGCGCAGTTCGGCCAAGGATGCAAATTCCCAAAACTCTCGTAGTAAACCGCATATTTTCAACGTTTTATGTAAGCTACCCGAAGCATGCCTGGCCTGGTTGCCACATCCAAATAAGCATGGCACATTCGTGTCTCTTGGATTTAGGTGGCAAAGCATCTCTCGTAAATACTCTGCGAAAATGAGGTATTTTCAATTTGAGGTATTTTCAATTTGCGTGCAAACAATTCCAAATCCACGTTCGTCGGTGGATGTCTAGGAAGACTGACTTTGATTTCCTTCTTCGATTTCTTCCTATTGTTTCCCCCACCATTCCATTCTCCCCTTCCATGATACGAGTGACGAATATAGAGTCCCTTTCGGATTTTTTTTAAACCCAGGGCGATAGCTTCCAACGTTCTGTTACGGCGGCGGGTTTCCTTTAACTGTTTTCCATCGTTCGAAGACTGCTTAACGGCACTAACAATATTGCTGACTGCCCCAGCGATACTGGCCAAAGCACCGATTGCAGGTATTAGTGCGGACAGGAGCCAAACTACCTTGTTCTTCTCTTTTCTAATGCTTGTACGTAATTTCATGCATAGTTTCAACTTGGCTTTTATGATGTTGGATAAGACGGCTGTCAATTTTCTTATTTCGTCGACCTTATCCTTCTAGTGTCCATATCCTTGGTGTAGCTTGGTTCCACAGAACCTGGAATGTAGAGTTGGAATGGACGATCCCATGACTGGATTTCACTGTCTTTACCTTGTGGCGAATCAAACTAAACTGACCTACAAACGATAAATATTCTTCTTTTATACTTTTTCGCGTCAGTATCAGTCTAGAATCGGATCAATACGGACGTATTACATATTCCAGTATGACATTTTAGTGCAAATTCTGCCAGAGACATTTTCGCCGGAGTGATAATTTGAAGAGGAATTCTAAAATGTGCTTAATGTCTTCAAGAGGCTTGTATATGTTACCTCCTCCTCCGCCTCCACCTCGACCTCCACCTCCGCCTTCACCGCCACCTCCATTTGACATATTTGCTAAATTTGGCCCATTTGCTCGATTTTCCCCATTTGTTCATTTCGCCCCATTTGCTCTGCCTCCACACCAACCTCCGCCTCTGTCTATGCCTCCATAGGATAGTAGTGGTATCACACATATTATCAAGCATGATGTTACTCTACCCATACACATTCATGCTGAATGTAAAGATATTTCTCACGAATCGCACCAGTGTCCTGTTGCCTAATATAGAGCATCTCACTATTATATTGCAGTGTGTGGTGTAATGGACATTCACTCTCTCTTTCCAATACATGGTTTCTGTCGTCAACTCTGTCCTTGTTTCTGCATGCATTGTTGCCTGATGTGTTATCTTTATCCAGTCGAAAAAAAGTTCAATTTTTGTTGCGTGTTCGCCATGCAATCACAATCATAGGATTTCTCAACTGCAATCTAAGCGTGAGACGGACTATAGCATGCAAGGCCTGATTTGCAGACCGTAGGGTTGCGGAAAGACATGCATCATACTGAGCCTGTTGGAGGAACCGAACGGCCTTAGCTTCGAGAACGAGAATATTTATTCGATGTCACTGCAGCAACCAAAATACCAACGGTAGGCATGAATGCTACAAGCTATGAAAGGTATGAAATATTTACCCTGCAGTGATAATGAGATGTTGGTGTTGGAGAATTTGATGCTTAACCCCAAGGTTAAGCCCAGACCTTAAAGGCAAAGAGAAAGGAATTCAAAGGACTTGTTGGACAAGGGAATGCACGGAAATCTTTGGCGAAAGCCACAATGGAGAAATTGATTGATAAGTTCAATTGGGATGGGTTTGCACTCACCCCAAATAACATAAAATGGCACCAAATATTTGGTACACCATTTATGGTGTTGACATATTTTGGTCGACTCATGGATCAGCGAAATCTACGATGAAGAAGAGTTTGTGGTCGCTGAAGTTGCTGGCCCTGGTGAAAGAGGCGATTAGGGAGAAGGAGATTCTGATGAGGAAGATCTGGAGTCAATATATATGTAACTAAAGGAGTTCGCATCCAAAGAGGGGAAGAATGAAGACCTTAAAAATAAAGCTAAGCAAGTTAGTCTTGTTGGGCGAAAAGGGAAAAGTTCTGAGAAGGTACAACTGTTCCCGAAAGAAATAGCTGGCACATTGGTGACTGCAGTGGTTGACATGGCAGAAAGGCAGAAAGAGGCTGGGCAGCCTGAGGGGTTGAATATCAGATGACAACTAAGGTTCAATGATGAAGTGGTAATGATATGGCCTTGTAAGACAAAAATACGATCTGGAAAATATCGAGGGAAATATAACACAGTCTCATGATGAAACTGTGGAGATTATGACAAACTTACATAATAGGTCCTGAGCGAAAATTTCGAAGAGAATTTAAATCAGGCTATCTGGATTCTGCCTAAGGTACAAAAATTAAAAAATTTCTTGGAATGGCACTATTAGAAAATTCCTAATTGATTGGAATGATCAAAGGTCAAGGCAATACCTTGGAAATGGATAAGGAAGTGTTAAAAATAAGTGCCTTGTCTGCAATACCAGGCATTAAATGCTACACATGAGCAGCTAAAGGGATGGAAGAATTTATTCCTAAACCACCAAGGAAAGTAGTGCTGGTGTACCCTGAGGATGAGGGTGCAACTAGAATTCGAGTGAAAGAAAAGATTAAAAAGAATATAAACCTTAAAGAAGAAGGTTTGAAATTAAGAAACATTAGAGATATATGTTGAGGAGGTATGATGATTGAGGTGGTAGTGACGAAGCCCTCAAGAAAATGAGAAATCAACAGAAAATAACGGACACTGGTTTGAAGTTGTAAGCCTCTAATAACAAGGGATGAAATGTTATAATTTATGATATTCAAATGTCAGATGATAAAACTGACTAAATCGAGACTATTTATCAACACAACTTTAGATCCTCGGATCTTAGTCTGGAAGGCTTTAAGAGGAAAGTGCAAGTAAACTGTAGAACAGGATGGTGGGGCACTGGCTGGGTGAATGATGTAATGAAGTGTGACCCAGCCATCAGGAGCAAACTAACAAGAAGGATGCGTATTTGTTGGCTATGTTAGCTGCAGAGAGCATGACTACCTATCTGTCTCGAGATGCTACAGATACCAGGTTTAGGGGCACATAGCCAAGAGAGTAAATGCCGAACTTGCCTGCAAGAGATGTGCCTAAAAGGATCACAAATTTGATGATTGTCCTCATGAAACCAATAAGGACTACCAGGACAAATGTTTTAACTGCAGGAGATGGCGGCTTAATCATGTACACAGGGTAGATTCAAGAGATTGACTTGCATATCAGAGAGTCCTTTTGGTGGAGCTTGCTCGGATTGACTATGGCTGCTAAGATGATAATTGGGCAGGTGAAGCTGCAAAGGTCATAGGTGGTGACCACTGAGCACAATAGGATTGCTGTGGAGCAGAACCTGGATTTGGTCTTGTTCCAGGAGCCCTACACTACATTTGACAAGGTGGTCGGATTGAAATGCACAGTGCTAACTGCAGGCACTACACCTCAGTCTGGAGTAGTGAGGACAAATATGGATATTGACATCAAGATGATGACCAGTGTATCGAACACAATTCAAGTGTGTGTTCAGGTCGGATACAGAGGACTAAAAGAGTGCATGATGTCCTCCTACTTCCAGTTTGGGGAGAAGCACAATACCACTTAGACAGGTCGGACATGGTTTTAGATGTGATACAGGGAAGACGTATGATCATTGGGGCTGACATCAATCAAAGTCCGAGATGTGGTTTTCGAATGATTCGGACGAAAAGAGAGAGTTGGACAGCCAGTATATTCTGACTAACAGAACTTAAATTATGAATGTAGAAGGAGAACTGCCGACCTTCATATCACAGGCTCACAGTACGAAGGACTACATTAATATCAATTTAGAAATAATAGAGCAAGTTGAATTGTATGTAACTGGAAAGTTACTGAAAAGAGCTCTAGTGATCACAGGCTCATAATATTTTAGATTGTGCTACCTGGAATAGGGCAAGTGAATAAAGAATTGCAATGGGAACCTGAATACAGGTTCATTCACAATGATGTAGATTGTAAAGCTTATGACCTGACCCTAATAAGGAAGCTGGAAAAGAACAACATCTTCCAGAGTGGGACTTCGCAAGAGAGACACCATGTAGTCACCAAGGTCGTCAAGGAGACCTGTGAATAGACTCTTTGCAAGATTCGGCCAGTACTTCCCAACATGAGCTGGTAGAACCATGAACAGGACGAAGAGTGCAAGGGTCTGCAAAGAGGGAGGAGGTGTCTTCACAGGTCAAGAGGTGAAGAGCGAGAAGCTCGAGCAAGGGACTATAAAATAATAATACAAGCATACTTCAATATTGTCAGGCATAAGAAGAAGCAATCCTGGGCAGATTTTGTCACTAGGTTTGGAAACGAAGGTCCAATTGGTGTGGTTTACAATATAATGATTGGCAAGATGAACAGGACATTGCCATCATCCAATATAAAAGTTAACAGAACCCTGGTGATGGATCTCAGAGAGAGAGAGTATGCAGGCTCTACTTCATACACTGTTGCCTAATGACTCTCAGGA
Source organism: Dryococelus australis (assembly GCA_029891345.1). Lineage (NCBI taxonomy): Eukaryota > Metazoa > Arthropoda > Insecta > Phasmatodea > Phasmatidae > Dryococelus > Dryococelus australis. The sequence goes on from CM056995.1 coordinate 159,443,622, forward strand.
TGGGGATGCCGAGGAGCACACCAAAAAGAGAGATGTAATTGAAGATTTATCAGAGTATGCAGATGAGCCGAAATTCTTCTTTGAAGAACTGTATCACATAGTGTACATTATGAAGAATGGAAAAGCTACATTGATGTATGGGATTGGATTTGAAATAATCAAGAGGAATTTTTTCTGAATTAGGGTGCAACTTCTGAATATCTACAATGATTGTCTTGCTGAATGTGTGTTTCCTCGCCCATTAAAACAAGGGGCTTTTCGAATCATTTACAAAGGTGATGGAAGAATACAGTGGAGGACCAGTCAGACAGATCATTGACATTGCTTCTGGTGCTGGGCAAAGTCTATGAAAGGCTTCTAAATAAAAGGTTTGTTAGAGCTTTAGAAGCAAATGGAACTCTAAGCGAATGCCATTACAGCTTTAGAAAGGGCAGATGCCTGGACTTTGCTCTTCACAATGTCAAAACATCAATCAACAAATTCCAAGTTAAGTACATGATGGCAATTTTCTTAAATGTGGCTGGAGCCTTTGGCAGTGCCAGGGGGCCGAAGGTAATGTGGAAACTTATGAGAAAGAGGTGTATTGATAGTATATATGCTGTTATATTGGACTTTTCAAGGATGGGAGGTCCTATCATAGAGCAAAAACAATTCAGGTAAGCAAGAGTCTAACCAAGGGATGTCTCCTGAAGGTTGCAGCATCTTTGGTTACGCAGATGATTGGCTGATCCACAAGGAGACTGCTAGAAGAAAAAGCCGCCAATAAAATTATGGAAATTCAGCCATGGGCTGCAGCAGTGAAGATTAGCCGTCTAACCACTAAGACCAAAACCATGTTACTGATGGGAAGAACAGCAAGGAATCCGACAGTCAAGACTGGGGGAGAGTTCATTTAGTACGTCAGTCGGTATAAGTATCTGGGTGTCATATTGGAAGAAAATTGAGCTTTCTGGAACATATTAACTATGTTTGCAGGAAATCAGGGGTGGTGTTTCATAAGTTAAGAATACTAGGCACTACGGAATGGGGATTAGACTTCCCAATCCTCTTAATGATATACAAGGCTGTTTTGAGGGTATAATAACATATGGTGCTGTTATGTGGCACTCAAGAGCAGAACTAGTGTGGTATAGCAGAAAACCTGTCAGTGCTCAGAGGGCAGCACTGCTGGCAGTGGTAAAGTCTTATAGGACTGTGTCCAACGAGGCCCTTCCTGTATTGAAGGGTTTCTTGCCTGTAGACTTGTTGGTGAGATAACAAGGGCTGAAGGCAGAAAGAGCAAGTATCAGAAGACTTACAAAAGAAGAACTAAGGTTATTCAGGTAAGACACCCTGGAGAAATGGCAATCAAGATGGGATGAATGAGAACATGGAATAATCACCCATGAAATTCTTCGAAGTGTACATGAAAGGATGCAGTGGTAATGTATCAAAATGAAACATTGCAATTCCCAGCTGTTCACTGCTCATGGAAATTTTAAGGCCAAATTACACAGCATCGGATTGGTTATATCAACTTTGTGTGATGTATGTGAAACTGATTATACCTTGCAAGGTTGGAGAGAATTGCTGCAGGGAGTGGCAGAAAGATTGGAGCTAGTATTAAACTCATGCATAGTTGTGATGGACGAAGAACTATATAAGCTCTTTAACTGCTTTACCACAAGTGTGGAAAAAAGACTGGAGGTGTAAGACCAGTAACGGCCAGAGCATTGCAATGACAGATGATGGAGTACTCGGGTAAAGCCTTTAATACTTAAAGTCAGGGCACTTCTGATTAGCAAGGATAACAGGTTTTCACTGAGAAAACTGTATATGGCCATGTGCGATATAAAAAAGAGTCAGAAAGCATGAAGATCCAAGAAGAGAAAGTGCAGTGCACTGCCTTACTCATCCGAGTACAGATGCAGTGTGGGAGAATGTAGGGATGTGCCAGCCTTTGGGCAACAAAAACCTCTCTCTTAACCTACCACCTCGGCTTATGGCACCAGAGTCCCAGATTCACAAGGGACCTCGGCCTCCATAGTGGGGCTGCTGGGCACATCCTCCTGTATCTGAGTGGCCATCAGGGGTAATGGCATGGCAGCTTCATATGTACCCTGGACTCAGTGCACCAGAGTCAGAGGCCAGTGTGTGACTTCCATCTGGACCGCAGGGCTGCTGGGCACACCCTCTTCTACAGGAATCTGTGTCCATTGATCGGCTTTGGAATCTATCGACACAGAGACCTTGGTAGCCATCAGAGGTAGTGGTCAGGTTGTTTCTTCACCTACCCCCTAAGCTTGTGCCTATGATTAAGAGGTTCTTGGCGAACCTCTTTCTCAATGGCAGCGACCTTCTGGATGTATTCCATCGGCATCGAGAGCAGAGTTCTGACATGTTCTATCACTTGACTCTTAGGAAAATATACCTGGGTTGGAATTGAATAATGGGTCCAATATTGGTGTTGGCTCAGACCTCTGGTTCCTTGGGAGGAGGTGGCCTCACTTCGGGAGGGGGTTCTTGGTGTAGTGTCGTTTCCTTGATGATGTATCATGATTGGTTGTTGCTGTGTAGATGGCCAATGTATCCTAACCTGCTGGAGCAGATTAAGTTTCGGGAGGGGTAGCCCTGACTTGGCTAGCTTTCCGGTCGGTTATTTTGACCCTGTCTTCTCCCAGGTGAATGCAGCCTCGCTCATAATCCCAGATGCAATGCTGCTGGTGCAACCAGGGATGCCCCGTATCGTGGCTTAGGTGATTTCTCCTGAGGCAATGACCTCTACAGGATGGGAATGTGGATTTTGGCTTACCATTAGTGTGGTGCGGTCATCGATTTTTAAGATCCTGTTGTGTTGGGATAGGCACACCAGGTGGGCTTGTGAATGGAGTGATGCCCTTTGTTTAGGGGTTAGGACATCGCTCTGCAAGAAATTTCCTGTTGCTGCTGAGTCCAGCATTGCATGGATCATTTTCGATTTATTTGTGCCTCGAGGTGGGGCATTGTGGTAGGTTCGCTGTCACCGGCCATGGCGTTTCCTATCTGTTTAGCGAATTTATTATTAGCTTGTCGCTGCATGGCGTCTGGTGCTCGGGTTGTAACTCGCTCCCCCTCTGGTTATTGACATGTCTGTTTGAGCTGGCAGTCCATATTTAAATATCATTTTGGACAGAACCAACATTCCTGTAGTTTAGGTGAGGGGAGGAGATGGAGGAGTGTACTCTTTCTACTCGGGTATCTTATCTGGCTCTGTAGGCTTGATTACTTGTGGCTGATAAAGCACAACTTGCACCATAATGTTCTGTTCAGTCTCTTTACCCTGTCTATAAGCCCATCTACAGATAATGCCTTGGGTACAAATAAAACATTTCTGAGGTTGGGTAGTAACATGCACATTTAAGTGACATACACAACTGTCATTGCCTTGGTCCAGGAATTTTCGCTTAAACATTTTAACTTTCTGGGGCACGATTATTTCAGCTTCCTCGCTGGTGGTCTCTGCATGGCTATAAAATTCGGGGGTGAGGTTTGCAAGTACCTATTCTCCAGCGAACTAATAGGTGAGGCGGTTACATAGTTGTCCCCAATCAGTTATGATTTTGCCATATTTATTCCACTACTCAAGAGCTTCTTGAACTTGTTTTGGGCTCTGCTTACTCAATGCTTATGTGAAATTTCGTTGGCATGGAATTCCTTCTTACATTCCATCGTGAATGCAAGTGGGTCTTCATGTGAATGTCCTACGAATTCTCGAGTTTCGGGGGTTCCCCAATTCATCGGGTGGTAACTTTGGTTATGGCTGGTCCTGGGTTGGTTGACGGTATTCGGCTGATCGCCATAATACCTCCAAGCGATAAATAAGGCCGGACTTCGTCAATCATTCTTCGGGTCACCATATACAGCTGTGGTGAATCGGTTCTAAGCAGATTATGCAATGGACTACATTAATCGCATTTCCATGGCATGTTATCTAATTGCAGAAGGCTGTTTGTATGGTTTGGCATTATTCACGTCTGAACTCTAGCACAGCAGAGTAGCATACTTCATCGACCCATCCTAGGTAGATGTAATGGAATTTATTCCGGCAATGCATACACACTATACTGTATGTCCCGGTACCAGGAAGCAAGGGTTGATGACATCAGTTAACAATGGTGTCGGCTGTATTTATATCTACTGGTTAGGGTAAGTTCACTTCTGTGTCCGACATTATGGTTATGTTTCTTGAGCGCCAGAGGGTGTTTCAAAACTCCTCGATGTCTGGTTTATTGGCGATTTACTCGCACCTCTGTCACTTAGTCTGAGAGTCTCGGGGTTGTACTGGCCTAGTTCTGTCTAATTACCCTTAGTTAATTAAGTAAAAAAGGCTCCATGTTAGGTGTCAGAAAAACTTGCTGCATGGCATACTTTTTAGTAACGATGGATCGTCACGGTCGGGCTGTTATTATTTGGCATGAGGTCAGACACGCCGAATTGATTTGTCTCTGCCTTACTTAATGACCTACAGGTGACCTGCGGCTATAAAGAACTGGCCGAGTGGCTTTCCGGCTAGGCACGAAATCGGGGACGGCGATTACGAACTTTCGTCTCATTGGAATTACTTTTACCATTATAACTGGACGACTATTGGCCTGTGGAGGCTGCTGACCCTGCTTGAACACTTGTGGTGGCTGGAACCGAGACCATGTGCACTGATGAGTCGGTTGCGGCTGTCAAAGCTGTTTGCCCTAAGTGGGCTTTCAGGCTGGTTTCCCCTGATCCATGGGTTATATATATAAAATGGAATTTCTCAAACCTTAGAAAGGCTTTAATAATGGGGTGTGTTTCCTCTGGGGTTCTGACAGATGGTTCAAACAATGATGGTAAGGGAGCTGGGAAAGGAAGCTTCTACAAGTGATGGGCGGCCTGAGCTCGATCCCCGGGACTATGATTGCTAAGGGCAGTCAGAGATGAGTGACGCCCTTGTTTTTAATTTGATGTGGTAGCTGCCTGTTTATCCTGTTTTGAATACCACTCGGATGGGAGTAGTGCATGAAGATGAATACCACTATCAGTCCTGATATGTTTTAAGCATGTGATATTTGTTCCTAGATAGGTATATTTTCTTAAGTTGAGGTTCACAGAGCAAGATTGTACCCAGTACTTCCTTCACACCCGGCATCAAGAGTGCAGTGGACACACAGCGAGGGTTAAGTATTGCTGACAACTAAAGCTCTTGGGTGTGGGTCCACAAGGAGTTAGACCCCAGAACTAGGCAGTTATGTTCATCCAGTGCCAGAAACTCGGTAGACGAATTATAACTTAATCTGTTTGACTAGTCACCTTGGGATTGAATTCCTAATGATTGAGGCTCGACTGTTTTTATACACCAGGGTTTACAGAATGGGTGGCCGTCTAATTTGTAAATTTTTGATACATGGGCGTCCCTAGCGGTAAGCTCGCAGTTCTGCAGTAAGTGTCGGAGAAAGGGAGGTTAAGTTAATATTCTGCTGTACCTTGATTTATCCTTAACGAAACCGATTTAGTAAACAGAACAACACATTTAAAATAATAATCTGAATTTAGAAAAAACGTGTTTATTCCTGGGATGAAAAAACCTGGTGGTACATACTAACTCCTATCATACACGAGTTGAACAGAGGTTAAACCATGGTTTACAGGTGAAGGTGAGATATTTATGAACTACACAAGGGAGAAAGTCTAAGCGGATCGGAAAACATTTCGACTTAAGTATCTAGTCTTGGTGTCCAGAAGGGACTTAGGGGTTTGCCACCAGCAAAACAGGGTTTGGTAAGTGTTGGCATTCCTGAAGGTAAAAATACATTTATGTGTGATTGACCTTTTCTTCGGTGGTTGGCTCCGGAAGATCCATTGAGAGTGCTGAAGACGTCGCCGAAGGCGTTGCTGAGCTGCTGGTAAATCTGGAAGACCTGGATGGCAGTAGAGGGCCCCAGCACACAACGATGTGGAGCGAGCTGCTTTGGTTAAGGGTGATGCACCGGTATTTATACTGCCCTGTGATCCCTTGTCCGGCCTAGGGAGGGGGTGGTGTGACGTCATCAAGGCGTGTGACGTTGCCGGCCAGCCGGAATTTCAGCTGATGTGGCATGAGTCTTTTTCTTATGGTGCCATCCCTTGGCGTACTATTGTACTACGTGGCCTTGAAATGTCATCTCGGCGGCTCGGTCGACAGCTCATATATACTTGTGGAAATAAGTGTGTGGTAAAGAGTACAATTTCTCGGCGTCTCTAATAGCCCCCGCAACAAGGGCCGCACCCTTAATGCACTTCTACAAGACTTGTACTGTTAATAAGGACCCTGCTGGTAGCGATATGAATGTTCACATTGATGAGGCAAAGTCGTTTTAGTAGGTTGGAAAGACGTCATGTCTCAAGCTTATATTAAAGTCATTAATAGGTGCTAACGAAATGTAATGTAAATGAATAGCATTTTAAACACAGTTTTATATAATTTTTTTCTGTCAAATATAAATAAATAAACCACAACCACACTGTTTACTTACCTCGGCACCTCTACTAAAAGATCCCCGCCGACAGTAATAAAATGCAAGATAATTGTGCTTGTTTTGAAGTTATGCAGTAATAACTATGTTAATATGCTGAATGAGGAAATAATTGTATAATTTAATCATCATTATAAACTTTAATGATGGTATCTACTGCTCCCGAAGTGAAAGTAAAAATAAAAATATTTTAAATATTATGAAACGTATGCATGTACACTTCCCGTCAGAATAAATGACCGACAGAAAAAGTTAAAGTACCCTTCGGCAATCTTCTGCTTTTGACAAGACGTATCACCTTGGCTCTTAGGCAACCAGCTCCAAATAACTATCCGGCCAATCGTTCAGCGTTTAAACTGCGTCAATAATCTCTTTAGCTTCCATTGGAGCATAATTCTGACATCAGTTTCTTCAAGTGAATATAACGCAGTTAATTGGATGAAGCAACTCGTCCTGCGATTTATTAAGTTAATGCAAAAACAGAATATCTCACATAAACTCCTCACTGGAAGTCCGTGTCTCACGCGCAAACAAGTAACACTTAGGGGAATAAACAGCCAATTATAAAGGCGAGCTGAGCTACAGTGTTGTGCAAAATAGCTTGTCCCGAAATAATTTAGCGGAATTACCTCACATGAGCTCCACACTAAACGTTCGCGTGTAATGCAAGCGGCCAGCGGAAAGAAAACCGGTCGTAAATACCGGCCAAGCGACAGTGTTGTGCAACATAGCTTGTCCTGAAATATTTTAGTGGGATTACCTCACATGAGTTCCACAATAAACGTTCGCGAGTCATGCAAGCAGGTAACACTTAGCAAAAAGAAAGCCAATTATAAAGGTGAGATGAGCTATAGTGTTGTGCAATATAGCTTGTCTAGAGATATGTAAGCAACATTCGATGCTTCAAACAATGAAACAGTAAACGTTTGTGAAATGACTATAATTGCATATAACTGTAGAAGAGAAATACATAATTCCTCTGTTAAATAAAATATACTCTATTCTATGTAAGACGTTAGGTAGTTATAATATCTGTCTTTTATTAACGATACACAGAAATGAATTTCCTGCTGTCGTACGCATTTGCGAAAATCGAATATCACACTTTAGCGGAATATATGGTTTTATTAATCAAAAATAAGTGCACTAAACATCCATTAAACAATCGGAGCATGTTCCAGATGTAATTATTGCATGCGCACATCAAGAATGTTTCTCTTGCAACTAGCTGCTGTATGCATGAAAAGCCACGTCCTATCTAACAGGGCAAATTTCTACATTGCCAAATCAAATCCTTACGTAGGTTTCGTATTATCTACTGTAGCCGGCAGACGTCTGTGCATGTCTGAGCGGGTGGAGCATGTTAAAAGGATAAACAGGTGGAGGGGGAGGGGGTGGAAGAGACGCGCACGTAGGTCTGGCCGTACTATCGGCTATTGTACTATTGGCTATTCCACAAACATTAGTTACTGTGGGCTCAGGTAGGTATATGTAAGGAAATATAGGACGAAGGATGTTCGCAGAAGTACAGGAAATTTATCCTCCGTGTTAAAAATTTGCACCTGACCATTTTGTTTACATATAACCACATATAAAAATATACAACTGGAATACTACTTAGTTTTTAACACTCGGTGCGATTCCACGTGAATTAATGTATACGTACAGTTTATCAAAGTATAACAAAACAGTAATTTCAGGCCAGTGCTTTCTATTGAAAATATAGCAAATGTTTTACATCTTTATTTACACAAAGTCGCGAAAATGAGTGTTTCTAATCATAGTGGACTGACCCGCACTGTAAAGAATGCATACACGCAGTGTTTATAAAACAAGAAATAAAATAATAAAATTACAATCTACAGCATAATGTTCATCTACTTCACAAATTCCACCCAATTAATCTGTGTGTAAGCATTCTTGCCGTACTAAATGGTAGTTTATGTGAAATCGTTGTCTACATACGCCTAGGTGTTCAAATTAAAACCTTACGAAAATCGCAGTAAACATTTCGAGTTTATACAAAAAGGTATTAAGTATCTTGTCGGTTTATGCATTTTTTTCTAGAATTCCGATTCACGTGCAAACTTAATGCAACTTGTAAATAGGTTTTTTCACATAATGCTGGCTTCAGCAGACGCTGTAACCAATATGAAGATATTTCTGTAGCATTTATGATACAGTTATTTGTGCTGACTTAACAGACCGCAATATACATTCGTCTATAATTTAGGTCAGTAAATGTTATTCCAAATGCAATGTCCATTAAAAGAAAATATTTTCTCGATTATGAAATGAAGATTGTGCAAATGTGTAATCCTATTTGAAATTCATAAAAAACTAAAACATTAACTATTTATATGCCTGTCAAATTATTACGCAAATAGTTTCGAAACTAACGCTATCGTTAGGCTATAGTAATAAGTAAATGTAAGTTGAAGTTAAGGCCACACGTATTTGCTCAAGAAGTTGTAGGTTCGATTTCTAGTTGGAACGTATTAATTTTAATATAATATAAAGGATAATAATATTTGTATTATATTTGTGGTATAACTAAATATATGTTTGAAAGTATGTTATGTATTAATTTAGATACTCTATTTACAAATGTGACTGAAATACAAGATTGACTGTAATGTTAAATATCTATATATTGCAAGTTTACTTATTAGGTTAGTTAATTTTTTTTACAAGAAATGGCATGTATTCTTTTAGTTACTAGTTATCAAGGTTTTACTTATAAAATTAGCTTAAAATTCACACACAATTCCAGATTTACAGCACTAATGTTTTAATTCCGTGACCAATTTTTTCTCATAATTTTACTATTGGAAGTGACATTTCCCATGAAAGGTTGACTCCTACGGACAAGCATAAATCTCACCCTTGCTCTAACCGGAATTCAAAACCAGACCTACTCACACTCAACACTTAACCGACTGCGCCATAGTGGGCAGCCAATAGGTCAACCAGAACACTGTTAGTGGTTTTAAGAACTTATTTTAAATGAACAAAAATCACCTTATTTCATTGGAGATAATTTCTAAGTTACAATTTGGGTAATATTTTGTTACGTGCTGCAGCTGGAACCGACTCCGCTGTCCCGCACCGTAATCGGAGACCCACCTCGCCCTCCCCTCTCCGTGGAACGATGCACTCGTGGCTGTCTGCTCCTCTTCTGGTAATCCCGCGAATACCGACAGTGGCGAGACTTGCTGGAGTCACAGACTTCCTCTCGCCTGCTAGAGTTTCCAGTACGTTTAGCGACGATGCAAGAATGTTCTGGTGAGACTGGCTGGCACCTCAGTCCTCCGCGACGTATCACGCGAGTTGGGAAGATTCTAGGTGGCAGCCAAAGACCTATATATACTGCCGCAACCCAGCGGCTGGCAGTCTTTGACGGAGGCTGTCTGGCGAGTGTGCGCGAGCGAAGTAGGGTGAGTACGACGACTGGAGATTGCGGGACAACGGCGAGTGAGGTATTCGTGGCTTGAATGAACGATAGGGCGTGATACCGACAAATGAAGCCTACTGTGCGCGAGGGCGCTTGGAGGACTCTAGAACATTACGACTGGCGTGACATGGACTGAACTGAGGTGGGACTGAATGGAAGTGTAATGTTGATTTTATTGTAAATATTCGAACTGTCAAATATGGAAACATAAATAATCAAATTATTGAATAGGTTGAGACACTGTCTATTGGGACTGATCTTTAATTATTTTATTTTATTTATTTCTATGTCCTAATTATAAATTTTATTAGTTTGTGTCAATTGTGAACAGTAAGTGATTACAATTTATTGTGAGAATTTGAGTTTAGAGAATTTTGCTGTAGTTATTATAACTAAAATAAGGAAATTATTATTAATTATTTGATTTGATTAAGACCTCCATCCCTAAACGAACTTGGTATAGCCCACTTAATTTCTAGATAGAGAACGTGTAACAATATTAATTATTGTTCCACATTGTACCTATAATTCACTGCCACGTCGCTTGCATAAATTTGCACTAAATTAAATGCAGAAACTGCAGGCAAAGTTTCTATAGTTTAGCTTAACCTCCAGAGATCACTCCTTTCTTTGGAATAAAAAATTGAAAATAAAAACGTATCTTTATCCTTTTCTCAGTTCTATTTTGTGTTATTGTCTAGCAGTTATTGTACTAAATATTCTTTATCATTTAATATAACATTATTATAGTTAAAAATGGTTTTAATTATTTTTCATTATTTAAATAAATTTTTTCACTGCTCCGTATTGGGATTGATGATTTCGACAAAAGACACAATTCAAGAATTCTATGTCATCAAAAATATCGTTCCAACAACTATGGATATGTTACGAAATTATATTCGGCACTGACTAGGTAGATGACAGCTATGTACGACATTGTGTGTTAATATTTGGATGTTTTGAATTTTTTTAGAAGTAAAACTGCTATGCTGTAAAATGTGTTCAAGTTGGCTTAGTATTATGCAGTCTCAAGCCTCTCATGTTTGCAAATTTTTTAAACAAATGTTGTTTTGAGTAATGCATTTCCGTTGAGATATTTCGTATGCCGCGCCGTAAACCTTCAGATCAAATATCTATATCCTCCACTCACCCTCATTTTAATGGTGAAAGATATTGTGAAAATGTGGAAAAGGAACATGTAATCTGGTGATGCATCAAACCACAGAGAGTATTCCACCTCCATTGTTGTAATTTTTGTATAACCGGTTTTTAATTCGATACTATTTATTATTTGAACACAAAAATGGCACTCAATAACAGAAAAGCAATTGTACTACATCGAACAATACACGAAGATGGTAAAGAAATCCTCCAGCACACACTGTCACAAGAGCACTGCTACCTGTTGTTGCCAGCAAAATGTCTCAGTGTCCGGTTTTGCACGTGCTGTTACCCAAGACAAAATACGGAATGTTTTTATGTCCGTGTGAATACTGCCGGGATGCAATCTTGTCGCTCAGCTAGAGACCGGACCGTGCCGAGCCACAGTCTAGGGAATAAGATTGGACTCGCGTGCACAGATGTTTGCCGGTACCAGTAGATAAGTCTATATTTGTAGCCATTTTGGAAGACAGCGCTACCTCAAATATAATGCTTATATAGGATTTCTCAGAAATTTTTCCAACCAATTTGGCATCAGTGAAAGTAATGAGAATGTTAAAAAGCTATATACATAATTATATTTCTAATGTAGTAATAACTATGTACTGCATTTTGATGCATATCTTCAAGTAAAGCTTTGGATGTAGTAGTATACAAACGGGCAATCTAATAGGGGCTTGGAGCTGCGGGCAAGGGAACTAGTCAACCACCATCTTTTATGACGTCATAAGGGACAAATTTCCCATTTTCCCCCAAAAAATGTTCTATTTTCCTTTATACCCATGGTGGCCATCTTGGATCCCAACCTCCAGCTCTGTTAATATGATGTCAGGGTGTTGGGAACCTTATACCTAGTGTCCTGGCAGGAGCCGAGTCTCATGCTACGTCATTCCTTTCAGGATCTGTAGACATAGAACCATAATGCGGTACCGAATACCAGCATTGGTTTACACGCTCATCAGACCTAACATATAAGCATAGTTTACTGTAATTTTTGAACCACATAAGATATGATTGTCAACTTAATAACACAGGGCAATGAGAAGGGTTGCAGGGCCAGGTATACCCCATGTCTTATTATAGGCATAGTTGACTGTAATTACCGAACCACATAAGATTTAGTTGCTAAATTCATAACATAGACATCACCCATGACTACGAGGAGGTTCGCAGGGTCAAGTATACCCTATAATCTACTTATAATCATAGGTGGATGTAATAACCCTAACCACATAAGAATAGTTGTTAATTCATTACATAGGCATCAAACTTCAACAGAACTGTTCACCGTTAATATTCACGACCCTAATCATGCATTTTACAGTATCTATGACCAATAAACATGCTAAGGGAAAATTACACCATGCCTATCCTACTTCAGCAGCACAGTTTTGCGTGCATTAATATGCTAATATGTTTGAAAATATCAGGTTTCGCTTTCCACCAAGAGTACTTTGATAACACGAGGCATTGCCAGATACACCATTATTCGCAAGGAAAAAAGCCATAAGTGTTAAATTCAAAGAATGGGAGGAAAAATATGTTTCACCAGCTCACTAACTCATTGTCATCACCATATTGCCAGCAACACTTAACATATAGCTCGTTGCCAAAAATGGGCCTTGAAGCATCATCAGTAGAAATTATCAGCCTTATGAAAACTCCTAAAGAGAAATATCTGATAAAAAAACATCAAAGCAGGCGAATGCTTTTCCACATAGTCCATAGTGAGGGAATTGGTGCATCGAGACAAAAAGGTAACTTTTTTCAAGATCACAGCATTTTCAATCTGATACTAGTTTCTGTGAAAGATAGCATATATCCCAGACCCCCGACGCCTTACCAGCTGCTAGCTGTATTTGTGCAATTGAGGGAGTTTGATCATGTTGAGCAGTACATGCCGAAATTTTCGGGTTACACACCTAGGTATCCAATGTCTCAGTATCAGAATTCGATGGTAGTGAGACCAGAAATGACATCCGCATAAATCTTTGCGAGGCGAAATGCATACATATGTATTGTATGACCCAGCATCTGTGGGGTAACATTCCTGATTCTATGAAACACAACGACACGCTGCCATGATAAAATACCGTATGTGCATTCAGGAGGACCCAGGTTCAGTTCTCAGTCCATACATCCTGATTTCAGTTTTTCCATGGTTTCTTGAAATCACTCCAGGAATACACTTAGATGGTTACTTAACGTAGTTCATGTTCGATTCTTTCCTCCGATACTGATTGTGTGTACTGCCTGGTTGAAAACAAAATGTAAAATATTTTTTCAACAAATGGCGAAGCTTGTTAGATGCCCGCCATGGTGCTAGGAAATCTTATTGCAAACTGCAAAAACAATTTACTTAGTAAGCTATTAACTATACTGTAGGACCTTTATATATGTACATGTGTATATTTATATATACATGTGTGTATATATATATATATATATATATATATATATATATATATATATATAAATTTCAAAGCGATATTACTAAATAAAGAATACAAATTTCAGTTTTGGAAGAAGACTACATAACTTTACTTTAAAATAAGGTAACTTTATTTTTACTTGTGACCCACACACACCATAATCAGCACCACATGCTCCACAAACACTCTGCATGCTTTACGTGCTCCACATTTGCCACAATCGCTTCGTATGCTCCACAATTGTTCCACATACTTCACAATCGCTACACATGCGAAGGATTGATGGAAAGATTGACGCCTGCCGACTAACTCCTGCCGACGTTTCTGCCGCTGATACACGCCAGGTATAAAGAAAATATTCGAGACAGCTTCTATTTGCAAAGGGTTCTTGTTACCCCTAATCCTTAATTTATATCTGTTAAATTCATAATTAATTAGGTTCATACACATGTATGTATGTATGTATATATATATATATATATATATATATATATATATATATATATATAATATATATATTTATATACACATACATACACACACAAACCTGATGGCTGGATTCTTACTGAAAATTATTTAATTTATTTAAATTATAATAAAACTGATATACTAAATATATCAAATATATGTTTTTTCTTTACCAACAGTGTTTTGTAAACTTTCGTGAGCAGTACCTAACTCGAGATACAAAACATTTAGTTTTAAAACAAAACACATTTATTTATGCACATATCGCACAATATTCTTTTTCAGCATAGCAAATACAATACAAATAATTGCAATTTTTAAACGAATTTTATCTCTGAGTTAAGGATGGCATTAAACACATATTTGCTAAATGTACCATGGATTTTCATAACTCCATAGTCGTAGGGCTTTTGAGTTACACGGAGTACAAAAATGATTTTGATTTTGGCACGCATGACGTCTTGTCGCATACATCTCGAAGAGCTGTCGAAACGGCGCTCAACGGAGCTGCTTGTTAAGGTCAAGGACGTTCGTTCCGATGGGGCACGGATTGTGAATCCCCGGCTCTTGGCATATTCCAATCACGTACACAGAATACTATCTGATTAGGGACACCTTTAATATGTTGGGAATTTTTCATATTAAATAAGATTTCTTTTTTTTTTAGAGGAAAACAATAGTCCGCGCTAAATGAACACTGAATGATCGGAACGAAGGTTTCTGAAAACACACGATTAATTATCCAATGAGAACCAAGGGTGGTGGTGGCGGGGGTTGAATGAAGCTAAGTAATTTGCCAATGAAAAATGTGGGTGGGGATGAAGGGAACCTGTGCCATCGCTCACCTGGCGACATAACCGAGAACATAGCACTACCTAAACATTGAAAGTATAATCCAATATGGATGGTGCCATCAGCACCACCTATACTTAAAAAAATAATCATTTATGGCCGCTACCTGGTGGCTAAATCGATCATTTATACACTAGCACCGCATAGGTGACGTAAATGTAAACATATTTAATCCAATATTGTGGCCTCCAGCAATGTATAAACAAAATACAGTTAGAAATCCAAGATGGCAGCCTTCAGCAATGTATACACAAAGACAGGCGAAAAACCAAGTTGACCGCATACTACAGAATGGGTTTAGGTGAGGAGTCTGGGGGCGGTAGGTGGGTAGGTAGTTTGCTTAACGTATCGTCGACAGCGAGGTCATTAGAGACGGAGCAAATTGCACAGGAAGGATCGAGGAAGGAGTCGGCCATGGCCCTTGTTACGGAACGATCCCAGAATTCGCCTGGAGTGATTTAGGTAAACCATGGAAAACCGAAATCTGGATGCTCGGACCGGGAATCGAAGCCGGGTCCTCCTGAATGCGAGTCCAGTGAGTTACTACTGCGCCACCTCGCACGGTGTTTGGGGCGGGGGGGGGGCAGTCGTGGCAGTCGTCTGCTGAGAGTGGTGCTTGTAGTCTTCCGGAAATGTGTTTTAATAGTTCTGAAGTAATGTTTTTAATAATTCTTAAATAAATAAAAGTAGAAGTAATATTTGGCTAGTTTTGTATATATTTTGGATGTTTTAAAAATTATTTATATTGTTTTAGATGTTTTAGAGATATTTTGTAATTTCTGGGTTTTCAAAGTCAATGTTCACCGGGGTCGAGTTCAAAGGTCTTGGTCAAGGTTAATGGTCAAGGTCAAGGTCAGCTACACCTAAAATGGCAGCCAGGCTATCAGAATGGCAGAGCATGAACATTTGTGATGATCCGATCCCCTTACCCCTTGTGGAGGCTTCCCCAAATAATTCTACTTACTGGAATCAAAGGTAATCATTAAGTACACATAACGCTTAGTAGACTGCGGCTTTTCGAAATTCCTCACGAAGGACACAACGTATTGATCCGACATTGGGAGACTGCGTAGCATAGGGTAGAACAATAACGTAATTAGTTGTTCGCCGAGTGGCACCACGCTGTGAAGCAGTATACAAGTGGAGGTCGGAGAGCAACTGGGATGTAGTGGCTGTATGTTTCGCTGCTATTTGTGTGCACAAACGAATCAGTATGTAGTTTCGGAGAACACGGCAACATGACAAACATGTTTCCGTCTTTGACCGCGGAAGAATCTTAACCTATCATGATTGTGGGTTATCCTAATGCGATATTGGTCATCAGATTGAATAGGTGTAAATACAG
Organism: Dryococelus australis; assembly: GCA_029891345.1. Taxonomy (NCBI): domain Eukaryota; kingdom Metazoa; phylum Arthropoda; class Insecta; order Phasmatodea; family Phasmatidae; genus Dryococelus; species Dryococelus australis. Next base: position 159,459,840 of record CM056995.1, read on the forward strand.
TGAAGCAGATATGGGATCAGTGGTCGAGGAGGGACGGGCTGAGTGATGTGCAGGAAACCATAACGGCCCCGTCACACCAAAAAACGCCAGGGCAGACATCTGGAACGCATGACGATTACAGACCATACATTCACGTCAAGCACTCTCGCTCGGCATGTCAGGTGTCTGGTACATAAATCTGTGTTCTCACGCACAGTTTTCGCCGTCTAGATCATCGACGCCTCATGTCCAGGCGCACATTACTGCGGCTGCCACTGAATGCTCACATTCAGTAGGTGCCATGGTGCGTGAAACGTCGGACATGGACTGACGAATAATTCGCCGTAGTCTTCACCAACGAGTTCCGCTTCTACCTGTAGCATGACTATGGTCGCATTAAGCTCTCGTAGCACCGTGGTGAACGCCTGATCGAGTCCTACATAATGAATAATCATACCGACCTGGCATCTGCAATAATGATATAGGTGACATAGTATTGCAGTCCCGTTCACATCGCTGATACGCTGACCAGCAACCATTACATTGCGGAGGTGTTGGACCCTGTTGTCGTCCCCTTACCAAAGAGCCAACTTGGGGACATGTACTAATAGGACAATGAGCGATCTCATGTGGCACACATCGTCCTACGGCTACTGGATGACCAACATGTAACACTGCTTTTCTGGCCTGCGTGTTCATCGGATATCTTGTTAATCGAAAACGTGTGGTCCATGGTCAAGCGATGACTGGGTTGTGACAGGATTCCCGCCACTATATCGGATGAACTTTGGGCACACATCGAAGCCACATGGGTGTAGCGGTGGTTAATTCTGTCTGAGAGGGGGGGGAAGTGGGCCACAAAGTACTGATTTCATACAGTCCATACGTAGTATCGTGCTGCAAGTATAAACATGTCACCCGTGTATGATGGCTATTCTTGTCCAATATATCCGGTTGTGATGCCTCATGATCTTCATGGTATTGCAAGTTTAGTGACCAGCGGTGTATTAAAGCATTGAACCCTTTAATGTTATAGGATGTTAGAGTAATATAGTCGCAGATGTAGAAAATTGTATTCCATATAAGAAAACCAGTTTAGAGATGGTTTCGGAACCAACAAGGCATGTAATATTTGTGTTGACCTCCTTGGTCACCAGATCTGAATAATATAATAGAACATTTGTAGCCATAACTGAAACGCATTATGGAAGATGATTAACATGACTCCACAATATATACACATGATGTACTATGGGAGGACATGTTTCATGAACAGGAGTAGTTGGAATGCAGTTTGAATTTCATGTTGAGAAACAGTTGTTAGAATGATATGTAGGACCGAATACACTGCACAGGAAAGTATTGTATGAATATGGTTGTGTATTCCAATATTAATTTAAATACCTGTTTTAAAATTGGATGCTAATAAATATTAACGACCATTTAATCCAACAGAGAAATTACTCATTACAATAAAATACTATTAAGAAGTAATTTTAAATGTACTACTTACTTTATGGAAATGATTTACTGGATTTAAACTTATAATACATACATATGCATTGGGTTGATTTCACGAATAAATAAACTGCACCTTTTTAACCTGTGCAACAGTGTAACATAGTTAGCACATAAAACCACAATCAAGGCAACGACCTCCTATCTGTTTAGAACATAATTGCAGTGGTACTGTAAAAAGTTTTGAAATTTAGTTACGAACCTTTAAACGCATTAAATGAATTTACGAATCTTTGCTATGGTTTTTACTATTAGTTACGTGATGAAATTTTCAGTTGTAAAACGCTATTAACATCACAAAACAAATAATGTTTTAAGTAGTGGTCACTGAACGTATCTTCATAGAATTAATCGAATTTACTACGTAGTGATAAATTGTGAATTTTGTAGGCTATTGCCTTGACGTTATGTCTTTTTACTTTCGAGACAAATAACTTTACATAATGCTGCGAATACGGTCCGAGAAAACTATTCTTTAGCAACTACAGTATCACCATTTATACACTGCCCACGATTAACGCAGTACAATGATGAAAGCTCTTCCCACTGTTCTGTATCTTTTGCCTCATGCAACATTGGTGTTAATGTAGGTCAAGTGACTTGTATACATATGTATGTTTATCATGATTTTGAGTAAGTATGTTTATCAAGCAACACTGTTAAGTTATTTGCAAAATTAAAGTGTTTCTACACTGCCACTTGTTGTTCAGGGGTAGGTCTGCACAAATTACAGGAACCGATTTTCAGTGGCCATTGGTTTGGAACATGACTCTTATAATGCGATAGCGAAACAAAGATCCCGTTTACGTGAGTCACCACTAGCATTACAGCAGTACCTCTGCCGGTGAACATATTAAACTATATGCGGTTACGGGCACTGTCTATTTGCAAAAGCGCGCAAGTTACACCAAACAATCTGTAAACGTAAAACCCCACGAAACAGTAGAACTAGAAGACAATTGTAATGTTAACAACCCCATTGCCCATTTAGACTCTACATAGTCACTAGATATCCGTATGGAGTGAAAACTACAATATTGTTGAAGGTCACACACTTCCTAGCGATCGTGGTATGATTACACTAGAAAACCTTTAAAGTGTGTTTTTAAATATATTTCAAAACTACATTCCTATAGTCATCACCTTGAAAAATGGTAGTGTTGCCGTAATATTTATTGAAGTCAGTAAAACTAAAACAAAAAATAAAATTGTTGCATGTGTGTTTAATGTGAAGGAATATCTGAAAATGCCTTCATAGTTATAGTAACCGCTGTGTAGTAAATTACTTTGCATATATAATATTGTGCGAAATGTATAAATAATGAACACATCTGAACACAGTAACATAGTGTCAAATAAAATATTCAGTAAAACAAACATTTTACCTCTGAACAAAACGCGGATTCAAGACAAGTAAATAATAATAGTGATAATTACTCTAAGATACTTTAAAATATCCAGTTAACACTTGAATATTTCTGTTTTATATAGCAAATGAATAACTTTCAAGCCACTGCTAACAATCACTGTGGACCGTGAAGTATTTATTTTAATGATGCCGGAATGCTGCTGCAAAAGTCCCTTTTGTCAGTCACATGACTCACAGAGTGTGTGCGTTAGTCATTCTGTGTTGCCTGTTCACGCGATTAGATCGTTTTGGGGTGAGCTCTTTTTCGCTTATTAGTATATGGGTGTATAAAAAACTACAGTGAAAATATCGTCGACTGTGGTATACATAGTCTATGATCAGCTGTTGTCTTCGTACGTTGTGTTTGTATTAGGATCATGTGTTATCGAGAAGCTACAGCGCTTGATGATGTGAGAATGCCGATTGTGTTGAGAGGTCGTCCTGTCGACTGTTGAATACTGATAATTGTCAAGAGCAGTTAAATCAATACGGTAACTTGATCATACACACCACGATATTTAAAAGGCTAGTGCAACTACTGCACGTCCACTGCGAATGAGCATATGTTGTCTAAATTATCTCAAGATTAGACTATGCGTCTTTCTTCTGCCAGTTCATCACAAAAACAGAGTTGGTTGTGATAATACTAATAAACATTTTCATAATTATTCTACCCAAAACCGACATACACTCTCATTGTAAAATATACTAATTTAATAAATATGGAAAGTGAAAGCCTCAAGCATAATATCCTAAACAGAGTAATTATTGTCATAGGTCGACAGAACATATGTATTTATGTTATGTTTGGTACGTGCAGATTAGCTATATAAGTGTTTGAATAATATTATTTATTGTACTTCACACGATATTTTAATTTGAGTGTAAATTTTCACACATTTCTCATATGTGATAGTAACATTTTTAAATCACGAAATTTATAATTTATGTAAACCACAATTTTACTTTATTTCTATATTCTATGATACTTTTCATGCAGTATTCTTAGTTTCGACACATTGTTAGTTCAATATTGTAATATTATGTTTATATGTATATTTTTGTTCTCAGTAATTACTTTATGATATTTAAAGTTTAATTATTTACTTTATTCTCTTATTAGAAAGATTTTTAATTTTGGTTTATTTTATTTTATGGAAGTCTAGTTGGAAGTGGGCACAAACTTATAATATTTTCAGAAGAAAATTAACTTACGGAACTAGGCATTTTCTGAACTTTAACTTGTGTATAATCTTGTGTATAATCAGTAGTCCTGAGATCCCATATGAGCTAGTAACGCCGGAAAACATTAACATCTAAAACTATTGAATTCAGTGTAATCTCATTTGAGCAGAGTTTAACTATTTGAGGGAAAGCGAGGAGTAATTCTTCTGAAGTAATTAAAACTTGAATTGACACTTTCAATTAAAGGTTTGGATCGTGATAACTGTAAATGCAACTAATTAATTAGTAGCTTAGTCAGTTTATTAAACAGAAATTGAAGAAAGCTACTTCCGGTTATGAACAAATTTTTATTTCTGAATTTAATTTCAAGTCAGTTGTCAGTTAATTTTGCATTAGCACTACAGATATATTTTATTTTTCATATTTTAATTTGATTTTATTTCCTTAATATATTTAACTGTATACTGGATGGTGGTACTTCAATCTTGGTCATCAACATAAGTTTAATTTTATTTTTGAGTAAAATGATTTTTCTTACATACACATTTAAAGTTTAATAAATATTTCACAATTGAATTTTACATCTTGTTGAATTGCATAACACATTTGGTCTGATTTTGTTTGTTTTTTCATTTCATTAATATTATTAATTATTCAGATATCACATGTTGTATTTTATATAAAGTGCTGAGAATATATGCAAGCTGCTTCTGTGCATGTTATTTACAGTGATCCTGATGTCCTTAGTTTTTTCTATGGTAAGCTAAATGTTACAAAATTATTTAGGTGCATATAGACACGTACAAGCCTATGTTTGACATCTTCTAACTCAAACTACATTAAACCTATACTTGTGGCGCACAAATACATATTTTAATCTTCTTTTCTTTCCTACCGCGCGTTCACCTAACAAATAGTGAATGTAACGGCCCTCCGCACACCACTCCCTATACTTCCAAACCTCTTTCAGACCTTTATTGCATACTTACTGTTCGTTTTATTGCGCTTGGCACATGTAGCAGTACTGACAGCACATTTATGTTTCACTGATAATGTCCATTCATTTAATTAGTGTGAAAAAAGTAACAACCTACAGAATGTACTAGATATTCTAAGTAATGTGTCAACGCTGACCGTAGTAAAATAGTTGAATACGAAAATGTGTACTTCGAAGTTGTTTTATCACTTACGCAAAGTGAGGAATATGAATGTGTATACATATATTAGGTAACTTTGTGATCTGACACATCCCGATGCGCATTCGCCAAGGAGGCGGTCGATTTTATATGTAGGAAACCTATTTCTTCGTTTACTCTTTTTTGGGCTCTGCAACAGGCTGTTCATGGAAAAGTGAGCACTTTTTAAGACCCTCCGAACAGGCATAAACCAATAACAAATATATCGTATTGCAGCCTCAGGCATTACATTTTTAAGGCAGGGAATGTATACACTTTGTTTATAGGTCACATTGCAATGTTTATATTAAAAAGCAGCAGGAAGCTGTAAATTAGATGAAAGGAAATATCTAGAAGGGACTTAAAAAGTGCCCGCTTTATCGTGAACAGCCTAAAATAATACTGCATTTATCAGCTGTCTTGTTAGTGCCTCATATAGTAAATCGAAATATAATACAAAGTAAATGCATTGAAAAAAAAGGGTTACTCTCACACAAAATATTATATCTGTGTTTTACTGTTCATATTCGTGTCATTATACACATCTGTGTTTGCACGGTCATGCGATGGGTAACGAAAGTAAAAAGTATCAGATGATTTGACAGGTGGTTTGAAAATTTAGCGTCCCCCTCCAAAGTTACAGAGTTTGGACCTGATTGCCAATGCATTTCTATCCCTGAAATTCATCACGTGATCAGTTGAGGACCTTACTGCAGTTTCGGACATGCCTTATGGTCTCCCTTTTTAAACAGATATAATCTGACAATATACACATTTCGCACATCTTTGGTCCCCATTCGACTCTGGGCATGCATACCTTCTACGTCACAGGCATATACAACAGTTTTAATACACGTCATTGTGTAGTGATATCTCGCCAGAGCCAGACGGTTCAAGGAAGTGAAACGTCATTCTGCAGCGATGTCTCACCACAGCCAGTTGGTTAGGGAGATAGTCATAGGCCTTGTCAGCGGCAGGTTTTTCCGCCGCTGAAGCAGGCTAACGTTACGGTGTTCCAGAGAACACTGCGAGTCGATGGGTACGACAGTTCCGGGACATGGGTAACGTGACACATCGCGGAGGAACGGGTTCATGGAGGGTGTCGACTGCAGCCGAGGACATTAGTCTGATTACTCAGGTGCAGTTGACTCCTTTCAGGCGCGCCATTCAGCTAAAACGTGCCACACATTTTCCTGGCAGCTTGAGTACCGCGATTAGGCGCTTGACGGCGGTGGGAGTGAAATCCCGGCGTACTTCAAGGAAGCAAAGGCTCACCGATGAGCACAGGATCTATCGACTCGCGTTTGCCGAGGACAATATTGACCGTGACTGGTCAGATGTTGTATTCTCCAACGAGTGTGTGTTTTCCGCGGCTAATGATGGGCCAATGCGTGTCTTCAAACCTCGTGGTACCCGGCACAATCCGGAATATGTGGCCGGTTGCTCGCGTTAATGGTCATGCATCTGTTGTGTGCTGGGGATGGATGAGTGCACGCGGGATAGGCGTGTTGCACAGAATCGACGATCGAGGTCCGAATACACGCGGCCTCAATGCCGGGCAGTATTTACATATTCTAGAGACTTTTGTATCCCGATGGTGTGCTGCACATCCAGTAGGACCAGTCTCCGATACACACTTCTCAGAGGGTTCAAGAATGGTTCGCAAGGCAAGACCAACTAGAGCTTGTAGATTGGCCACCTTACAGTGCCGACTTGAATCCAAATGAGAATATCTGGTTGGAGACAAAGAGCACGATGGCGGAAAAACTGGCCTGATCCACACCCAGTAAATAAAGATGCTCTCTGGGAGCTAGTAGCAGATACCTGGGATGAAGTAACTAGTAGCCAACGCTATGCTACTTCTCTGGTCGCCTCTCTACCACGACGACTGCAGCAGGTGGTTGAGAATGAGGATACAGGTCCTCATATTGAGGTTACACCCTCGGCCCTTTTCAGGGCCAAATAAACACTCACGCAAAAACGTGGCACAAAAAAACCAATGGCACACCACGTGGCATAATGACCATATTGATATACAAATTAAAGGTGCGATGTGGTTTCGAACCCGAAACAGCAGACGTCAGAACCATACACGCGAAACCACCTTTGTTTGTTACATGTGTTTTTATATGGATTTATATGGATATGGATACATATGCTAACAAAGAAAATACATTCTATGATACTGTAACATTTTATATTACAACGAAACAAAATTACATAATCAGTAGGAATGAAATTCAAGGCCGAACGCCAGAAACCTAATGGTATTCTATTTCTAACACGACAGTGACCCCAAGCACACTGCGAAATGGATCGTCAAGAACACACTCCAAATGCCATACAATACCCAATCACTCTCACCTGACCCGAATCCTACTAAGAATCTTCTAGAGGAATTGGAGAGAAGAGTGAGAAAAAAAAACATATTTTCCCACAAAACACAAACGAGGCGTTTCTACCTAATTGTAATAGCATTGTGCCAGGGATTATTAGAAAACTGGTTGATTTAGAGCTAAATATACTGATGGACGTTATTCGCAAAAAGGTATGTTAAAAAATAACATGTAGAGTGAACAATGTTCAACACCTTGCTGATGTATGTCCAACGTTTATAAGAACTGGAGACAAATTATGTAGTCTTATGCAGTGATACCTAGTTTATATTGTTTGTTTTGTGTGTCATATTGTACCTCACTAAGTAACATTAAACATGGCTGATTACCTATTTTCTGCCTTTAGGCTAAGCTTATCTACGAATGTCACTAATTGCTATTTACCACAGCCCTTATACTTCTGCCCATGACCGCATATACGCGACGTTTAAGTTGTTTTTGTTTTCAGACTGAAAAAATTCTAGATATCATTGATGGGCAGATGTGTGTCTATTAAGTCTGATGTCAGCAGTCTCTACTGGCTTTAACGTTGTTCAGACTGCGTAAGAATTAAAGTAAGGTCAAATTGCAAATGTAACGAAATCATTCTTGTGTTTGAAGAATACTTCGGGAAGCATTTTCAAATAGAACAGACCCTAATGTGTATATACAGTGACGATCACACATATTCATACATACTGTTCCTTTCACGACTTCTGTACAATAAGCAATTATGTCGACACACACTTATGCGTCCAGCTGTATTTTGTATTCCATTTCATCAAATACAACAAATAAACAACAATCCTTATAAAAGAAACAAAGTAATATATTGCACAAATATAAATAAATGCACGTTTTCCGAATCAGAAATGTTCATACACCTTCGTACGAAGAACAAATGTTTTCGTACATCAACATAAACAAAATAAATTCTCTATTTAATATTTCGCATGCCCTCCCTTTAGCTTCAGAACGCTTCTCAAACGCGCTGGCATTGACTTAACTACCGTTTGTACGACACTAGGAGGGATATTGTTCCACTCATGAAGGATTTTCTCCTTCAAGTTCCGCGTGCTTGAAATATGATGATTTCGTAGCTTAATGTATAAGTATGCCCAATTATGTTCTATTGAATTTAATTTTGAGGATTGGGGTGCAGTTTCTATTACACGAGGACAATTATACAGCAGCCATGTTCGTGTTGCACAGGATTTACGCTTCTACCATTATCCTGGTTAAATGTGCATTACTGCATCAAGTTGCATGGCATTAGGTCGCAAATTATGTTTAAAATGGTCAATATAGTTTTATTGATCCAATAGTCAATATATAAACATCAGTTCACCTACAACACATGCACTCATCCACCCTCACACCGTAACTGAACCCCCACCATGCTTGACGGCAGGACGAGAATTTTGGGGATTTATCTTTTTATTCGATTTTCTCCGCAGTTATAGCGGACTGTCATGATCGAAAACCTTGTATTTACTCTCATCTGGAAATATTACGTCTGTCCAGTAATCGTTTTGTAAATATACCTTCGCGAAGTTATGTCTCTTCTTATAATTACATTTGCCCATGCACTTCTCTGGTGTTCTTGCATTATAGTCACTATTGCTGAACACTCTTCTCACTGTCATTGGTTACAGTGACTTTGAAAGTATTTCGTAGGTCTCTTGTAATAGCGCATGGATTGGTTAAAGATCTCTGGCGTATTTGTTTCACAATATAATTTTCTTCTCTATGCGAAAGTACGTTTGGCAATTAACTCCTCGGTTTGTCTCATGTATATCATTTTACGGTACATTGTACAGTCACCTAGATGGGAAGTACTACGGGATTCCTTAGAGCATATGAAAATATTTGATACTTGTGACGGTCCGAATGAATTCTTTGGGGGTTTAATAATTTTTTTAAGATGTTATGTTATGTTTTTGTATGTATGTATGGACTCAACGTGTTTCTCAAACCTACACTTTACACTTTGTTTTATTCACTATGATTTTTGTTAGCAAACATTTCCTACAAAATGTTTGAAGTAAGATACAGAACAGCGTGGTATTTGTAAATCATTCATCGGCATTTTATTACTTTTCTACCTCCCACATCACACGCACAGGGATAGAATACATTCAGTTTAACTGCATAAACCTCCTTGCCAAGAGCCTTTCTTTTGTAAGTTGGCGTGTATCTGTCTATGCCGCGAATGCCTGCATTTTATAGGCCATTCATGGTAAATTGATCACTTTTGAAAGCTCTTTCATTTGGGATAATAGTCAATAAATATATATTACTTTTGCGTTATACATTAACTTCAGAGTGCTGTGTAATATTTACACTGTGGTTATTACTTAGATTGCCATATTTAATTTTAAAAAGTGATTAAAGATAAAAAATGGTTGAAAGAAAAAATAATTAGTGCCTCAAAAGTGCTATTTTTACCGTGAACAGCCTTTAGCAGATAATGTACGTATGTCGCCATGATTGCAATTAAAAAAACAATACTTGAACAGATTTCCCGATTTCTTTACGATGCAAAATCGAGCCACATCATTTTCAGTGTATTTTCGCCGTGGTTATGACAGATATTAACATGATCTCTTGTACCACATGGTCAGGGGCAATTAAAACGCCTTGCCACTCGCCGCATGCCTCGCAGCGTGAAGTAATTGGTTGTCATTAAGTTCCTGAACATTGACTCACACTGATTTGTACACCTGGCAACCCTGCAAGGTTCTCGCTCTCTGTACACTCTTCCCTTCTATCGTCGCGTACGCTAATCACGTTTATGACGTCAGTTCAGCTGAAGTGGCACTTTGATCTGCGACGGACCCACGTTTACAGGCAGGCTGCTTTAATAGCCTGGCCAACTTAACCTGCGCCATCTACCGGCCGTATATGCACTGACACCTACTTTGACTTCTGCGCACGTCGCTGCGTGTACCGTCCGTAACCATGACAATACATAATGCATGTTTCTTTACGTAGTCTGTATAATTTACGTTAGGGAATCGCATTCCTGACATCGTACACTCCACACAAAATTAAACAATCATAAAATATGACGTGTAAATTCATCGTGAATATAAGCAAAAATACGATTGGAACATGATTACATAATAAAGTATCCCCACGCCAGATATTAGTAAGTATTTGTTATACTGGATGCGAAGCAAGAAGATGACTTTCTACCGCATGTTTTAGAGAAGGCAACAAAACATTTTGCAGCGTGATTCCAGTAGAGATTTTTGTATGTGGCGTAACCTAAATTAATTCTCAGGTGGAAGCAAACGTTCGTCCGCCAGACTTATTATTCTCATTGTATTTTTCTGCGTTAGTGTATGTAGCATGGAGCAAAAGTGAACGTTTTTGTTTAAATGGTAGCCTACCTCATTGCATCACTGAACCAACATAATCTTAAGTGTATATCATAAAGCTATATTATTTAAGGAAAAATTAAAATAATGTCATTCACAAAGAATTCTGTGAAACCACGAAAAAATGCAAGGAAACCTAACGCGGCATGCCACTAGTTGTTCGAAACACTTTCTGAATCAATTTAAACATCAACAACAACAAAAAGGGAAAAAAATGAAACTTTATACAAAGCTTATTATATTTAAACCGTTTATTAATTTTTTATGAGACATTTATTTGCTGTCGTAACCAGTTTATTTCGAAAATTAATGTTGCTGCTAACAGTTGTTTAATAATTCGAAATAAATGATAATCCCTCCTTAATTTCTTGATTAACTTGAAACATTCAATTCACTTTCACTTCCATTCTATGTTAAGCTAATTTTGTTGGAAAATGAGCTTATATAATCATGCAAATGTGTGTGATATACTGTATAATAATAACTCATAATAACATTCGATCCTGTGAAACACATTTCACCAAATTCGGTGCACATATTTAACTTAGTAAGGACATTTGAATTTTACAATGTTCTGCAAAGCCGTTTGCTTGATTTCAAAAGGGTTGTTATTTTAATACAGTAGGGCGCCATTTCATATCTGATGAATTATTTTACTAGGTAAAACCAAATCGTGTATTTTCACAGTTAGTCTTGTACGTCTTTAATCTAGGAAGGAACGTTCTCATTGGTTTGCCATCGTGAAAACAATAATCTTTTAATATCATATATCGGAAATTACACAATAGATTCCTTCCACATTTTGCAGACAACTAGTACCTTTTAGGGCTATAGTAGGCAATGGTACTATATACATCTGAGATTAATGTGGCACTTACTGTATTTTCACAACGGGGTCATAAAAATATTTGTTTTTATATTTGGTATTTATATATATATATATATATGAAGAAATCATCGACTAAAGGCATTACTGTAAATATGCCAATAAATAACCATTTTCAGTCATTGTAATACAGCGCACCCATTAAAAAAATTACGTTATTGTACCGTAACACGGAAAACAATCTACCCATTCCAACCAAAGTTGACAAACAAGAAGTATGCTGATATGAATTAATTGGTTCAGGCATTCAGTTTTAATTGGTGGCAATATAGACATTTTGATTACTATTCTGTATCTATGAAACGGTGTTACCAATTACAAGCAATCTTTGTATACTGTTTCTAATGCTATGTATGCAATGATAAAATATGCGAGTTAAATGTGTAAGAAACTTAGTTTTGTTTGACATAGTGACTACATAAATATTTTAGCTTCATTTGGTATACAGCATGTAGCATACTGTTTTTTGGCTAATTTAAACCAAACTTGATGTGTTGAACGTATCACCTACAGGTATTAAACATACTGGTACATTGTCTCTTTCGTCTGCAAATATTGTAAGGTACCTCTACAGCAAGAAAACATATTGTGTTAAATGTCGGAAAACGATAAACCTGTTACTACCTAATTAAGCAAACAAGATTCACTACGCTGACCAAATAAACATATGGTTTACGTAGGCCGGTCACTTATTTTTAACATGGCGACGACATGAACGTTTTGATTACTATTCTATAACCATAGAACAGTGTAACCAAGGAACGAAAAAACAAAAAAAAATGGGGGTAGGGTCATACACTTTTTAAATATTGCTCATGTACTAGTGAATGTTATCGGAAATTTGATACAAATAACAGAGCATGTTGTAAATAAACAATCGAATGAAATGAGACTTTATCAGTGTTTTAAACAAAGCATGTTATGTAATACAAAATAACTCGAATAAATAGTTTCTGGACTGATATTGGTACGTTAAATGTGGTTTAACATAAAATAATACAGGCATTATCAAAGCAACTCAGCTTACCTTTATTTTTATCATTGATAAATTGGGTACACATAAGCGCAAATATATTGACTCTTAGGGTTTAATTGCGTGTATATTCTCAATCATTAAAATATCGACTCAATGAATGAAAATATTTTTTGTAGAACGTTTCATTCTTTTCATTTGTGCTCTATACAATTTCCCATGCAGAAAAATATTTGATAGCTGTTTGTTAAAACTAGATAAAATATTTTGGCCGGCAGCCAGTTTGCAATGAAATATATTGCAAAACTAAGAGGCTCGAGGGTATTTCGCTTGTTTTCTGACAGCGTTGACAAGTTCAAGTGCCAGATTTAAAAAATGTATACGCAAGTTCAATTATTCGTACAAAATGAGCATATTTTCTTCGCTTTATACGATAACTTTTACAAAGCACAGCCCTCTAGGAAACTGGAGAGCGGGAGTTGAAGGAACTGTCTTTGACCTTCTACGATACTGTAGCCCAAACATAATGATGTGAGTTGCAGGGTTTGTTTCGCTGCTGCATGCATTTCCGACCTGATACCACCTTCTCGCAGTTATGCTCAGAAAAATTCTGTACATTTTACTACCATAGCTATACTAGGCAATCTCACGGCCATTTTCACGCTTTCGTGCGCTGTAAGTGAACTTAAAACATTTTTTACATGCATGTCAGCCAAAAATTCCAACCAGGACAGCTTGCACTACCTGCGTCCAAACATTTGACATAAAATGACATTACAACATTTGACATAGAGGTATTCAAGGAAGCAAGATTATTTGCCTTTATTGCTGACTTAACAAAGCACTGAAATACAAGTTAAATAACTTTAATATGGAGCCTCACGTTTCTTTTGTCGCTTTTACAATAGGGTAGGAAAATTTATTCCTCTGGAAATACCAGCTTGTAGGAGCTGTGGTGTTGTAACTGTCAGACTACCCGCCTCGCATCACGATAAATAGAGGTTACATCCGTACTTTCATGTGTAGGAAACGTGGCGGGCGTTGCTGTTGGCCAGTGGATAGTGTCGGGGTACTCTCTATACTCTGTTTTCTATCGCTGCTCCATCTGTACCTCTCTTCGTCAATATCAGCTCTGAAGATCTTAGTTGTTAACAGCCGCTTATGTCTCTCTCATGTCACTGGTGTTAACTTACAGCTGTTTTTCACCAAAATACAGTATTTCACATCAACATTGAAAAGTTTTAAGAATTACAAACATTTTTCATTTCTGTTCTCAGTTAATGTTAATTTTGTGGCCAACGAATATCATATATTAATTGCAGATGCCACTTAGATATGACGTCAAATACGGGTTCTGTATGTGCCTTCAAATTTCCATATCATGTTTCAACTTGCCGACTGAATTATGATTATGTTCAGAACCATGAGTCTTTGTGGGAAACTTTTTTCCTTATGAAACTCGGAAATACTCAGCTCTAATTAATCTTGTAGTCTGTAACACAGAGGCTCCAGTTTCCTTGTCAGTGTTAATACTTCCAGCCCTATAATTAAATGTTTGGTGAGCAAATAAAAACAAATAACAAACATGCAATAGAGAAAACATATGACATGATAAATTATATAGAAAATAATATAAAGTATTTGCAGTGTATTACATTTAGTAAAACTGTGTTTTTGTTCATCTATTCGATAAGTGTAACTACGAATAATACATTATTAAAAACAATCTCAAAAAGTTTGCACCCTAACCTTGCTTTCCAAAGACATTTTTTTCCGAACAAAAAATGAAGTCAATTTTATTTCGTAAGCGGTTATTTGTTTGAATAAATAAGCCAATTAGACTTTTTTTTAACAAGGCATGTCTAGTGCCGAGACAAAAGAACAGGCAGTCAGGATGGTTTCCTCATTCAACCGCTTCATAGTCCGCCTGGCTGTGCGCAGTTGCCACTGCTTGCAGCTCTCACTACTGCTTGCGCCAGACATCGTGAACCTGGTTAAGCTCCCTCGTACTTCAGTAATACAATGGACACGGATGGGCGCTGCAACGGGTAGAAAGTACTAACGGCATGTTTATCTATACTCGTTACTAAAAGCATTTCCAAAGGTTTCCCTGCCTCCCACCAAGGCGAACCGGGTTCAATCCCCGGCCGAGTCACCGGATTTTAGCAACTGGGAATCGTGCCGGACGATGTCATTGGTCGGCGGGTTTTATCGGGGACCTCCCGTTTCCCCGCCCATTCATTCCGGCGTCACTCCATACTCACGTCAATTACCCTCATCGGCTCTCAAGACCTCGCTGTTAAGGGCCTCCCAAATCTCTTCACTCACTCCAACGTTTCACACCTAAAGCCTGGTTCAGTTCACATTCACACCGATCACGCCAAACGAAGCCGTCCAAATGTAAATAGATATTCAGCATTGCCGTTTTAGTGCATGGGCGAAAGCTCAGTTTATGAATATAGGATTACGACGTAAATGCACAGCAAGACACAAAATTCTAAATATATATTTACTTTATTGTTTGGTAATAAGAAAATGTAGCATATATTTTATAAAATAGGCTTAATTTTAAAGTAGGCTCAGAGGTACGTTTTGAAGGAAAGACTGCACACTTGTTCAGTACCTTGCACATAGAGACGATGATGCATGTGATGCGCGTGCCTGGGTCGTCCTCAGCGTCTCACCCTTCTGGGCAAAATACATCCTCGTAGGCGGAATGCTTAATGAGAGAGCGAAGAGATTTGGGCGGCTCTTAACACCGAGGTCTTGAGAGCTCTTGAGGGTAAAGAGAGATGAGTATGGAGCAGCGATGGAATGCAAGACTGGGGGAAATGGGATATCAGTGAAACAACCCACCGACCAGCGGCATCGTCCTGCACGATTCCCACATGCGAAAATCTGGAGGTGACCTCGTTAGGGAATCGAACCCAGTTCTCCGTGGTGGGAGGAGAGTTGTCAAACCAGTACACCACCACAGCCCCAGGAATACTTAACGTTCACTATCCGATTATAGTTGTTATGTCTTACATACGTAATGACGTCATAACAACAAATTTGTACTAACATGCTAAAGCCAAGTGTTTTTACTTATGTTAATATTAGCGCTACGCTTTAAATGGTTATGTCTGCCTAAAAACGCTTACTTTAAAGAATATTTCATTAAAAGGAATAGAAACAATGTAGCTGAAGAATCCAGTTTAAAAGAATAGCTGAAAACATGACTTTGCTATGTCATGAACTGAACATAATGCAGGTAAATTATCTCTAATATTTAGGCGCGGAAAATATTTCGTAATGAGACGACACTGCACGCCCAGTTGCAGGAATATTTGTACGAGAATGACTGAAAGCTTTCCAAATGACCTATAGGATTTTTTGGCCTAGTTACGGAGTAGACATGTATACGCTCGCTCGACCAGGTCCGGGTCAGCGTTCAAGAAACACGCTACTGTCTGCGTCAAACGTTGTGGCACTTGTCTGAACGTGGGTGCGGGGAATTTGTTGGGGAGAGGTGGAACATCTACGTACGAGGCTCTGGCTTTGTAACATCCGACCTAGAAACATTACCCCATCACATTCAGTTTAACCGCAGATTTAGTTTTCAATAGATGTCAGTGAATATTTAGGAATGTATAAAGAGGCTATTTATAGAAGAGAAAGAGAAGTAAAAAAGTATGAGTAGGTATTATGACCGCGAGGCTAAATAGGTATGAGTGTTAAGACATACTGATCAACAAAGTAGCTGATAAGGTTGCCAACAATTCTGGCATCAGTAACAGGTTTATCCAAAGAATAAGAAGGATTGTGGTATGGTAGTCCATATATATTGCCTTGTTCGATATCACGAGTGATACATATGAGAATTGCAGCTATAAATAGCTTCAGTGGATTAAAAGGACATACAACTATACATGCAAGAATTCTAAAGCATGCATTTCTTCTCGAATTTTTGTTTTTAAGTTCATTCAAGGTTATGGGACCAAGGTCAAGGTTGTCTGTATCTAAAACGATAGTAGTGGTTTGTAAAGTAATATGCTTGCTGACTTTTATGTGCCTTTTCCCTATTTTTTGTTTTTAAAGTCATTCAACGTGATGGGGCTACGGTTCAAGTTACCTGCATCTGATAGGGGGTAGTTGTTACAAATGTAATATTTTTGTTGACTTTTATGTATTTTTGTCGCGTTTTTGTTTTCAAGGTCATTCAAAGTCATAAGGTCAAGGTAAATTTCACCTACATCTAATATGGTCATAGTAGTTGGGAATGTAATTTGCTTGTTGACTTTCATGTATTTCTTGTAGAGATTTTGTTTTCAAGGTCATTCAATGTAATGGAGTCAAGGTTGAGATTACCTACATCCAATATGGTGGCCGTAATGGGTAATGCATTATGTTTGTTTACTTTGATGTATTTTATTAAGAGTGGTCGTTTTCAAGGTCATTCAAGATCATGGGGTTAAGGTCAACATCGTCTGCATATATTATGGTGTTAGTTGTTATTATTGTAGTGTGCTTGTATACTTTTATGTTATTTATCGAGTTTTGGTTTTCAAGATCATTCATGGTTATGGGGTCAAGGTTAATGTAGTCTGTACCTAACGTTAGTAATCTATAATGTAATATGCTTGATGACTTTAATGTATTTTATTAGGAGTTTTGTATTTAAGGTAATTATGTCAAGGTCAAGATAGTCTGTATCTAATATGGTGGTAGTAGGTAGTATTGAAATGTGCTTGTTGACTTTGAAGTATTTTTCTATAGTTTTTGTTTTCAAGGTAATTTAAGATAAATGGGCTACAGTCAGGTCACCTGCATTCAATATGGTGGTAGAAGTTAGTTATAATATGCTTGTTGACTTTTATGTATTTCTTCTCGAGATTTGGTTTTCAAGATAATTCTAGGTCATGGGGTCAAGGACGATGGTACCTACATCCAGTATGGCAGTGGTAGATTGTTATGAATTATGCTTGTTGACTTTTATGTATTTGTTCTCGAGTTTTGGTTTTCAATGTCATTCTAGGTCATCGCTTTGAAGTCATGATTACCTGCATCCAATATGGCGGACAGGTGAAATCTACCACGATGGCGGTCACATACCTATATTGTGGTCGCCTACCAAGATGGTGACTGCCTACCAAGATGGCGGTTGCCTACCAACATGGTGGCCACCTATCAAGATGGTCGCCCCTTGCACCTACCAAGGTGGTGGATATGTATCGGTGATGGGTGACCTATGTAAAATTCATTTTTAAATGCATTTTAAATGATTTTCAAAAATTATTTAATTAATTTTTTCTAATAATATTGTATAGATTTTAAAAATGATCTTCAATATATTTTTTATAATACATTTTTTAATGAATTTTTTTTTAAGTTTTATAAATAACTTTTAACAAATTGTTGATAATACATTTTGAAAAAAAAAAATTAATAAGTTTTTTAATTTTTTTTTTAATTTTTTTTTTAGTACTTTAAATAATATACTTTTTCGGATTTAAAAAATTGATTTGAAATTATGTAGAATTTTTTTTATTTTTTTGGATTTTTTGGGTTAAATGTAAAAGGTCAAGGGCAAAGGTCCTGACCCAGCTCTTCTGACCCTGGGGTCTCTGATCCCGGTCACCGGGGTCGTTGATCTTAGATGTCATTGCCCTTTCATCCCTGACCAATGTGACCTTTGATATTGACCTTGACCCCGAGTACCTATGAACTCAAAAAACACTTTAAAAAATCTTAATAAATACCAAAAATTGCAAAAAAATTCATAAAATGTATTATATTTTCTAATAAAATTTACTATTAAAATTATTAAAAGAATTTTAAAAAGTAAGAAATGGTAAAGATATGATAACATGAATATTTTTTATGGATCAGATAAACTTTTTACTTATAGGACGCATTTTGTTATTAATAAGATTACTGTTATCTGCCAAAAATAATGTTGGAAATATGTAAAACATGGGAAACCAGAATTGTCTGAGCACATTCGCTGAGTCGTAGACCTGTACCAACGCTTACTTATTTAATAACAAATTAATATTTTACATGGAGTTAGAATAAATTTACGGATATAAATAATGTTTAAGCCTATGGACAAATAATTCTGTTTCTTAAATATAATATTTTTAAAAACTCAAGGGAATTTATAATTAAATAAACTGGTAAATTTTCTACTTGTGGTGTGACGTGGTTTCCGATTTTTTAGAACCATCTTAATATAAAAAGTGGCAAGCTTTTCGTGGAAAGAGAAAGTTACAAATCTGATCTCCCTACCCTTAATTGGATTTAATTATTTCTTCCGAAGCAGTTTCTCTTCTGAAGCGCTGGGTAAATATTAATTTTCTGAGAGGCAGTCAACTTCACCTCGCCTATGAGATGCCTGATTCGCAACAATTTAATCACGTAAGGGCCACGGAAAATTTTGGGTGGTCTTTTCGGAAAACGCGATCGCAAACGACTATGAAATGCGTCCAGATATTAGCCATACATGCACTGCGGTCATCGTCCTTGCGACTACACGGCATCTGAGTAGTGATTTGGGTGTAAGTATTATCTGCGAACTCTGCTACTGGTTTAAATATTTTTGCAACTTAAAACTTGTTCTTTTTACAATATGATATTGACATCAGATATAGAAACAAAGCAATAAGTAAATTAAGTGCCAACTTTATAAAATTATGTCTCAGGCGTTATTAATAATGATTAATATTCGTTTGACGGTGCACAATTATTTCCTCTATAAATTCCTGTTTTTTAAAATCATTTCGTTGACGCCGTAAGGTTTTATATACAATAAAAATGCGTCTAGTTATATGTAAAAATGTCCATTTTATTCGATAAACAAATTTACTATGGCAATTATTTTTTCCAATAAAAATTCATAGGATCAACACTGTGCATATACAAATGTAGGAACTTTGATCTCTCGCTTTTATATTAATCTCTGTAGTCTAGATTTTGATTAATAGCTGATCAAGTATCGTGCACTATTAATTTATAACTGCCCAGTTTGCTCCACCGACAATAATTTAGTGGCTAGGAAAGTTCTGTTGGAAGTTTGAGAGGCAGAAGTTCTGTTTGTTTTGACGAGTTATACTATGTGTACAGTTTTTTAATAAAAGTCACGTGTTCAGATTTGTGGTTATTTTTTAACAACTGCAGCCATCTTTATCCCATCTCCCGTATTTTCTTCTTAGGTTATTGATGTTTAATACAATTTTGCTTTTTACCATTTGTATTGTTTCCAAGAACGCCGAGTTAAATATTATAGTAACAAAATTGAAGAAAAAAAAATGTATTACAGGAGTACATGTTTCTTAATAGTCCGTGTAAAATGTGTTGTACGGGACCAAACCGTTCTTTAGTTTTGCCAACAAAAGTAGGCCTACTCATATTAATTGTTTTTCTTCTGTTTCAGGCAATTTGCAACTGTAATTAAATAACATTGAAATGAACACTGTGGAACTTCGACGGTACTCTCCAAAGAAGAAGAGGAAAGAGTCTGATGAAACGAGTGTTGGTTTTGTGTGCAAAACACAAGGTCGAGAAAAGCCATATGGAACAGACTCTGGCAGACAGCAAGTTAAAGAAGCAAGCATACTGTTAAATGATGGTGTAATTTCAGAAAGAGAAGCAATGTGTTTCTATCATATGATACCTGTGCTACAGACCTTATATTCTAAGGTCGAAAAGAACAGTAAAATCGTCAGACCAAGTATCATCACAAGGTACGTCAAAATACACAAATAATTCAGAAGAAATAAAACGTACGCCCAGATTAAGTGACGCTGGACTGCAGTCAAAAGTATGCATAATTTGCAACAATTTCGAACACAATAAAGCAACACAACTTTTTCCGTACCTGTGAACCTGGAAGAGCACAGGAATTTCTGGATGCAACGAATCTTTTTAATAATGAAGTTTTTGAAAGAACATGTATTTTGAATGATATATCAAGTGTGTTCGTTGCAGATATTGTGTACCATAGTAATTGGATAAAACTATACATTAACAAACCCAGAACCTATACATCAAGAGAAAATATTCAGGTGCAAAACGTAGATAAAGATATTTTAAGGCGGTTTGTTGAGAATGTGAACTTTCGCACAAAATTTATGCTCTTTCCTATCTTTGGGACAAATTTATGCAACAAAATAAAAGCAATGCCATAACAAACCGAGAAATGAAGTCCATGATCATAGATGTGTAAGGAGATAGTGCATATTTCTCGTACCCAAAGGAAAAAGCATTATCTCAGCTTGTTTATGCATCTAATATTGATTATGGTGTGACTCTGGACAAAGTACGATCTACTAATGTAATAACAAAATGTGTTACTATACTTCGAGAAGAAGCAAAAACGTATGACTTTAAGTGGTAAGTTTAATGATACAGCTGACCTAAATATGTCTGAAACTTAGTTTGAACAGTCATGGCCAAAGTGACCAAAGCAGTGGCAAAGGTTCCTACAAGAATTAGCACCTTCATCCTGTAAATCAACACATACTGAACGTAGATGTGATACTCTGTTCAGATAGTTTATTTTCTCATTCAAGATGGCTTGAAAAAACACCACTCCATATCACCAATGCTCAGGCAAAACACAATGTGAGTATATCGAAAATGCTTGTTACCATGGTCAATCGTCACGGACAATGTTGTAGTTATTATGATGTACTTCATAAAGACCAAATACTAGCAAATAGAACTGTCATCAGAGCTGAAGGAAACCGTGTTCGAATACCATTTCAAATATATGACATTCCAGTCCATGGTGTTGTGGACAATTTCGACAGAGAAGATGCTACCATGTGAGGCATTTGTGGAACACATGAGACAGTATTGGATATGTTCCGAGTTCAACAGGTTCAAGATAACGAACTTGATGTTTTATTAGAATAATGTGATGGTCAAGAAAACTATACAAATACTTTTATATTAGTGTTAGATAACAATGTATATGCATAGAAATATATGCACAAAAACTTATGTATTACCAAAAGCCCAAACAAAGGTACAATGTTCCCAGTACCTACATTCCAAGCAGGGACTTGGACACACAAATTATATAAAAAAGCAGGCCAAAACTTGGATCTTGTATGGTTTCTATCCGTTTTCTTAAAAAGATCAAGTGCAGCTGAATTAGGTTTACCTGAAGAAGGTAAGAGTCCATCCAAAAAAGATTTTATGAGTGCATTGCCTAAGCATCCAGCTCACACGACAGTTACAGGATTTACTCCAATCTTGCCATATCCTGCAACTCAGTATGAGTCAGTTTATATAATTATGTATAACTTCAAAGCTATTATAAATTAGTTGAATCTCTAATAGGGTTCGTTGTAGTGCGATGATGGGGTATATCCCACTTCAAAATAAATCCAGCTTCTTCAACCAGAAGAGTTTTCCAAAATATTTCTTGGCCTTGGAGGGTTTCATCTCCAAAAAGTGGTACTCTCATGTATTGGGCTGTATCTCAATGATAATGGGCTCACACTCTGCTGAAAGTGCCTTAAAAGGCAATCGTATTACAGGGGAGTTAGATTAAATGGTATGCTTTGTGAAGTAATGCAATCACTTCAGTGGAAAGCATTCTTTGAACATAATGATAAAACTAAGTACTCCGAAGTGTTTTCATAATAAAAGTGTACAGGAAGCAGTAGATGAACAGCAATATCTGGTGTACAAAACCAATGTGGAAATAGAAAATTTGAATGAACTAAAACTTTTTTTTTAATTCAGGGAAGAGGACAAGCAGAAGAGTAGCTATTTTTTTTTGGGATCAGTTTGTCTCTACAATGGCACCTCTTCTTCGAGATATAATCCTAGCTGACAGAGAAAATAACTGGAATTACATGTATGCAGTATAAGAGAGTGTTTGCCTTTTTTCTTCTCCTTTGATAGAATAAATTATGCACGATGGTGCTCACTATATTACAGTGATTGCTTAAAGCTTGAGGAAGAACACCATTTCATTTATAATGACTTATATGATGGTAACTTCCCAGTTCAACATACTTGAAACAGATTCCGTAGTGTTGCCTTGGATCAAGCTCTCGAGCAACACTACAGTAATCGAGCAAAAGTGTTCAGAGGCATAATTGTCATTACAAGACGAAAAGAAGCAGTGGCAAAGCAAGATCTAATAAATATTAAAAAGAAAGCATTACATGTTTTTTTTTTAAACATTGTGGTTTAGATGAAAACGATGCATTTGCTCATCACGAGTATATAAAGTCGCTAACAAGCCAAGATCAACAAAGTATATCTAAGATGTTAACATTTGTAATTGATCTAGGAAATCCCTTCTTAAAAATGACGGCTGTGAAATTTCAAACCTCACAACTGAAACTGTAGCTGATCCAGTAATTCCTGATCACTTACTGCAAGAACAAGAAAATCAATATAATAGATGCAAACAATTTGTTAAAGAAAGGCTTCCTGAAAAGTATAAAGAGATCTTCATTCTTATATATAAGGAATTCCCCAAAAATAACAAAGACAAACAGGCAACTCAGTATTTACGTAAAGAAACAAGTAATGCTCTTTGGTGCACAGAAGTAGGACGTTCTAGAGTTTTGGCTACAGCTGCATTATTGAAATATGAACTTAAATATACATCTCTCTACCTAACATATGATGGATTTTTGAAGAAAACAAACAAAGCACAGCTCAGCAAAGAACTTGAAATCCAGTTTTTAAGTAAGGGAAATATAACTACTCAAATAGAAACATCACAGGAGAGAACAGCAATAGTGATTGACTTCATGGCATATGTGCGAAAAGTGTATGTCAGATGGCTATTCCGTAATACATTTGAAGACTTCTTTGACTTCTTGTGAAAAACGTTCTTGAAACTTTCAGAAGGCTGTCAACATAATGAGATTGTCTTTGATTGGTATATCGAGAAGAGCATAAAAAATTGGGAACGACTAAGGATGACGAAATGTGATCCTATTGAAGTTATGCTCAACAGCTCAATCACACCACTTCTTGTCAATATGGATACGTTATGGGATTCTAGTCATAACAAAATAATTTTTCATGGACGGTTGACTGATTGGATTGTAAACTAACAAAACACAGAAAAACCTTTGTATTTGGGAGGTCACAAATATATACCCGAAAATTTGCTTGAATCTGGTTGCCGGTTCTCTAAGTTTGATACCATCATTGCATTTTGCATGTGAAGAAGCTGATGATAGGATGATAAAACGCATATAAAACACTGTTACACTGTTGAAAATGGATCTGCAGACAGAGTTATGGTTGCATTAGCTGACACAGATATCTTGATCTCTCCACTTTACCATTTTAAAGCAAATTTTTAAGAAAGCAGTCTTAAGGAACTGTGGATAAATAAAGATATGCGAGCAACTGCTCTATAAATACGTCTTCACGAAATGGTAGAAAATTTGGATGGCGTTCTTTTATCAATATTACCCGCAGCACACAGTTTAACAGGCCGTGATATTCAACAAGCAAAATCGGGACTAAACCTATGGCACTCAAAACAGCAATTTCCTCAGGAAAACTTTTGACAAAATTTGGTGTTGCTCCTCGTGATGAAGAAACGGTACAAAATGCTGAACATTTTGTTGCAAAAGTGCGATATGTTCGGTACCACCAACGAAAGACTAGCAATTTTTCTCGACTGTGTCCACCTTCCTCTACAGTGCTTTTCCATACCAATCGTGCATATTATTATTGCTAAATTCAGGATAAATTTGCTGAATGTAAATGCAAACCTATCACTGGACCCTCTACAATATTGTTACACAGAAGATTGCAGAGCTTTCAAGCCGATCATAATAACAGAGTATTTTAGACCTACTGAATTTATGTCGCCCTGCACCTGCCAAAAGTTTGCAATAGCTAATGTTTGCACTTTCAGAGTTAATGTGGTACTCTGATGGCAATTTTGTAAATGTCAAGAGAGAAATCAATGTTTAAACATTTAAACGAAACTAAACTCAATGAAATGTTTTAAGAAGTGCTGTGCATTACTTTTCCTATGCTGCGTAAATTGACAAGCATATTGTTTATTTTAAGGATTTAATTTAAAAATTTAAAATTAATACTATGAAATTGTGTATGGGGCACAGTTACTGCTAATATTAGACACATCATGTCGCAATGACAAATGTATATGAGGGTAGAACCAATATAAATTGAGAACAAAATATTTTATTGTTAGTTATATATTATTCAATATGGCGGTCTTCGGGACCAATTTTTTTTACATCCAATAAATAGTAGAAACAGGTGAAACCAATAAAATTTCTGACTCTTTAAGGTTCCTAGCTCCTAGAGTACAAGGTTATACGGTTTACAGGAATACTAAGTTCACATTATACAAAACATTTTAATACAAAGCAAAAATTAAAATATGTTGTACGAGGTATCCATTGGCGGAGATATGGGTGGAGGCTACTTACTGCTAATATTAGTTTACTGCTAATATTAAACTCTTCATGTCGCAATGACAAATGTATATGAGGGTAAACCAATATAAATTGAGAACAAAATATTTTATTGTTAGTTATATATTATTCAATATGGCGGTCTTCGGGACCAATTTTTTTTTACATCCAATAAATAGTAGAAACAGGTGAAACCAACAAAATTTCTGACTCTTTAAGAGGTTCCTAGCTCCTAGACTACAAGGTTATACGGTTTACAGGAATACTAAGTTCACATTATACAAAACAATATAATACAAAGCAAAAATTAAAATATGTTGTACGAGGTATCCATTGGCGGAGATATGGGTGGAGGCCATATATATATATATATATATATATATATATATATATATATATATATATATATATATACACACACGTTAATGTAAGTATATACTACACACATATTTATATAAGTGTATACAATATATAAATATATTTATTTATTTATTTATTTATCTATACACTTTATACTTTAATAAATAATACACCAGAAGTGACATACAAAGATTCGTCATAATAGAAGGAAAAAAAAACAAGATGTCACTAAACTTAATTTTGATATACATTTGAACTAAACTAATCATAAACTCCTACGACATAGTTCTGCCCTTGAATTTTGTAATCTTGATCTTCGAAATGACTGTGGATTGACTGTGAATTGGGAGTTGGGTAGGCTGAGATCACAATATCCATCTACTGTAAACCGAACACGAGTCGTGAGCCTCTCTAGTTTCTTTTACCTCATCCCAGCACCCACCCCCCCCCCTTAATATTTAATAAATATATACAGACATTGTCGAACTTGATCAGTCGTGCCTTGAAAGTTAAAACAAATAGTCTACCATATCGTAACATTGAACGATACAATACATGAATCGCCTTTCTTAATTTTGTAATATAACTTTTCGCCCGCGTAATTTGTGGGATCTTAGTGTTTGTTAAGTTACATCTTTTATTTATTTTAAAAGTGAATCACCTTACCATGAGTGAGAAGTGTGCGACAGACATCTGGTCCGCGATAGTTTCTAAACAATGTGGCTGAAAGAAGGAAAAAATGGAGTGTGAAGGAAAAATGGGAGGGGAAATAATTAGCCTTAAATCAGCCTACGTACGTCTGTAACCAACCCTTCTACGTCAAAAACCGTCTCATCTATTTTTACGCTTGACAAATGCATGCACAGACCTTGGGAGTGCAATGATTTGGTAGGTTCAGCGGCCAAGGGGATGGGGGATTGGAGCTCGGTGCACCTCCTGCTCTGTCATTCGAAAATTCCTGGTGGCCATCTTGGATTCTAATGACCAATGACTGTTGAACTTTGACCTTTGGCCTTTGACCATTACGTTTTGACCCCAAAAATAAAATAAAAAATCCGAAAAATCCAAAAAGATTTTTTTATATATTTACAACAAAAAATATTCTTAAAACCTCGTAGAAAAGTTATTCAAAATTAATTAAAATTATTAAAGAATGTTTTTAAAATTTATTGAAAACATTTTTGAATGTGCCCACTCTTCACCATCTTAGAAGGTGCAACCAACCACCACCTTGGCAGGCTGTTTCTCACTTCCATTCCACAGCCCTCTTGGTAGGCTTTCACATTTGTTCGACCGTCATATTGGTAGGCATCATGGTCACCATGCGCTACATTGGATTTCATGTTTTCATCACCTAGATGGTGCTAGTGTATTATTTTACCCACCAGGAGGTAGCCGTGGCTGTTTTTTTTTTTTTTAAGTATATGTGGTGCTGTCGGCACCCTCCATCTTAGATTATATTTTCAACACACAGGTGGCATTAATTCTTTGATTGTGCCGTCTGCTGTCGACCTGTATCGAATTATGACATTGTTTACTTCTGCAAATTATGTAAACTGTCATATTTATTTATTTTATTCTTAAAACCAAGCATATTTAGTTAAAATAATTTTTATTTTAAACTATTTTTAATAAAGTGGACTGTTATATATTAAATAAATAGAACATAGCATATTATTTTACATAAAATATATTGTACACATATTAAAATATACATAATCGCAAAAAAATTAATATTTTTATTAATTACAATCTTCGGCACTCGCCACTCGATGTCCACCTTGGCGATTCAGGAATTGAAGCAGGCAGGGAAACCTCACCGTTTGATGTACGCCTTTCCGTTAAGTTGTTTCACCACCTTCTCGGACCTTGAATGTGACTATACTCGAATACTAATTAAACAGTTATAGCGTGAAAACAGTTATATTTATGTATTCTCAGCAGTGCTTACGACAGTATTTTGGCAGCCTTGTCTCGGCAATTATAAGATAAAAAGCTGGTCGGTAAGTATTAAACAGACGGTGTATGCGTTGGCAGAAATATTTTCATATGGTAAATTCGATTCTGCAATCGATCTCGTTGGAGATAATATGCTAGTCATGTTTACTCGCATCGAATACCATGAGCAGGGCCAATCTCTTGAAAGTATCAGGACTAAATATCGTTTATTGGGTACACCCATAGTAGGCATTTTTGAAATTCAGTGTACATCTGGTATGTCAGCAGGTACTGTCCATTCAAAGTTTGTGTTCATGTCAACATACGGGTAGCTTACGCTATTCAAAAATAATTTCACATTTTCTATTTGACATGTGCCGAACTACGGCCGACTCACTCATGTGTACTGCTGCCTTCTGATATGTAACCCAACGATGACATACATTGGTTTCTGAGATGCTAAGCTGAACTTCAAATAGTTGATGCGTTGGCTTGCTGGCAATTTAGGGTATGTCTCGAGAATTCACGACCTTGATGCCACATAAATAGTTTTACCAACTTCAACATTCTGCAACATTTTTTAGCATTCTGTATTGCTCAACTCTTCATGAGGCAGCATCCATTCGATAGATTGTAGTTTCAGTTCCACAGTATGCAGGTTTTCTCCCATACGCGCAATGGTGTCTACATACACATTGCCTAGGAGCAGCACCAGTTCCTGCTTCGAATTAAAGATAGTTAGTTTGTTGTTTTCGGTAAGTCCCAATAGCATGGAGACCAGAACACATACTTTGAACCTGCCTTCGCCGTGAATAGGAACACTGTAGTCACCTATCAGTATCTTGGCCTAAGAGCAAACTACAGCACCGTTGATTCAATCAGATTAGTGATTCAAGCAAACCAGTAATTCACCCATCACGATTCCGAAGGTGCTTTTTACGTTAGGAGATTACGTGAACCAAAATGAACAAAAGAAAATATCCAGGAAGAAGTAATAAATCATAGGGTATATCATAATATTGTTAGTGTACATTATGATGTTACAAAACAGGACATTACAATTTGTAGAAAGGCTGTCAGTGTTGAGAAAAGTTATATGTTGTTGCCATTGATGTTTATATTTGGTCTGCAAGGTATTACAGCCAACTAGGTAGTGGAATGTTAGAGTTCTGTTCCTGTCGTAAACAACACAACATGACTGATCCTATTGCGAAATATTTTCTTCGTTTGATCCCATAGATATTATATGTTGGAAGACTCTTCCTATTCAAGATTGTGTATTAAATCAAAGAACAGTTATAACTATACATGGTAGTCTTGTACTGTACAAACTTAAAAAAATTTAAATGGAATTACTTGATTAAATATGGTTGTATAGGAAATAAATTATTAAAACGGGAGATATCGGAATAGTTGACCATGCTGGAATTGTATGTATGGCTTAATGTATAATAGAGGATTTAATGTGGGTCCAGACTTTCACTTATAATACTTGTCCCCAGCCCCAAGGCAATGACCCTAGTACTACGGGCCACTGACGTGCGAGCAGTCCCGACTTTTGACCCTTTTATCAGTGATGTACAGAGAGGTGGGACCTCAGATAACCCATATGTCGGGACTGCTCGCATGGCAGTGGCCCCTAGTACTAGGGCAACTACCATAGGGCTGGGGACAATTATTAGCAGTGAAAGTCTTGACCCAAATTAAATAGTTTTTCATTATAAATTAAGCCATATATACAATTTCAACATGACCATGTATTCTGACATCTCCTGTTGTGCCAACTAATATCCTATACAACCATATTTCATCAAGTAATTCCAATTTTGTTGTTTTACTGTATACAGTACAGGACTACCATGTATAGTTTTAACTGCTGTTTGATTTAATATACCTTCTTGAATAGGTATAGTCACATTTCATTGCTGCAGCTAAAATATCCGCACGAATTCCCGTGTGTAGGCTGGTGTTTTTTTTTCGTCCGGAATAAAGGTTCAATAAGCGAAGCAGAGCGTGTTGCTCTCTCTTGTTACTCTGTCTCTCTTCTCTCTCTCTCTCGGGAAGATCGTACCACCTGTGTAGGAAATGTGTACATTTAGTTATTTCTAATTTAAGCAGATTTCATACTAATTACGGCAACTATAATTATGTTTGAGATTGTAATTTAGAACTCAAATAAGATTTTATTGTTAAACACGTATTATATGGTATTTAGATGCAACGGCATATTTTAGATGCGATGGCGCGACACAGCTCATTGCATGACACTTAGAAATCCAGCAGATTGGCAGACGTGGCCTAGCCATATGCTTCTCCCAATATGGCGGGCAAGCCATTTTCATAGTGCCTTACGATTGCCAGTGTTGTGTGGCGACATGACAATGACATGGCATGTTTCTGAACGAAAGTTGAAGTTCGTACTCGTGTTTTTGAAACATCCTAGGGAAGTTACAATGTTGTGATAAATATGTGTTTCC
The DNA here is from genome assembly GCA_029891345.1 of Dryococelus australis. NCBI lineage: Eukaryota > Metazoa > Arthropoda > Insecta > Phasmatodea > Phasmatidae > Dryococelus > Dryococelus australis. The sequence continues at coordinate 159,489,913 of CM056995.1, forward strand.
AGGACAGGGATAATTAATATACTGTAACGAGTGTTGTGATCGCTGTGTGTGTAAGGGCATAGCCGCCATTTCCGTCTATGCTGGCTGCGTTGTAATAATTACGCACAGGCCAGATGTGTGTGGATTTCAAATATGTGCAAAGTTCATGCGTTTTAACCATGAACTGATGTTATGACGAAGTTAATTATTTATATCCACATATATTTATCACAACTTTGTACCTTCGCACTAAGTGTTTGAAACACAGTTGTGTAACGAGCTTACATTTATGTGATTTGAATGTTTATAACAATCCCAACGAAATACTAGGCCCACCCAGATAAATTTAAATAAATAGTAAAATAAACCTACAAACCAGTAAGTACTGTACCAATGCATGTAAATATTAGCGGAATAAATGTTACGGTAGGCCTATGTGTTTGCATGTTCACCACTATCTTTTATGTTTGTCAATGCTACGTAGTACAATAAATTAGCGACACGAGTTGCGGGCTTGAATTTACTGTGTCGTTTCGTTGGACTGGTTGTCCCTTCGTTGTATTTTTTATTCCAAACACATATTAATAACAACAGGTTATATACTACTGTTGTTTCCGTCACAGTTGTAACAAACACCGCCGTGGAAAAAAATTGTGTATTATATGTAACGTCCCATATCGTGTGTAACAAATAGTTGTAAAGCTGACCTAAATATTGTTATAGGCCTAAATAGTGAACAGCCGTAGGAAATAGTTTCTGCAATATGACATAATTCTTTGAACAGCTGTAAAGATCAACCAACGCATTTTACCGTTATAAAAGTATAAATCACATGGCAGTGTTTACGTTTACGTGTAGCGGAAGGATACGTAATCAGAAACCAAAAGTGTACATTTAGCAGGGCTTCAGAAAAGGCCGAAGTTATCGTCAATCAACAATACTTATTGTCTTTAATTTACTGGATTAACTGTAACTGTAGTGCGATAATGTAAATGGATATTTCATGAGAGCTGAAAAATAATAAAAAACTTAACTGAATCAACAAAAAAGTTTCATATCTGCACGAATCTGTACAACAGTCTGGGATCACCATGTCGGTAATGCTGACAGCCAAAACAGCACCCAGTCGATGCCATTGCTCCGAGATAATGGAGGACCTAAAAGGTTAAGGGCATTCGGAGCGCAAAATGTTTATTGTACTCTCTGATTCATAACATAGTTATGATATAATTAGTAATATAAATTCACAAATTCAACTTTCAATTAGTGATATACAGCAAAAAGAAAAGTTAATAATTAGCATTTCCTGAAAGACTTACAGCTGAACAAGAGGGATTTCCCATTTAATGATTAAAATCATCATAGTACTATATGAACTGTATTCAGTAAGATGTTAGTATAGTCCCAACTGCAGGAGCTATTTCAAGAATGCCAAAGATGACTGTTTGCTGTCTTATGTTTTGGAGTGTATCAAAATAGATATTTAACTATTTTTGTTATTAGGTGATAAGCTAATGGCTTAGGACAAAATGCTGATAAGGACGTGTTTATAACTTAAAACTTTTGCTTGTGCATTGTTCCCGCGTGCACTGCGGCAACGCATGTTTGTGGGCAGTCGATCTTGGACTGATCAAATGTGAGACAGAGGTGTACACTTATGTATACTTGATGCGGCGGGCAAGGCACGAGTAGAGTTTGCACGTGGGACGATGTGGTTAGTGTGGCCCAAGTATATCGACCATTACCTTTCTTTTCTTTTATATCTCTGACGTATGACTGATTCTTGAGAACAGCTCAATATTGGAAATTACAGCCAGGAGTATATCACAGCATCTGTGATGTAGAATATTGGCATTATCAAAAATGTTAGGGTTTATTTTTTAAACCATGAAGTGTATTGGTAAACCTCGTGGTGGACAAAATTACCAGGAACTTATTATCTGTTGTATAGTGAAATGTCTCCGAATAGACCCGGAAGCAGACGTTCTGCTACACCTAGAAAACGTAACAAACGTACGAAAGCATACAAGCGCTGGTTTCCGACATGAAGCTGCGTCACTTACTGGAGGGTGAGAAGTGTTTCAGATTAATTATTACATAATCATTGCTATAAGTTAGATGATATCGCACTGACCGATGATGAGCGCTCGGCCCCCACCAAGGATTTCCGCATGTGGAAATTGTGTCGCGCGATGCCACAGATTAGCTGGTTTTCTCAGGAATCTCCCGCCACTCTTGCATTCCGGGCACTGCTCCACATCACCTCATTTGACCCCTCCCTGCTACCAATTTTACTTTCAAGACATTAGCTGCCATCCAAACATCTCAACTGAACTGACTGATGATGTTTTCGGATGCACTACAGCGAACTACAGCACAAGAGCAGGCACGGAAACTTGTTCCGAGAATCTGAAGCCATCGGATGGAAATGCAGCTACTCTCGATAGGTGAGCAAACACAAAAATGTGAAGACATTATACTACTTTGGCCCATTTCCCCCCCCCCCCCCTTCCCGATCCAAATCGTGAACCCAGCTTCCTTGGTGCCGACGCCCGTGTGTTAAATATCAATTAAGACGAATAATGGGTTATCTCGTTATCATTTGTATTTATTAATTTAGTAAATTACATAATTAATACTCTGCACTACTCTATCATTATAGGCGACTGTGTAACCTACACTTTCATCGAACATATATATTATTCACTTTGCCAAAGACATGTTTAATGGTAATAGTTGTTGGAAAAGGGGACGGGGGTTCACGTTTCACCCCCTCTCTACAATTTATTGCTATTTGTTAAAAGGGGCTGCGGTGGTCGAGCGGTCAGATTTTTCACCTCCCACAACAGCGATAAAGGTTCGATCTCTGGCGGGTGACCTCCGGCTTTTCGCATGTGGGAATCGTGCGCAGATGATGCCGCAGATCGGTGGGCTTTCTCGGGGTCCTACACACCCCATTCACACACACACATATATATACACACCACAGATACACACATACTAGAGGGGTCTCGCGAACGAATTGTTTTTTACATCACCTTCCTGCCCGAATTAGTTTCGTCTGCCAAATACTGTAGCTTATTATAACCCAATATTTTGAGAAACGTATTTGAAAACCCTTTTTGTCGTAAATTTAAATATATGTTGCATAACTATTTTTGAACCGCCATTTACCGCATGTCAAATTAAAAATTAAAATTATACTTTGTCACTAATTGCACTGTTTTTCTGTATTTTTCAGGGAAAATCCCTTGTAATATTATCAATGGTTTTTGGTGAATTCTTTTATTGTACTATGGAAATTTTTGAGGTTTTGAAATGTATTACCATCACTTATGGTCGTGATCTGTACCATTTTCAATGGGTTATAATTTACTTTTGTAGTATTTTTCTGGTAAACATTCCCGATAAAGAAATCGAAATCAAGGCGGATTTTAGTGAATTTAGTAAAATTGAAAAATGAGATTTGGTATGCATTAATTTTGGTTATGAACTTTTTAGTTGTTGGAGGCACCATTTCCGAATTATTAAATGGTTTATGTATTTTCGGGACAAATTGTGGTAAAAGAAATAGAAGTTATCTGTGGATTTCGATGAATTTTTTTATAACTTTCCCGCACGACTGGTGGCATTTTCATGAAACGCCGTGACTAGAAGACCAAGTTTTAAAATGTGCACCCGAACACTGTGTAGTCAGGCAACACCTCTCATATGCGCCTCACAGTACATGTGGAAATAATTGTTTTGTTAAAATCGTTAATAATGGCAGCACATTGCAAGTTTTTTTGACAGGATATTGAATTTACCTACCAGTGCTCAACTTGTTTTGTACAAATTCGTAGTTAATTGTGCGTTTTCTTCTTTACAGGATGGATGCTACTAGTTTTAATACCTCATTTGAAATGAACGATCTCCCACAATCCCTTAAATCCAGTATTGTAAGACATCATTCTTACTTAGATTTAAATTCTTCTGATTCAGAGTCAGAGGAAAAGAACGTCCACAGTGATGAGGTATTGTACAAACCAAGAACATCAGAATCTGAAAGCGAGGGTGAATTGCCAAACCTTGTGATTGAGAACACTATCCAGAAAGAAAATATTTTATCAGGAAACCGAATTGTTGATCCACTGTCTTTCATCAAGCAAATTAAGCCAATTTTCGAACATCCCGAAGTATGTACAATGGCCAAATGTGTCCTTACGAAAGAGATACGGAATGGTCTGTCATTTAAGCTGATTTATTACTGCGACAACTGTTCAAACCACTGCATATTAACATCCGTGCCACCTGATAAAACAGCAAATATAAACAAAGCTCTTGTCTGGGGTGCCATTTCTACTGGAATAGGGTACTCACACACAGAAGAACTATTCGGTATACTGGATATGCCTATAACGAATGACAAGACATTTCGTAAACGAGACAGCCATTGTACAGGTAATTTATATATATATATATATATATATATATATATATATATATATATATATATACACACACATATATACATTTGCAATCTTAGGATATCAATGATCCGTACCAAATATGTAGACGCACTCAACTTATTGCGCCTGTTATTAAGGTTGCTGTGGAACTATCAATCAAATACACGAACATGAAAATATATGTAAATATACTAACAATTAATTAGCTATAAATAAAAACGATTACACGATCTGGTTTTCTCTCAAATAGGTTACCGATAACTTGAGGGTTTATTACAGCTTACACTTCTTGAATGACTACGTCCTACACACCTTCTGCCATTGCATCAAACTTGCACTACACATTATAGATTTAAAAATGAAACGTTTCGCCCATCGACCAACATTCTGATAAGGTTTTGAAAGAATATATTTAAATAGTAGGGAATCTTGTAAAGTCCTGATTTGACCTAACGTACTTTGACTTTTTGAATGTAAGATATTAAAAAAATGTGCAGTTACCTCGCTAATCAAATTTTAATAACTTTACAAAAATGTATCGATCTTATTTCGGACAATATATTGAATATTAATATATAGGCCTACATAGACAATCAATATGAAAACCCAGTGCGAGTCATAAAATAAGTGTTAAAAGGTGGTGTAAAAACAGAAATAAATGGGTATGAAGGAATACTGTTTGAATACTTTAGTGTCCAGTGATACTGAAAACAGGTTATGTGTCACGCACTGTTATCCACACAGATTGTATGGCTTCTATAATTGGCAAAGTCATATGTAACGTTAACCATATACAGATCCGACTCGATGTCTAAAACTATAGGAGATTTCAGATTCACATTTGCTGCGAATGTGAATTAGAAAATGATTTTTTTGGTAATGAAATGGGACTCTATGTACCAGATTATAAGTAAGCGTTTAAGAAAATATTTACGTCCCTGAGAATTATGTTATTTTTATGATTTAAAATTGTCTGGCATTTATGTTTTATTTGTAAATATTTTGTGAGTAATGTAAATGGTTCAAAAAGGTAATGATTGATAGATGATCAGATAAGTATAATAAATAACCAAGTGTGTCTTGATAATAAAATTTGATGTAAATTATTCAGGTTTTTACTAACTGGGAATAATACTTCTATAAAAATGTACCAGAAATTTCGATATACAATATATACATTGGTCATGAACAAGATGCTCCAGCGATGCCAACATGGTCTTGCTCTCAAAAGCAACATCTGCAAAGAAACTCTGATCGGGCTCGACGTTGCTTTATGATTGTAATATGTTAGGTCTATGTATTACACATATGTAACCTTAAACTAGCACACATCATACAGAATATAGTAGGTTTCAGAGGACTAAATGTGATATGGGTCAACATTTGGATTCGAGAGGTTAGGGCGACTGTTTACATCGAGATCTTTAGTGCCGATGAAGGTGAAGTGATATGGCTAAGGAATAGTGCCAGAATGTAAGTCCGGGGAAACTGGATAGCCCTGGGGAAATCTGCCGGTCAGCAGCATCACCCTGCATAATTCCCAGATATGAAAATCCGGGATCCCAAATAGGATCGCTTTGGAGGGATGCAAACGCTCTAGCTGTTCGATCTATAGCGGCTCCTTACAAATTCTTAGTGAATGAGAAACAGAATATATAAACTTCTTCTACAGCATAAAAAAAAGTTCGTACAAAACTAAAATAAGGTACGGAAATTTAAGTAGGAGAAAGGAGGGTTGTATGTTATTGTTCTTAATATAATAGAGGTATCAATTTTTAAGATATAATTAATTTTATTACAACATTTCGTTGACCATTTCTCTTGTTTCAGACTTGGGAAGAGCACCTGTTCATGAAGATGAAAGAAAATGGTGAAAACGAAAAGTAGATCGCGGTTAGTAAAGGACATATTAAGGATGGAATTCCATGCATTTCAGTTATTGGCGATGGAGGATGGAATAAAAGATCTTATGGGCATGGGATGTCATCAACGGTTGGGGTTGTAAATTTTTATACAGTGACTGTAAATAACATACATGTGTAAACAAGTAGAGTTGTTCGGTATATATGTTATATTTGGTCCGTTTGTCCCATGTTTCAGGTTGTCATAGTTGGAGTATAAACCGGTAACTTACTGTATTTGGGGTGAAAAATAGCTTCTGTTGCTTCTGTACTCGCTACAAGTCAGGAGATAAGGATCCACCATCCCATTTATGTTACAAGAACTATAAGGGACCCGCAACAGGAATGGAACAATGTATTATTGTAGATGGATTTTCTAACAGTATCGAACAACATGGACTGCAATACCTAAGCTATATAGGTGATGGTGATTCAAGTGTGTATACTCGCTTACAAGAGGGAGTTTCATATGGTCGTTATATAAAGAAAACAGAATGTGCTAACCATATGACAAGAGCATTCAGCGATGGTTTACACAAACTGGCAGAAAATACAGCTTATTCCCTGGATGGGAGAAGAGTTCTCACAGAGAAGGTCAGTGGCATTTCACGAATGGAAAGACTTATCAAAGGTGTGCGTTCAGCGGTGAAAGAAGCATCCACTATGAAAGATCAATCACAAGCCTGTGAAAAATTCAGACAAGACTTGTTGAACTCGTTGGATCATGTATGCGGGAATCATGAAAATTGCCGAGAGGTGTACTACAAAAGAAAAACCAAGTAAAGAACCTAACGCAATACCTCGTTTAGTTGCTAGTAATCTACTTGTACCAATACAGAAGCTATTAGAGAGACTGATACGTTATGCGGATAAATTGTCTCTCAACAAGACAACAAATCCAGCTGAAAGATATATGAGTTTGGTTTAAAAATTTTCTGGTGGTAAGAGATTAGACTTTTCTAAACGAGGGTCGTACAAGCGAAGAGCAGTATCAGCAGGTTTGCCTTTCTCTGCTGGTCCATCTTGGTATTCCAGTCCTTGGAAAAGAATGTCTGGAAGAATTCCAGGGAAGACATTGAAAAGACTTTGCACCAAGAGAGAGACGGCTAGAGCTTGACTATGTAAAAGGTACGAAACTAATATCAGATTAAGATCGAAAAAGACAGTATGTCCAGACTCAGAGTACGGACATGATATTACCGAACCTCACATACCAGCAGAAGAGCTGAATAAAAAATGCCAAGATTTTCTAGAAGTGATTTCAACTCAAGTAGACACTAAAGCAAAACGTGCATTGCTTGAAAAGAAAACAATAGGACAGCACAACAACATCGTTTGGAGAGAAGAACGCCTCAGTCGCCTTACAGCGTCCAATTTTGGGGTTGTTGTCCGCAGGTTAGACTACATACCACGCCACAATCTTGTAAAGACGATTCTTCACAAACAGGACGTCAACACTGCCGCCATACAGTATGGGAGACTCCATGAGAGTATTGCACTGAAAATGTACGAAGAGCTACAAGGAGTTACAACAAGAAAGTGTGGCTTATTTGTACATGCTGATACTCCCTACCTTGGAGCAAGCCCGGATGCGACAGTCGGAAGTGATGGCATTATAGAAATCAAGTATTTTCCATCAATTGGATTGCAATCATTTGAGCAAGTTGTGATTTCAGGAAATAAAAACATGTGCCTAGAGAGTAAGTCGTGTGGCCTAAGCCTTAAAGCCAACCATGCCTACTACTTCCAAATTCAAGGCCAGTTGAATATTGCTCACAAGAAATTTTGTGACTTCGTTGCATACTTTAGTTAAAATAATTCTCGTAGATAAACTCATATGGACGAACTTTATGCTACCCAAGTTGTAGCGCTTCTATCTGCAGTGTATTTTGCCTGAAATAATTGATAGCCGAATCAGGTGTAAATTAAAATGTCGAGATCCTGGATACATCCTTGAGGCGCAGTCTGCGAAGGAAGCCAAATCAGCCAAGAAAAAGTAAGGCAGAAGGTGCACTGTTTGCCTGTACGTCTGTAGGCTTACACTAATACCAGTCCTAATTTACGTGCAGTAATTTCCTGCGGAATAAATACATCAAGGCCACGACAGGAAGTTGTACGGTGATTTTGGAAAATAATTTATTTTAATTAATATAGTCTAATATCCATACATAAAAAAATTTCTACAAATTTTTTGCGCATTAATTTTATTTTCAACATAAATTTCTTCAAAGCTATAACCTTCATTTTTTTTTATATTTTGCACGCAAATTATTACAACATGTGTTACAAAATTAAGCCTAGATGAGGCAAAATATTTGTTTGCAAATGAATGATGCATTTCTTTGCAATATGATTACATATATTTGTGTAGTGACAGTTATCTTAATTGTTAACTCATGGCCTGTATAGGGGTTTACAGCATGTATTGCATTAATATACATTTCGTAACTGAGAAAAACAAGTGAATAAATATGACTGTGGGTACTAATTTACATTTCCCTAATACCATGATGATGATGTATCATGTAAGATATTTAGTATAATATTTTAACTTTGTAAATTTTGTTACAGTTTCTTCACACAGCAGTGCATTTACTGTGTTCGATAGGACACTGCTTTCATTTCTCTAATTAAGTTTTTTTTTTCTCTACAAATTTGCATCATCATGTTTGATTAATATAGTGTGAAATGTAGCCCCTATTTGTCTAAAATAAATTTTATTCTTAGGAGGTAAATGGAAACTCATCTTAACTTATTGTAATCTGCAGTTTTTCAATAAAATCTGATTGTAAATAATATGCTCTTTAGTCACGAAGCAAATGTACTAGCGACGCGATATCTTATACAGCCGGTGTTGCGTATGTATACATTCTCTCGACCCACTTTCGCCTACATGACAGCTCCGTCTCACCTTAAGCCCCTCCTGCTAGCCACCACACTAATGCCTGTCGAAGATAACAAAGGGAATGGTCCAGTGTGGGAGTGGGCTAGAGTACACTATCATCATAAAGACTCAAAGGCTCAGCTTGCATGCCGAGTGTTTCCCGAATGCCCTTACGTCCTAGTAAATCCGACTGCACGAGAGGCGGTATGAAAATAGCAAGAAATTTCCAAAAAAAAAAAAAAAAAAAAAAAAAAACCTGCCCACAAAAAAGGCAAAAAAAAAAATTCACACAGATTAATTTCTAGTCCTAACATGAGAGTAGTATGATTTGGTATGTTGAAAGTCAAGGGTGTGGGGTGTCGGAGCCGGAGCCACCCAGCCGCAATATTGTAACGTCACCCGACTGCCATCTTAGATGTCATTGCCCTTTCATCCCTGACCAATGTGACCTTTGATATTGACCTTGACCCTGAGTACCTATGACCTCAAAAACACTTTAAAAAATCTTAATAAATACCAAAAATTGCAAAAAATTCATAAAATGTATTATATTTTCTAATAAAATTTACTATTAAAATTATTAAAAGAATATTAAAAATACTATTAAAAGGGTCTTCATAAATTACCCTTTTTTCAGAAATACTGATAGGGATCAGCGACCCAGACAACAGGGATCAGTGACCCAGGGTCAGACAGATTACTAGTATCAGTACTGTTGACCTATGACCTTGATCTTTGACCTTGAAAATTAAAAATCCAAAACAATCTAAAAAAATCACAAAAATACTAAATATTACAAAAAATTCAAATATATCTTTAAAATTAAAAAAAAAATTATTATTAAAAATTTTAACTAAAAATTTTTCAAAAAATTAAAAAAAAACTGTTTTCAAGTTAATTTTTCTAAAATTTCATTTAAGAAATTTCTCAAATAAAGTCTTCGATCACGGCAGCAATTTTCCCTTTTTTCCCCTCGGAATTTCCCCGTTCCCTGAAAAAAATTCTATCAAAAAATTTATTAAAATTAAATTCATAAACTTACATTTCCCGAAGTCTCCCCCCACACCACCAATTACTCATCGCTTTTCGAATCCAGCAGATGACTGACTCCCCCGCACCCATTCCCCTAACCTATACTCATTCTGCCATCTTGTTTTTTCGTTCGCCATTTGTTTACACACTCCATTAATCCATCGTTCCATAGCTCCATCTCTTCATCGCTCCATCGCTGCATCGCTCAATGGGTCATGGGGTCAATGTGCCAGTCTTGTGAGTGGGTCGTTTCGACAACAGGAGTCAGTTGTCTACTTTAAGTGTGACCATGATTTATAGGTGAGCTAATAACTTTTCTGGAAGAAACTGTTGAACATATTACTGCACGATAATGTGGTCAAGGAATTATCATCTAAAGCCTGTCTACCTACCTGTGTGTGATGTCTCAATGCCTTCATGGGATTGGTTAGCTGCAATAATGTGGTAACTTGGTGACTGGCTGGTCCGTGTGGGCACATTGTATTAATGGTGCAGTACAATTCGTTCTAAGTCAATAAGACGCAATAGGGCTGGAAAACTTGTATATTTTAAGCAGTAGGGACGTAAGCTGAGAGGTTTAGTGTGACAGCAGCTGTGTGGAAAGTAGATCATCTCGGCTAGCTTCTGTCGCTTCACATAGATTTTTCTCGAGCTTTTATTTTTAGGTCATTCAAGGTCATAGGGTCAAGGTCAAGGAAGTGTTCATCTAAAATGGTGGTGGTAGTGTGAAATGTATTATACCTGTTGCCTTTTATGAATTTTTCTCAAATGTTTTATTTTCAAGATCATATAAGGTCATGGAGTCAACGTTGAGATAGTATGCATCTAATATGGCGGTGGTAGTCTGTAATATATTATTCTTGCTGACTTTTATGTATTCTTTCGAATGTTTGTTTTCAAGGTCATTTGAGGTCATAGGGTCAAGGTCTTGGTAGTCTGTATCTAATATGGCGGTGGTAGCCTGTAATGTATTATGCTTGCTGACGTTCATGCATTTTCTCTAATCTTTGTTTTAAAGGCCATTCAAGGTCATGCGGCCAAGGTAAAAGAAGTCTGCTTCCAACATGGGGGTAGCTTTTAACGTATTATTCTTGCTGATTCTCATGCATTTTTTCTAATTTTAGTTTTAAAAGCCATTCAAGTTTATGCCGCCAAGGTAAAAGTAGTCTGCATCCAACATGGTGGTGGTAGCTTTTAAAGTATTATTCTTGCTGTCTATTATGCATTTTTCTCGATCTTTGTTTTCAAGGTCATTCAAGGTCATGGAGCCAAGGTAAAGGTTGTCTGCATACATTATGGCGGATCGGAGATGACTACCAAGATAGTGGTTTCCTACTAAGATGGTGTCCTCTAGTAGCATGTAAACAAATGGTGAACGAAAAAAACAAGATGGCGGAATGAGTATAGATTAGGGGAGTGGATGCGATGGAGTCAGTAGTCTGCTGTATTCGAACAGAGGTGATTAATTGGTGGTGTGGGGGGAGACCTAAGGAAGTGTAAGTTTTTTAATTAATTTTTTATAAATTTGTTAAGGGAAATTCATTAGGGAAAGGGGAAATTCCGAGGGAAAAAGGGGGAAATGGCCACCGGGGTTAAAGTCAATTTAGGTAATAATTTTTATGGCAAAATGTTAGAAAAAATAAATTTCAAAATTATTTTTTAAATTTTTAAACAAAATTTTTATTAAACTTTTTAATAATATGCTTTCATAAATGTTTTAAGTTGTGTGCTCCTTTCTTTAAAAAAATTTTTTTTATTATTTTTAATTTTCAAGGTCAAAGTTACAGGTCAAAGTTCAAAGGTACTGATCCCGATCACTTGTCTGACCCTGAGTTACTAATCTCTCTCACCTGGGTCACTGATCCCCTTCAGAAGTAGATGTGTAATGTGGGTCCTGGCACAGCATAATTTTTCCTGTAAGTTCCGCGGAAAGTATAAGAAAAAATAGAATGATCCGTTTCGTGTTACTTTTAACTAAACAACGGGAAAATCTTTAAGAACTGAAAATCTGAAATTTTATGAAAAAAAACTATCAAAATGAGGCAATTTTGAGCTAAATTCATGCAAATTTCTCGTTTTCACGCCTTTTTTTTTTTTTTTTTTTTCCATAATATTCTATCCAAAAAACAAGCAATTTTCATCGAAAATAAAGCAATTAAAGCTCAAAATCCTGCAAATTTTGCTATAATTCACAAAAGGGCCGTCAGAAGTACAAGAATAACTTGCAATAACATTTTCCCCTTATTTTTAATACAAGTATAGAAAGGAAGTAAAAACACAAAATCTTAAAAATTCGATGAAAAAACCGATCAAACACAAGCAAATTTAAGCTAAAAGAAAGTGAAAAGACAAATTAATATATTTAAGACAACTCTAGCATGCATCAATTTCTTTTGACTCTTTATATGTTATAAAATTTCAATTCTCATTTATTAATTATTATCAAACATACTTAGTAGCAAACTGCTAAAGTAATTTTGAATTTTGAATCAAGTATACAACTAATTTTTTTTTCCAAACCCAAAATCATATATTTAAAAATCTGTAGCAACACACTTTTTATTTTTTTCTAGTCCTCTAGTTTAGTCAACTAGGACAAATAGTTAACTTGGCATGCAGCGATTCCACTTTTTGTTTATTTATCAAAAAATAATTTTTAATTTTTAATTTAATTTAATTATTAAGAATTTTATAATTTTAATGTCATCATTTGAATTTTACTATTTTAATTATATGAATTTATATTTATATTTTGATACTAAAATTTTAATTTAATTACTTCTTTTTAATTTACTTTATTTTATTTTTTATTTTAATATTTATTTTAATTGGAATATATATTAGCTGTTTTATCTTTATGAATAAACAAAACATTGAATCGATGAACAAAATAGAAAATAATGAAATTTGTGAAAAGTTAATTGAACTATTCAAATATTAAATTTTTCTTTGATAATTATGCAAACGATAAGCTGTAAAGCAGCTGTAAAAAATGTTGCATTAAAAAAGGTACAAATCATTATGAATTAAATAAAGGGAAGGTATTATGTGAATGTGGAAAATATGTTTATAATGCATCTCTCAAAAAGCATTAAAATTCTAATTTACACAATACAGCACTAGATATTTTTAATATAACTCAGCACGAAAATTATACAACAAAAACGTGTAAAGTGTGTAATTAGAATAAACCATTAAAACTATTTTATTATCATAAAAATACTAAGGAGAAAAATATAACAAAATAAAAAGCTTGTTATTATGAATATATGTAGAAATACATTAAGAAATAAAACCATAATATGAAGTTAAATAACTAATAAATATTGCTTTCGATATTACCATTAACTAAATCTTTGTGTTATTTGATAAAAAAAAAAGCAAGGTGCCAAAGAGCCCATAAAAATTAAAACATAAATTAATAAATTTTCTTTTAAATACAAGTATAAAAATTAAGGCTTCTAATATTATTACTGTGTTGAGCGAAAACACAGTGCGGGATCTAAGAACTATAGGTAGAGATTTAAAAAATAAATATAGTTATAATCTAAGAAAATATGAGTTAATTAAACCTTGGTATACTCTAAGGAAAGATGTTTTCATTATAGATAATATACGATTTAGTATATACGAACAAAGAGAAAGAAAATTTGCAAATTTACCATTTTTATACCAATGTCGAACTACTATATTCAAAAGATAGAAATGAATTAAAATAGTAATTTCCTATCTCTAATAATCTGTTTGTACAACCTAGAAATAAAAGTGAGCAGGTAACAGAATGGAAAATAAAGAATAATTTTACAAATTTTCTTTTGGTTGATGCAAATATCAATTAATTATATCTCAAAGATAAAAAGAATTTAAAGAAATATTTCCATTCTACAATAATTAATTAGTTAAGAGAAGAAGTAATAAAAATTACTTAGTTAATAAAGCTTTTAGAGATAGGCTATCAACTTATAACATTGAGAATTCCTTTAATTCAGTACAGCTTAATCAATTTTTAAATTTTATAGTAACTATAGTTTTTGAGACAATAAACAATAATCTAAGGAAATTTAGAGGGCTGAAAACTAGCATTAAATAATATACCAACTGTCGCAAGAAGGAAAATAATGAAGTACAATTATTTACATTTCAGTCATTTGATCATAGAATGTTAAACGCAGGAGAATTTATAAAGATTTATAAAAATATAAAACAGGAATTACTCACACAAATATCAGAATTTCAAAGGAGTGGTTCAGGATGGACTTTAGATATAGAAAATGGAATACAATAAGCTATAAATAAGTATAATCCATTAAATGGAGCATCATATATAGAATTACCAGAAGCAATAAAAAATAAAATAGCATGTATAAATGTGAAGAATGCTAAACAAAAATGTTTTCTTTGGGCAATAAAATCGATATTGTTTCCCGCAGAAAAATATCCACAAAGAGTCTTCAGTATTTCCACTAAAACTTACAAAACATAAAAAGGAAAAACATATCAATATACTTTATTTCAAAGATGATGAAAATTCTCATTATTGCTGGATAAAATACTTATCGAAACTGCTTTCTGCACAAAAAATAATTATAAAAGTGACACTTATATATGTGATTTGTATCTTCAATTATTTTATTATCAAGAGAAATTTAATAAACATACAGAAGACAACTCTAAAAACGAAGCAGTAAAAATTATTTAAACCTCGAAAGGAGAGCAAATATCTTTCAAAACTTTTAAACCTACAATGATGGCTTCTTTCATAATATATGCAGCTTTGAATCAATATTGAAGAAAACGTCAACTACCAAACCAAATCCAAGACAATTAAATAAATTTAACGTTTTCAAAGACTATCAAATTTTAACCGAAGATGATATTGGAAGTAGTCTTTATAAGGATATACTTAACAAAATATATAATCTCACTAATGATAAAATATATACCATTGATTTAAAGTTGAATGATGGATCATATACTATGAAATATAAATTACATGAAGTGTCTGGTTTTGTTGTTAAATTATATCTAATAATGGCGATTATAAGCCTACAGTAGTATATCGAGTTAAAATGTTTATACAATCAATAAAAAGGGAAGTAGAATAAATTGGGGGAATACATTCAAAAATTGAACCAATGCATCCACTAACAAAAGAAGAGAAAATATTATATAGTAAATTAGAAAAATGTACTGTATGCAAATATGAATATAGGGAGGACAATTAAAAAGTACATCATCTTGATCATATGAGTGGAAAATGCATTAATCCAGTATGTACTGATTGTAATCTACAATTAAAATTACCCAATTTTTTCCAAATTATTTTAATAATTTAGCCGGGTATGATACTCATTTATTAAAGAGTTAGGATATGATGACAAAAATATTGATTTAATTGCAAATGACGAAGAAAAGTTTATCACTTTTGGGAAAGGAACAGAGATTTTAATGATATGAATTATTGACATTTTCAATTATTGGCATGTAGTTTAGATAAATTATAATCTAATTTAAGTAGAGATCAACTGAAACACACCCGAATAATTTTTTTAAAAGGTCAAGTTAATTTATAAATTAGGAAGGGTGTTTACCCATTATATGGATAGTTGGAAGAAATTCGTTAGAAACTGAACTTCCGCCAAAAAGTGAATTTCACAATAAATTTAATGATTCTGACATAACTGACACCAATTTTGAGCACTTGTATACTTGTATGGAACCAATTTAATATTAGAAATTTTGGCGAATATTATGATTTATATTTAAAAAGTGATAAATTATTGTTAGCAAATATATTAGAAAATTTCAGAAATATGTGTGTAAATGCAATTGAATTATATCATGCAAGGTATTTTACAGCACAACGATTATCTTGGTAATCAATGTTAAAAATGACTAAACAACCGCTAGATTTATTACAGAACTATGATATGATTTTAATGATTGGAAAAGTAATTACAGGTGAAATATCGCAATATTATAAGAGGTATGTTTAAGCTAATAACAAATATTTAGAACATTTTAATCCAAATCAAGAGATTGGGCTATTGGATATGAAATTATAAAAAGAGCAACTTCCATTGATAAAGAATTGGACATTGCTAAATTCGAAATTTTTCTAAAAATCAACAAAAATGATTTAAGATCTGATCAATTTTCTTATTTTAAAGAAGATACTTATACTTTGAACTGTTATGATGGGTGGGTTATATAATCAGTAATGGTTGTGAATCTTTCTTTTTATACTTTAAAAAGTCTTATTGGTGTTTTACTTTTGTTAAATAAAATTTATAAATTCTACTGATTTGACTTAAATTTGCTTGTTTTTGATCGTTTTGTTATCGAATTTCATATTTTGCTAGTTTTTCTTGTACTTTTGAGAGCAATTGCTTGATTTTATAGTATGAAAAGTTCTTTTTGTGAAATATTACAAAATTGGCGTGATTTTGGGCTTAAATTGCTTGATTTTCGATGAAAATTGCTCGTTTGTAATTATGAAATTGACGTTTAAAGAAATACAAAAAGTGGCTTGAAAATGAGAAATTTGAATGATTTAAACTTAAATTTGCCTGATTTTGATCGTTTTGTCATAGAATTTCAGATTTCAAGTTTTTGAATTTTTCCTGTACATTCGTTAAATATAACAAGAAACAGTTAATGCTATTTTTTCTTATACTTTTGGCGGAAATTTCCGGAAAAAAATCGTGCTTCACCAGGACCCGCATTACACATCTACTGTCCGCATTTCTGAAAAGAATGTGTCATTTCTGAGAATATATTTAATAATTTTTTAAATATTTTAAAAATAATTTTCAATAATTTTTATAAAAAATTTTATTCGAATGTTTTCAGAATTTTTTTGATTATTTTGGATTTTTTTTATTTTAATTTTTTGGAATCTTTCAAGGAGTTTTTAAAAAAATTAAAGGTTTTTTTAGTGTTTTTTGAAGTCAAAGGTCCTCAGGGTCAAGATCAATGTCAAAGGTCACACGAGTTAGGAGTTAAAGGTCAAAGGCATCCAAGATGGCGGCCGGGCGGCTCCGGCTCCGACGTCCCACGCCCTTATCTTTCAGCATACTAAATCATACTACACATGAGGAATGCCATTTTTTTTAAATCAGTAGAATGACCTTTTCCCAAATGGAGGGTTCGAAACCTTAACCGAAGTGATACATTGTAGCACTGAGTTGGTCACTAAGAGAAAGAAACATAATTTATTCACTAATATGCTACACTATTTAACAAGGCTAACTAGCTACATGGTAGTTAGCTACGCGTTCTAAGAGTGACTACATCCTTCTTCAAAGGAGTCGGTGAAGTCAGCAGTAACGGAAGTTGCGTGTAGTTCTCTGCCCTTGCCGGAGGCGAATGCATGTCGCAATGCGCATAGTGAGCTTAGGAGAGCCTGCCCACTAGCGCGGGGTGACGACCCAAGCTCAAAATTTTATTACCACGTTTTTTGATAGATGGCGCAGCGATGCACAACCGACCATCTGACCAAATCAAAGGCTAGCTTGCATGGTACACGGTCTGAGTTCTTTTTGTAGTAGGGCAGCGAACGCAGCTGAAAATTACTGCGTCTGCTGTTTATTTGCACTGCTACGCCCTTGATCGCAAGGATGCGGGCAAAGTGGACTTTAAAAGTGTCCAACAAATAGCAAACACCTAGGTGAAAAAGAACCTCATTTTACAAAGCACTTATGATATATATATATATATATATATATATATATATATATATATATATATATATATATACAACACACATATACATTTGTTTTGATAACTACCAACTCTACAGCAGAAACATATGAAATGTTTTATTTTGTTTCCAACTTTCATACAAATAACATTAACTTTATAAATTTTCAATTGAAATTTTATGTTTAAATATATTTGTGTAAAGCATTCTATTGCAAGTTTCCAAAATTTTCTGGAATAATTTTACATACAAGCATATAATATAAATGACCAGATAAAATATTTATGAAAATTATTACCTTTTACAATTTGAATAACGCTAACTGGGATTCATTTATTAACTTCCACCTTTCTAAAAGTATCAGAAACATTTCAGGTACTGGTTTTTTTGGACATTGACGCTTTTAAAATGCAAAATATCTTTATTGTACAATGCGATATAAAATTATACTGACACATTTGCCATTTATTATCACTATAAAACATGACACAACGCATAATGTTTCTTTACCAAAACAGAAAAAATTCAATTTCCAAAAAAATAAATTATTTAATTTCTTTAAAAAAAATTCATAAATTTTCTCCAAAAGAATATTAAATTAACATATTTTTGCTGGCTATTTTTAAGCTGATCGGGGCCAAATTTCGTCATTTTTGACATTAAAAATAATTTACCAACCCCAAAGACAAGTTTACTATATTTTATTTTGCTAGATTTCATTGACTAATTGAGTTGACCATGGCCAATTTTTTACTCTAGTAGTACTTTTTGAAATTTTGCTCTTTAAAATTTACTTTTAACGCTTCTCCCGATCAAAGGCTAGATCACGTACTTTTAGAGAAAACCTACAACATTTATGTCCTGAACTTGCAGAAATTATTGTAATTTCAAAAACTACAAAATCCTCTGTCTTGAACTTGGAAAAATTACTGAAGTTAGTTCCAAAAGCTTTTGAGTAAAATCTACACCAAATTTTTTGGGTTTTTACACTTTGCAAAACTTACAGACATTTTCCTCTGAGATTGCTATAAATGTTATCTTTCCAACATAATAATTTCATTTAAATATCGGTAAGATAGACATTTGGAAAATTGATAACATTTTGATTTTTTTTGCCAAAAATTCTAAAAAAACTAAGTATTTTCAAAATATTTTATACTTTCTTTTCGACCATCATGGCTCCTACTGTGTCTATCCAGGCATCAAGTATGCATTTCCTAGACTCGCTATAAGGGCCTACTTTATTTATTTTTACTGTATAACAAATTTTAAATAATATTTACGTAACTGCTGCTGATTCTCTCCCAAGACTGCTGTCCGACCTCGAGTTAGCATTTCTGACATTTTATATACCATTTAAGAGCAATGTTTCTTAGAGGGGTAGGATGCAATTAGGAACCAATCAGTTGGTTCATGTCCATATTCGAAATACTTTCCAATCCACACAAGAGAGGTTACAAGAATTCAACGACCAATCACTACACATGTCCATATTAGGATACACTTTCAATTTTTTTTACAGGTGTAGCATGTAATCATAGCCAATATCTCCGCTCATGTCCATATTGGGATTGCCACTTCATCCCACTTCCGGTCACAATGACGAAAAATTCCGGAAGTGATGTCACAGCCACACACTTCCATGTGGCCAGCAAGCGAACCACAGCTGTCAATGCCGCGTCGGCCGCCTAGGGTAACGTCATAGGCATGGGTGGACGACCAAAGGCCGCGATAGTGGCGCACTCTGCACTGACATCCACCTGCAATTCGCCAGCCTCGTCACTCGTGAGAGAATACTCAAACATGGCGGGAGCTCTTGGCCGTTTGCGAGGCATACACCCGTGCCAGCCTTCACCGCTCGCCGATGCAGGTAGCCACGTAAAACGTCGAAAGCCCAGGACACAGGTTTGCTGATAGTATAAGTTGTAAGTTGTAATTTAAGTGCGTAGTTCTGTGCTGGTAAAAATTATTGACTTTTAGCAGGGCAGCCAGCAAACAGCATCCTGCTCGTAATCGCATAGCTAGTTGTTTTGGTGAGATCGGATGGTACCAAGACGGCATACTCCAAGCTCTCAGTAGGGCACCGTCTCAGCTCCGACCATTTGAAAATGTTATTTAAAACAGTGTGAAAGGGCTGCACGATCCTATGATGCAAGCCTAGCAGTTCATATTTCCTATTTGAGGTTCACAGAAAAGACTGGTCCCACTTCAACTTCGACCTGCGAATCAGAAGCTAGAGCTAGATATTCTTAATCGCAACCTAAGGAAGTAAGCTGTATGTAGATGGATTTTTCCTGAAGGAATCAGAATTCAAGGGTCATTTGAAAACTTATGTTGCTCCAAATCCGATAGCTTCGACGAAAGACGTTCGTTAATTTGTGACCTGTTTAAAACAAAATTTAATAAACCAAAACACAAAGTAGGTGGGGAAATACTAAGCCATGAACTATAATATACAGTCGGAATGAAGTTATATTAAACCAGATGTATACAAAAACAAAGCATTCAAGACATCGAACTTACCTGAGTTTAATGCCCGAAAGAGCACGAAGAATGTATGTAGCAAGGAGGAAGAAATTTTATTGAAAGGCTCTGGCTGGACATTTGATTTGGTAGATCATCTGCAGCTGAGAACAAATAGGATCGGTCCACCCATCATCGATGCCTATTATGCACATTAAAAATTATCCACGATACGCAGTATCACAATTTACATTCGGTTTTTACAAAGTGTATATGCGCAAACGGTCTTAGGATTGTGAAAAGTCTACGAATCGGCAATTTATATTCCTCTATGGCACCCACAGTGCTGGGAAGAAGTTTATACCTCGGTTTTGCTGCAACCTCCGTCGCCGGTGCGTATGACACCAGTAACATAATTTCGTATGTATACCTCTCCCCATTGTAAATGCCTACGACAGGAACCAATGCTGCACTCATCACCTCATTACCAGGAGCAACAGTGAAACTACGATGTACCGCAATATTCCCATGGTTTTATGTATAGATATCTAAGTAGCTGCGTTCATTGTATGGAGCTTAGTTTGATAGAGGTCTTGGTGAGTGGCAGATCGTCGCAGCAGGTGACAGTACCTGGCATACATATTATTGAGACATCGGTCGTGGGTCCAGCAGAAGCACCATCGAGTTCTTCAGATGGACCACATACAGAAACAACACAACCATAGCTATCTTACGGCATATTGTCGACAGCGCCATCGACTTCTTTCGTTGAGACGTGTTCGATGCGGTCGACTGCAACTTCGGGCGATCTGACAATACTATTTCTTGCTGCAACCTCTGTTTCTACGGCTGTGCCATCCAGGTATTTTTTTTACTTGTCTCCTGCAGAGCTCGGGTCGTCGCCTGTATAGTCAACACCAGAGAAAACTAATCCATGCAGCTACTACAAGGCATTTTCGCAACAACATACCGCACTGCACTACAAATTTTGTGGCTGTATTAACAATACCAATCACATTAAGTATCTGTGCTTACAGCATGGGTCACTTGTCTACCGCAACGATACTTACTGTAAGCATGTAAGGTCATGCAAAGTTAAACTGTGGGTATCATCGATGCCTCGGTGCCGGATCTACAACAGAGTTCTTGTGGCTTCTGTCGGCGGAGAGATGGACGGTGATTTCTATCATATGACTCCACTACTAAAATATGCTACGAAGGTTATAAACAACGAACCTGGCACCTCATCGTTAGGACCAACAACTCTTTTCGTGATGACATATTCAATCCATGGTTCCTGCTACTTACGACGCGACGACAGCCGAACAATCTGGGACAACTAGTGTACCGTCTACGGAACTTTCAGTGGCATATCGGTGTCGCTTCTGCTGCAAGGACTTTGCCTTAGAACTTACTGTAAGGCGGCACGAAGTTCACAAGTGCCCGAATGGTTTGTTTTGTAATTAACGAATAAAAACTGAAGTTGGTGTTTATATGGATACATACGAACATGAATAAATATGTCGTAAATATTTTTATAAATTTGAAAAAATAAATACAAAATCTTATTTTGATATTTTAAACCTAAATATTTTATTCGCCTGTTATGAACTTATTTTGATTTTAAAAAGGCACTATGATGAAAACACTGGCTAATCACTATCTATAAAGGGTCGTGCTTGCAAACTGAATTTCGCGAACCTTGCCCTAAGAAATCACAAATTACAATCGCATATGATTATAAATATTCGCTTTCTTACAACCAGACTTGCGAAAATGTGGGCATACTATAATTTAAGATCCAGGTTCAATGGGAAAAAATAAAAACTTTATGATACATGGCTTACCTTTAAATGTACGTGGTTAAGGTGATGAGGATGTTCTGAGTTGTAAGAGGGGAGGGGGATGTGGGGGTGGTGAGATGGTGAGTGGGTTAATGTGGTGAGGGGAGCAGTATGGGGAGTGTCATTTGAGGAGTTTTTGGTGAGGGGATCAGGGTTTGGTGAGGGGGCAAGTGGTAAATTTTACAAAAAACCTTTTTTACAGGTTTTGTGATGGAGAAGGGGTGCTGGTAAGGTGGGTGATGATACTGAGTTTTTATTATTTGGGGAAAGAGTTCGTACCTCTTTAATTCAATACAGTGTTCCTGACAGTTGGTTACATAATCGATATGATATCACGATCGTATGCGCCTTGAAAATACGAGTCGGGTGATATATAACTCAATATTTATGTCTTTAGATTTTTTAATATAAAAATAATTCTTAAAATAATTTTATTTCGTGAGCGTGGATGGAGGGGTGGGGGGGGGGGGGTCGATACGTC
The DNA here is from genome assembly GCA_029891345.1 of Dryococelus australis. Taxonomy (NCBI): domain Eukaryota; kingdom Metazoa; phylum Arthropoda; class Insecta; order Phasmatodea; family Phasmatidae; genus Dryococelus; species Dryococelus australis. The sequence goes on from CM056995.1 coordinate 159,512,647, forward strand.
CCTCGACGCACTTGGTACCAAAGTGGCAAGCGGATATATTAAGAAATGTTTTTAAATTTTTAATTAATGAAATTATGATCTGCAATGATACTCTAAACCGATATAATTTTTAACAATCCAAAGTGGTGGGCTGAAGCTTTTTAATTTTGATTAAACTATTGTTTTAATAAAATCATTTCTAGGGTTACGGGTCGCTGGAACGGTAGACCGAGGATTGGGTGCGGCAAGGAGTATGATGAACGAGACTGTTGGCCGTGCCTGTGACGTCATCGTGGCACCACGGGCAGCAGCCTTTGCGCCAGAAGCCCCCATTTATACCTGCTTACATATATTCATTTACACCTAGGATCACATGTTTGCCAGCTGTTGATCAAGGGGTTATTGGACAGGCACGAGAAAATATGACATGTGATTATGGTCCGCTTGCCGTCAACTGTGATCTGATTCGTACTAATAACTGACGATGTACAACTATAGACTATTTACATTTTATGAGTTGTTAATTTTGTTGTCCCTAATTTTAATTGTATGGTCTCTTCTTGTTGTATATCGCTGAGAACATGTTTTTTATTTTATAAATTAAAATACGTGTTAGGAATTTTGGGATGGATAATCTTTCAGTTTTGTAATCCTAATTATTGCTCTGTGAGGGGAGGCAGGTTCATAGTGAACTCAACATGCCCTTGTATGGCTACGAAAGCGACAGCGGGAACAACAGCTAATCAGATCTTCTTCATGAACGAGTCATAACACGTGGTTACACAGTAAATGTCACCAAGCCAACTCTCATCTCAGCTCACGTTACCATTGGCTTCTGGCACGACATTGCATTGTTTCTGACCCTACCATTAGCGCACTAACAAGCGAGTAAAATATAATATCTTAGCTGGTTCGAGCAGGGAAGTTATTTCCTTCGTGAAGAAATATTTTTGGCGTACATTTTTGGCGTACAAGTTTCATAAGCGATAGACCTTAACTGAAATACCTCCACGTGTCATTATTTTTTTTGCTAATATTTTGCTTATGGAAAATTTCCTGAAATGAAGGAATATTTTATTTACCTTGGCAAATATGTCGAAAGTTCGGATGTTAAAAAAAAATCTGTATTCGGGGAATTTTTGAAAAGTGTTTAGAGTTAAAGTTGCGGTAAATCTACATTATACTTGCTCTGCATAGCTATTCACACTGCATATCGTTACGTATATGAGCCGTGGAAGTTTGTAGTTATAATCCATTCACGGTTACTTCCAACTTTTCTGGAACCTTGCTTATGATCTACTTCCGGTTTTCTCCTCCGTCTCATGCAAACAAAACTTAATCGATCTAGAAAATTATACATAAGGGAAAGCTCAACACATATGTGCACAATATCAATAGTAAAATAACTATTTCTTACTACGCTTAACTAACACGCCTATGTACTCCCTACTTTCATTCTTGTTAATTACCAATTAGATATTATAATTTATATATTACATTTCAGTAAAACTCCAATTGAACAAAAATAAGAATTTTTACGTAAACCGGCGTATAAAATGCTTGTGATATATGGCGTGTTTAGGGAACAACGATGCAAGTCATACGGGGGGTAATTTTTCAAAGGTTAGATTTAAAAACTATGAAGAATCCGCGGCTAGACTGTATAAAAGTCATATGACTTAGGAAAGCGGTTTTTTATTACAAGATAACTAAAATTTTCCTATAAATTTTTCTGTGTTCATAGAAAACGTATTTTTAATAACTTATAGATTTTTTTTTCCGGTAGCACAATTATTATCTGGACCCTTGCCACGCTGGTGTTGTCATAAGGCATTTTTTTGTATTTACTTCAGTGTATCTGTTTGAAATCAACCCGCAGTAGCAAACTGGCATCGTGAATATATTCTACGGAACATTAACAGACGTTTTCTGCTGGTTTTATGAGCAGTTGTGGCTCTTACATTTCTCTATGGCTGTTTCCACTCATATCACTCTAGAAGGTAACCTGAAACACTGTGCTTAGACCGTGCGGCGGTCTCAGAACAATAATGAAAAGGATATTGAATGCGCATGGGAGAGTTACACTTCGGCGTTAGGGTGTTGCCAACTACTGTGTTAGCTGAGATTATCTTCGTTGATGGGGCGTATCTTGTTCCTGCTCATTGTGAGGGGGGAAGGGGGGCTCACCATAAATAATTTCCTATTCGGTTCGTGTTAGGATGAAATAAAACAAGTATTTTTCTAAATGTGCCGAAATGTAACGGAAAAAAAATTTGCTACTTAAAGATTTAAAACGTTTGTTTTAAAAGCAAATTTGCGGAAGTTTTAATATAGGTATCGTCGGGTATAATGGAATACCATTTTGTTTATCAAATATGTAAACCATAATATTTAAGTTATGGCTAGTGGCATTGTGCTAGTATGATACTCAGACTATTGTACATTAGTCCAGTAAGTGGAAGTACATAAGTATTAATAATGTTATTGGAATTTTAATTTTTTTCCAAATATAATTTGGGTGCAGTATGGATAATATGGATTGCAGTGAATTTTCAATTCAGTCTTCCTTTTTTCTGGCATATCTTCTATAGAAACTATGAAATTTAATAAAATATGTAATTTGCAAACAAATATCAATATCAAAATATAGCAAAAAGATGTTAAAAGCGGCTTAAAATGCTAACACTAGACTTTAGAAATATAGACTTTAGAAAAGCCTATATTTGCAAAAGTTACAGTCACAATGAATTTTCAATTAAAGAGAACTTATTTACTAACACATATTTTATAGAAATTATTCCAATTAGTGAATTGCAAATAATAACAATAAATAACTGTTTAAAAATAAAAAATACGAGTCTTCAAATGCTAAACTCTAACATTCAGTTGCCTATAGAAGAGCATCTATATGCAAAAGTCACAGACATAGACAAGTACTTCTGCTCCAGAGCAGTCAGTGTGTGCCCACAATTCACACATTGTGCACTGAACACACTCATCTCCGTGTGTATCCTCCCAGAACTTCCCCTGGCAAAAGATGCACTCTGCATCTTCACTACTTGGTTTTTCTTTATGAACAGTAAAATCAAGACCAGAAGATTCATCGGAAATGTATCCACGAGATTCATTGCTTCTGGAACTAACTTCTTCAATGACTAATTTTATTTTGTTTAGGTCTTGCTCTAACAGTTGATGGCTCAGGTTCGGCAGAAGAGGCAGTAGAAGTAGATTTTGTGATGTCTCGGCCATTTCTTCCATCCGTGCTCTTAGTTTTATTTTGGTCACATTTTTATCTCTTCTTGTCACTCTTCTTCTCAATCTCCTCTTTATTCGTCTTGTCATTTTGGCCACGCTTCGCAAGAGCGTCATGAAGTCTGATTTTGTAAGGCAAATCAGTGATTACTTCAGCAATAGTTCTTTTTCGACCAGTGATGGAAGATGTATATTTGCTCACTGGAACTGGAGAAATATCCTTGGGCAGAATCATGGTTTCCATCACTGAAGATAAGGGAGCAGGGCCTTGAGCAAATGAACTGGAATCTCTTGAATGTTTAGATATCTGAGACTCACCGTGTGATGCAAGCCTAGACCTACCTCGCATTCCAAGTCTTTGACTTAACTCACCACTCGCACTTCTCTCTCTGTTTCTTCTTTTTCAGCTTCATCAGGTTGTATCCTAGAATTTGAGTTAGGCCTAGGTCTAGTAGTAATAACTTCATTTCTTGCAGCAATGAAGTCTACATCACAGAAAAGATGTCTGCTTACTGGATATATCATTGTTGCTCGAAATCCATTGACAGCGATCTCTCCAATTTGAATTTTTATGTATTCCCTCCCAAAGAGTTCTGCAATATCGTAAGGCTTCATGGGACCTGAACTATGTCTTATAAACTGACGAACCTCTTCACTGTAGTACACTTACAGGGGCCCCATAAATGTTTTGTCTAACGGCTGTATCTTGTATGTACAGTGTGGGGGCAAACTCGCAATGCGCATGTGATTTTCCCGTGCCAATCTGATGAATTCTATGTTATTTGTGTGACTCTAATGTCCGTCGAGGATCAAGAAGATGGGTGACTCTTTTGATGGCTTGTGTGTTTTAAAATGTTCAAACCATTGGGCAAAAACATTTATCTGGACCCACCCTGATGGGTGGCAAACCCCAACAGCTCCAGGCGGGACCCCTTTCATCAACACTTGAGTCATATTCGTCCTGCTAAATATCATGTATGGAGGCACAAAATCCCCAGCTTCACTCATACATACAATGCCTGCAAGTGAACCTCGTTCAGCCGAAGTCAGAGCGGCTATATGGTGCTTTCCTTTGAGTGCCAGAACTTCAGATAATCTGCTCTGCAAAATCGACAGACCGCTCTCGTCTATATTGTACACCCGATGTGCTGGGTACGGGTTCACAATAAAGCAGAGCTTCAACAAATAAAAAAAATTTGCCACCACTTCCTTGGTAAATACCCTAGCCCTTGCAAAGGATGTACCTGTTGGCTTTCTTATGGACAGAATATCTTTATGTCTTCTAAGGAAACCATTGATCAAGTTCTTTATCAGCTTCTCCTGAGTTACCAAATGGGTGATTAATAGTATTTATTTTAGCAAGTTGATATGCAATAGCTCTTACATCTCTTCTGGTTAAACTATACAATTTTGAATCAATCTCTAGTAAATAACTAATTAATTAACTCTCTAATTCTACAAAAAAACTGGCTTATGTCCCATTTCCTGCATCACTGCAACCTCAGGGTTATCTACTCCCTCTTTGGCATGGCGAAATACAGTTGTCCTTGGCACATTACATTCGTTGGCATCTTTTAGGTACCCAATTTTCCTCTCACGAACAAAGGTAATTAGTTTTACATTTTTCATCGTATCCCAGTCCCTCCGTTTCTTCGCTCGGGGATCTTTCTTCTTTATCATTTCTACAACAGAACAAAACGTAATAATCATTTGTGTCCGCACTGCTAATATTTTTGTCAAAAAAGGCACTTTTTTTTTGTTTTATGTTACATAGTACAACATTTATTTGCTACTAACTTACAATTAATAAGGTCGAGTTCTTTAAATGAAAACAAATTATTTTAATGTAGCTAATTGATTTAAGAAAAATATAAAATAACAAATATTTCCAAGTAGACACTACTAAAAGATGTCACACACATTAAATGCTCGTCTTAATTAAAAAAGTGACAGAAGCAACCTAAAATATAGGGCCACCCATACAATTTTTAAATAGATGATTCCCATTCCGTTAACTACTTTTCAATAGTTTGAGAATTGCACACCATTTTATCTCTACATACAGTTTATAAAACAACTTTCTCTACCGTATCGCAAGCCACATAATAGTTTACTACACATTTCGAATTATAATAATAAGCGCCAAATAAAGAAACCAAATGTGCGGTCATTATGGAAACTTCGCCAAATGGAGGGTAACTAGGAATACCAGATATTCCTTATTACCCGCATTAGCCATTTTGAAGATAACGAAGTGGCAGCTATAACCAAGTGCCGAAAGATCCTTCAGATTTGTGTGAAACAACAGTTCCATACTTCTATTTTACATACACAAAAGCAGTAACATTAAAATTAATGTAATATTTATTGTGCTTACAGATGCGCTCACCTGCACAATATATGTGATTTGTGGAAACCAACATGGCGTCTTAGCAGTTGAAATGGTGTAGGTAGGAGCAGTAGTTCGACATGTGTTCGCAAGGTTGCGACACTTGTCAGCAGAGAAACCACAGTATTCTGAATTATCCGACTATTCCATAATACTCAAAGTTACTCTACTGTTTGCCAGGAAACACGTGTTACAAATTAATAGAAGATATGAAAGTGAACGTATTTTACTAAGTTTGACTTGTCCGAAAATGCTTTTATTGTACCAAAACGGCGATATTTCCGAGCAGGGTTAATAAGCCACCAGGCTGAGAAAAACGCGGCGTAATGTGTTATGAAAGGTATGCATGTGTCAGTGTTTCAAATGTGGAACTTTAAATACGCAGAGAGTACATCAACTGCTCAGAATGGCTTCCTCCGCATGCGACGCATGCTCTGCAGCTGTGTGCAGTGTTGTTATTCACATCATGGAAGATGGCGTGCGAGTTATTGATGGTCTGGAATGCTGCAAGAATCCTGGTCTCAAGTAGTAAGTTATCCGACATTCACAGGAGTGTTATGCACACGTGTTTTTACGTCGACCCAAAGGCAAATATCCAAAGGCATTAAGTCGGCGGAGCGGGCTGGCCAGACAATGGCATGCCACCGATGTCCAAAAGCAGTGGTTATATGGTCAAGTACGCAGCGATCGCAGTGAGCTAGTGCACCATCACATTCGAGCCACATGACCCCTCCCCTAGTATATCCAGACTCACATCCGTCTACATTCCTGGTAGAAACTGCCACAGGAAATGCAAATACATTGCAGCGTTGAGGCATGGTGACGAAATGTGGTGCCCTACTGAATTGTCGTTTGTTATTCCACCCCAGACGTTTACTGAAAATCTCTGTAAATGGCTCGTTGGGTCCACCGTGTTCCTATACTCTTCAGCTCATACGTGAGTGTTATGACTATTGAACAAGGCATCTCTGGCGAAGCAGCATTCATTACTAAAGAAGACGTGCTGTAGAAGGTGTTGTTCTAGATCGCACTGCTGCAACCGTCATCGACAGAAATTCACAAACTCAGGAAGCATGTAAGTTGTGCACCAGGTTTACATGGAATGGAAGAAGCAGATCTCGTGGACAACTTCCTGACAGATTGACTGTTAGAGCAGAGAATGAGTTGTCATCCGTGTGCTGGTGCACGGTGTTTCATGAATTCCTTCCAACATGTCTTCTCCAAAGAGGTGTACTTACTGTCCTTCTGGCTTCAATATTTCCCTTCGTGACGCACAACGAACTTGTTTCCCGTAAACGGCAGTCGACGTGTACGAACATTGGGTGCGTAGGGTGGTGTCTGTTAGTAAATCGCTGGTGGTACACTCTCTGCGTGTCTTTGCCATTGCCGCGTACTGCACCATAAACTGCACGCATGTCGGTCATCTGTGCAGATATATAGCCTGACGTGGTGGTTATATGACTACGAATGTGAACACTGCGTGCCTAACATATGTAGTAGACACTTGCAGCAACTGAATGTCAAATGAGGAAGTTCTCAAACACCTGCCACCTACGCACGACATACCAGCAACGTGCTGTTATACTGTTCGGTAGCCGCCATGTTACCTAGTACTCCTACTCGCTATTGTCGAGGTTTTTGTCTATAGAGACATTTACAAAAATGGAAACCTTGAGTTAGGTATGTAGGTAAGGATAATCATCTCGTCGGTGGCTGAGAGGTTAGCCTTCTCGCCTCCCACCAAGGCGAACATGGTTTAATCCCTGGCCGGGTCACTCCCGGATTTACGCATGGGGGAATCGTGCTGGACGATGCCACTGGTTGGCGGGTTTTCTCGGAGATCTCCTATTTCCCCCGCCCTCTCACAGCGGCGCTGCTCCATACTCGTCTAAATCACCATCATCGGCTCTCAAGATCCCGCTGTTAAGAACCGCTCAAATCTCTTCACGCACTCATTAACGTCTCGTCGACAGTGAGGTCATTAGGGACAAAACCATTTCCTCACACTTGCAAGGACAAGCCATTTGCTTCAGTAAGGAACCAACAAATCATTTTCCTGGAGTTATTTCGGGGAAGCATGAAATACGGAGATCAAGATGGCCGGAACACATCGAACCGAGGCCCTACCGAATGCCTCTCCGAAGTTGAACCACTGCACTACCTCACTCGCCATAGAAACCTCAATGTATTATGATACATTTAATCTCCTTCTTTACCACTCCTTGTTCCCTGGCATTCTCTATCAAATAAGTTGTGCCTACACAATTTGGTTTTTTTAATTGATGAAGTTTGGAGAGGGTTGAACTTTCGTTTCTTTGTCGCGAGTTATTCCATTCGCGTGACGTCAAATATGTGATACATTTACAAAGCATTTGTACATTTGATCGTTAAAAGAAGCTGGGTAAGGACTGGTGTTTGTGTTGGTGGTGGAAATAATAAAGAAGAACAAAGGAAGTGTTAAATGGAGAAGTTCGTCTCGGCGCTGGAGGCCCGGGGCTTTATGACGGCTGCATTGAGCAGTGGTTAGGGGAGTGGAGACAGATGAAAGTGAGCTGGAGAATAAATAGACTGGCGCGGCTCCCCCTCAACTCTGGACGACAGCCTAGAGCGTGTTTCGCTCGGCGCTGCGAGATTACTTGTGTGACGTCGACACTAGACAGCGCCTCTGCCAGAGCTTCCCGCCGGCCCTTAGCGTCTTTCGATATGGGGATATATCGCTTTTGCAATACGGTTCAACAATGTTTATCAATATTTCCCATATCGCGAGGTTAGCGATATATGAGATTAGCGACACGCGATGTTAGCGATATGCGACTGTGGATGATATGCAGTGTTGGCGACATGCAAAGTTCACGATTTTGCAGTGTTAGCGATATTGCGATATTAACGATACTGCTACAGCGTAAACCCTAATGAAAAGCCACCAAAAACTTGTCTGGCAATACGGGCTGCGTGCGCTAAGAGTCACCGTGTTAGAGAACTTCCATATAGACAAGCAAATATTCGGATTTCAATATTGGAATGTTCACAGTTAACAGTACCTATGCATAATTTAGACATTTGCGATAACATTATAACAACAATTTTAAGTGTAGAAATTTGCGATATCAATAGAACCGATGTTTGCAAAGTCACTATTTCCGATACCGGTATAAGTGATATTTGCGATGATACGGCACACCGCTCTCGTTGTCCCACACGCTCGCCACACACATCACATGCAACATACCGTATGTTAAACCACTCATTATGTACGTTTTATTAACAAAAACTTTAAAAAAACTTCACACGTGCCAAAGATACACTCATGTCTATGAATGTTGGAACATGGCAACAGCTCTGCAATTATCTGCTTACACATTTCCACAGCTTGGCGTGTCTACTTCGCAGAGAACTGAATGCATGCATTCATATGCGGAGTATTCCCTTGAGTGTGAACCATCGACGCCTTAGATTGCAATGGCCTCACGAACACACTCTGTGCAAGACGTCTTGTTTTCGGAATGGTCCACTTAAACTCGAACTATAACAATGGCTGCAAACACATTCAACGACAGGAACCACGGTGGTGTAACGGCTAGGGTACTCGCCCCCTATCTGGGCGAACCGGGTTCGATTCCCGGCGTGGATGCTCCCGGACTCTCGCACGTCGGAATCTTGACAGACAATGCCGCTGATCGGGCGGTCTTCTCGCGGATCTCGTTTACGCCGCCCTTGTATTCGAACGCTTTATACTCACCTCAACATTCCAGCTGGCTGGAGCTGGTGTTGAAGTGGATGTAGAAGCAGTCCATTCTTAATCGATTTAATCTCAAAGTTCATTAACTTTTCAAGTGACGTATTGATGTATACAGTAAATTATTAAAAACAATGTCGTAGGTTTTTTGGCCTTAAGTAATACTTAATATTGCCGGTGTATAATATAAGATATAATATTTAAATCTACATAAACAAGTACTTATATGCTTAGCATATGTTTACTGGAATGATTAAATCAATAATGTCTCAGTTCCCGAAACTTCAAAGGAATTGTTGGACATCACAGCTGTTTTGGGAAAGAAGTGGCAATTCACTCATTGCTTAAGTACCGTCGACGGGAAATATGTGCAGATTGTTCTGCCGAATGATAGTGGCTATAATTATTACTATAATTATTATTACCATGTTATTATGTTGTTATAGCAATATATAAAAAACGTAATAAGTACGATACTAATAAATATAGACCTATATCGTTATTAAGTAGTTTCTCTAAGGTTTTTGAAAAAATAATTTACAAACACCTATCTTTTTGTACGAAAAATTTCATAACTAAATTTCAGAATGATTTTCTATCAGGTAAAACTACTTCTCCTAACTTGCATGATTTTAAAGATAATTTATACACCGAGGTAACAACTAGAAATCAAATAGATGCAAATTATTTCGATTTACAAAAAGCGTTTGATACATGTCAACATCACCTCAGTTTGCAAAAAATTACCAACGTTTGGGCTAAACTCTTAATATGTGAATTGTTTATCTAATTATGTTTCAAGCAGAACTTTTGTAGTGAAAATTGATCATTCAACTTCAACCTCTCAAACTGTTTTATCCAGTGTTCCACAGGGAAGCACACTTGCACCGCTACTCTTTAATAAATTATATCGTCGGCGTGTTAAGTCATTCTAGTGCACTTCTTTACGCCGACGGTTTAAAGATTTATAAAAATGTTAAGGATGGCGCTGATTGTGTTGGTTTACAAGAGGACATAAGAGTAATTGATAATTGGAGCAGTAATAATGCAATGAAACTCAATATTAATAAGACCATAGGACTATATATTTCTATTTCGCCTAAAACCAATCATATGTACATATTTTTAAATATAATGTGAATAATGTTCCAATCAATAGATTTGAATATGTGCGTGACCTCGGTGTTATTTTAGATTCTAAGTTGTATTTTCATTATCATATTGGTAGTTTAATTAATAATATTAGTCGTACTTTACGAGTAATAAAGTATATTACATCTTCTGCTTCTTTCCCAGATTATTTATTATGTTTGAACTATTCACTTATTAGATCTAGATTAGAGTATTGCTCAGTAATCAGGAACTACATAACTTCAACAGATGCTAACAGACTCGAAAATATACAAAAAATATTTTTTAAGTCATTTTTTATAGATTTCCTTCTGAAAAAGACTTTAGTTATAATAGCGAATTTTTTTTCGATATAGGCTGTTCACGGTAAAGTGAGCACTTTTTAAGGCCCTGCAAAATTCTTACTTTCTAATAATTTCTACCTTTCCACCACTTTTTAATGTACACATTGAAATATGACTCATAAACACAGCGTATACATGTCATCACTCTCAAAATTTAACGTCTGAGACTGCATTAAAGTATATTTATTAGAGGTTAATGCTTCTAGGGAGGGCCCTAAAAAGTGCTCACTTTACTGTGAACAGCCTATATAAAACATTGTCATTAAAAGAGCGCCGTATTTTTAACGACGCCCTATTATTTATTAACGGTTTTTTAGCTTATGTTGTTTGTTCTGCAGTCATACAACGTTGGTCTAAAAATCCTTGTTTATACACATAGATCTGTACATACGTTTTCGGTACAATCATTTACTAAGGATTTAGTGAACAGATGTGTAGTTCATTACAATATATACTTTTCTGACTTTGATCCTTTCTTAGGACTTAAAATTACTTTTGCTGAACTTTTTATACATGATATTTCTCAGATTAGCACGATTACATTTATGTTATATATCCTTTTTTAGGAAACAAAATTAAATTTGTTGAATTTTTTAAATAAGTGATTTTATTTCTTAAGAGCATCACTATTATCTCTCTATTTCTTTGACTCTTATAACTTGAGTGTTTATTACTATTTTCAAATTATCATTTCTATTCTTTATGTTGTATTTGTATTGTAGTGTTTGTAGTGTTTGTCCTGTGTCTTTTTTGTCCATGTCTCTGTGTTTTGTCCGTGTTATTCTTTTTTGTTTCATTTTATATGTTATGTGCCACCTTGTAAAAGGATTGTACTGTAGGGTGGCACACTAAGTTCTTTAAATAAATAAAGAAATAAATTATTACTAAAACATAAATGATGTATCATTGCTACAGCTAATGCAAAATGTGCATTCATTTACTACTGTGAACTGACTAAGAGTCGAGTATCTAATGGTGGTGCATTAAGTCTTACACAATTTTATGAAAAACTCACTAACGACGACTTATATATTCCTGTAAGTACATACATTTAAAATTCACATTGACTGCTTCAGCATGTGTTCGCAGATGATGAAGCATTTGCGATGCAGCCCGATAGTGAACAACATTACAATCGAGAATCATTAAATGGGGAGCGGTAAATTTTAAACTACCGATTATCAAGGACACAACATTTCGTTGAGAACAATTTTGTAATTTTAGAATTCATATTTTGCATCATTCACGCAGTTATTAACTTGAAGGTGGGCTATATAAACACTGTCGTTCTTGCATGTTGTGCACTACACAACTTCTTGCACAGAATATCACCCCAAAGATACGCCACTCCAGGATGCATGTGCAGTGAAAATATTCACAACCGCTCTGTAAAATTAGGTAAAAAATATGATCCTGAAATAATGAAATAGGCGGAACATTCAGTAAGTTACACGGGATCAAATAATACCAAGTGCAGTACACGTAATAGAACATCGAATTCAGTATTTTATTCCAGAAGGATCTGTACCATGGAAGATCAAATTTGCAAGTGTACTTGAGCCAAACATAAACAGCAGTAGGGGAGACTGGGGCATGTTGATGTTAAGCAGAAATTGCTGTCGGAGACAGTTACAATATATCATAGCGAATATATTTGTGTAAAAGAGCAACTATTTGGCAAATCTTTACACAGGATACATTTTTTTTGAAAACCAAATTTTCTAGGTCGTTAAAGATTGTTAATTGCAATACTGCAAAAAAAAGTCATATTTCCTACAGTGGCAAGATGACATATAAGGATTATCACGTATTAAAATTTATATATAACGCATTTTGTTTGTTAGCATTACTTATACAATTAAAAATATATTATTTCTTAAAATTAACATAATTAAAAAATTCAAGACAAATGTAAATTACGAGATAGAAAACTAGGAAACGATTGCAATTTACATGACGTATAAAACTTTGGTGTGGGCAAAGAATAATAGCCGAATAATTAAAGACATGAAAAGTTGTCCAGCTATTCTTTTTACAATATTATGCCATACTGACTAAAAGTCTAACAATAGTCACACGAAAACTGGCCACATATTTCATAGCTTCAAGATTCCTCGTGCCACCGCTGTTCACATTCACAAGTTCTACACTCCATCCAGTCTGCATCGGAAGGGTCAACGAAACTCTTCTTCACGCCGTGGACATTTTACCGGTTCAGAGCTTTCCCGAAATTCTTTTGTTCTCTGTAATAATTTCTTTGCGGCTATTTTTGCACGCCTTTCTTCTTTACTTTATTATGATTCTTCTTTATATTATTCTTTTCTGATAAGAAAATGTTGCAGATGTGTGCTCGTTAGAACGGATTGTGGGGCATTTGGCCTTTTCCGTAAAGGTGTAACGGATTCGAGATTGAATTGTCCTTTTGTAGTTCGTCTAGTTTGCTCAGTTACATTGCCATTATATTCAGGAACATGACGAGTCTGTGGTTCATCAGGAACGGCTTCTGGGTGGTCTTTCTTCCGAGATGTTCCAAGCTGGGAAATAAATTTCTGTGGATAGTTCCAACTGCAATTTCCTGATGACCATCTAAAGCGGTACTTTGCTTATCATGTGAAGATCTTACTTGAAGGAATTTTCGTTCAGTTTTTATTGAGGGTGCCAAACTATCTTCGGTAAATATCTGTTGATTATATGGTCCATTACCAAATGCTTTGAAACATTTAAGGCATTGGCTACTGTTGCTACCCTCAAGTGTGATGTACCAAAAAGCTTACCTAAATCTTTGCCAGTTATTGCTTGACTAGGATGCGATACCATGAAATCATCGCATGCTTGGTTGAAAATGTCTTAAGAGGCCCAAAAAATGAACTATCCAATGGTTGGAGTCGATGCTTTGTGTTTGGTAGGGACCCAACCATCGCAATATTGTGATCGTGGAAGAAATTGATAGCTGTAGTAAAACATGCGACACATGGTTGTCGAAAAGGAGTGAAATAGGCTTATTTTGTAATGGTTTTACACTATTGGTAGAATTCTGAACGTAGTAACAAATAATTCTGATTTCAAACAACAAGTTTAATTAGAAAAGGTGAGAAATTCACTCTTGTCGCACTGACGCCTCATACAAAAGTTGCATTTTTCCCTTCTCTGCTGGTGAAGTTATTTTCGGAATATTTGTGGTAACTGTTTACACGCCCGATTCATCCGCATTAAATATTTGACAGGAAGAATATTCATATATTTCCCGAACCCCCTTCAACAAATGAAAGAATTTACCTACTTGCACTGCATTGAAACCGACAGCTCGTTGAAATGACGTTGCTTCGGGAGGCATCATTGAAAATTCATATGCCTTTATAAAACTGCTTACCCAGTCTTCACCTGCATTTTGTGTCTCCTTGTTGAGTGGGTGATCGAGGCCTCATGCTTCTGCAAACTCGAAAACAAGCTCACAGTACTGAGTTCGTCAAACGGAACCTCCTCTTATTGATTTCTGCAAGATAATTTATTAATTATTAAAGCTGTTCTATACTGAAAACCTTCCTGAATCATCCTCCATGAACTGGAAAATTGTGAAATAAAAAAAGTAGAAATAGTAAGGCAACTGCAGTGTAAATGGAAGTGTCAAAGCCGTTTTACTGTAACCATAACGGATAAATTTATATTTGTTCAATAAGACCAGTGTGAAGTGACTAGTTTACATTTTGAGAAATACTTTTAAACCGAATTATGGCACAAGAATTAAATTAATCATGTGAGTTGGTATGCATTGCCTCAATAAAGAAAGTAACACAATATCGTGATAAAAAACAATAATTTTAGAGCTTATACCTCAGGATCATTATTCAGGATTCTTCTAAGTGACGCTTCGAGTATTTCGTATGCGGTAGCAGTAATGTTATATGCTATACACCCTTCCCTTGCAGCATTCATTGGTAACTTAATTATTCCTTGTCCAAGATTTTTCTATTAGTCTTCACCATCTAGAGTAAAAAATGCATACTTAAAGTGTGCATAGCATACTAATAAAAAAGCCAATCTAAAATTTAGTTGAACGGCAGTACTTTGTTTAAACATCTAAAACCTAAAGTATGAAGCTTATATTTAGTAATTACCTAACTAATTAACAAAAAATTTATATATTTTAAGTTATAAGATCAATTTTAAGCATTATGTCATTATTTTATAAAACAAGACGAGGGGGACATAAATGGGTAAAGTTGACGAATTCGTTAACTTACCCCCGCCAACTTTCCCCTATCAGAATAATTTTAATAACCTTAATAATATGTTTAAAACAAAATTAAAGACCTTAATAATTATTATATGTATAAACCTCTAATATAATAAATATTAACTGAAATCTTATTAAATGCACGAAACAGTTACAAATTATTAGGAAAAGCTTATCAAGCCTACATTCAATATTGCAACAAGGATGAGGTTAAACAACTGCCTCACTACAGAGAAACTCTCAGACGAGGTGGAAAATTTCCTTCGCTGCTGCTTATAGGGCTGACAGAGACGTTCAAGATATAGGGTAGCCAACCTTCTCTCCGCAACACAGGCAGCATAAATTACAGTTAGTCACCTTGCCTTGTTCGTCAACTTGCCCCGATCTCCCCTATCTATGCATAAAGTTAAAATCTGTGTATAGGTAACGGTGCACTGAATGTTGATGTTTCCTTAAAATAACAAACCTGCATATAGATATTACCAGAATATTTTAGTTGTTTAGTTCCTAATGGCTTGATATTATCTGCTTATTACTGAATTTCGGAGACAAAACCTACATTAGTTTAAAAGCCTTTTGTTAATATTCCAATGGTATAAACCACACAATCTGTTGTTCATTATATCTTCAATGAAATGAAAAACCAGTTAATATACCATGACTCGTTCACGTAATAATTAGTTGTTCTTTTACCACTCGCCCTGTTCCATTAAATGGCAACTACCTTTTCCTCCTGCAAATCCTGGATGATTTTACAACAACTTTAAATTTGGGAGGGGCCACCCGATATGGCACTGAGGTCACAGGCTCAGTGTCTTTAATATGAAAGTTAATGGGATTTTGGCTGTAATACCCAACTTATACATGATTACATCCGAAAACTCCTTCTGTAATTGATTTAACTGTTTCTACCTTTTTTGAAACTCACTACTTTGTTCTATATTAACCTGGGCACAAATAGTATGGAAGTCAAATGATTTTGAGCTAATCTGCACTGGTTGTGACTTGCAAAAGGAAAAAACTAATTCCTGGTGTGCCACGTTAATACTTGCTTGGGTACGGCCAATGTAGTAAACTTCAAGCAATAGTTCATGGTTTAACCCTGGAAATATTCTGAACAGAAATTTCCATGTAAAGTGGTCTATTCGGATCTTAACTTCAGCAATACTCCTGGAGGTAATGGCACCACCATTTGCTAGAGAAAACCCAATTGCTTTACTAAGGTAAATGCGCACCATGCCTTTCGGCAAGTTCTTTAACAGGTGGTTACAAAATGTGTGGCTAATAAGTGAGCATGAAGCTGCTGAATCCACTAGAGCAGCTACGCTAAATTTATCTGCAATAATTACAGGAACATACAAGAAACCGAAATTCTTCCCACGCCCCAGTACATTCACATTATGTTCCCCTATAATTTTGCCTTTGAGGGGACATCGCACCTTAACATGACCCTTTTGCTTACATAGAGAGCATGTAACATCACTCAGACTACTAATGGCACCAGCGCCCCTGTGCTGTGAATCTGTGGCACCAGTACCAATGGTCTGAGTGTACCATGACCAGGTCTTAACCTGGCCTCTAACTGTTCCCGAATTACCAGAACCACTATTCACCCTGCCTTGAGCAGTGGTTGTGAAGAGCGACTTCCTGTGATAGCACTCAATAGGCAGGTGATTGTTTTTTCCACATATAAAACAGTATTTATTCGAGTTGGATTTTATTTGGCTTTCTCAAAAGACTGCCTTTCTATTGGCTCAAATCAGAAGTCCTGCAAAGTACGCTCCACGTCGATCACAAGACTTAATATTTGCACTAATATCTTCGGTTTGGCAGCAAAACAAAAATATCTACTATATTTAGGAAGGAAACGATTAAATACTATTTGAGTAAAATGTTCTTCCCTACACGGGTACCCTACTACTTGCACCACGCCTAGCATTACTTTGATAAATTCACACATTGACTGGTTAACCATTTGTTTTCTCTCCAAAAGTTTCAATCTAAAGTTAGCAACTGCAATTTCGCTCGAGACCATATTAAGACAAACCTTCACTACCTGCTCAAACTCACAGTTCTCTTAATGTGCCTGGCAGAAATAAGGTTGCAATAACTCTGGCACCCGAAAGGTAGCCACAGTATACATGATTTGCCTGTGGCAAAAATTCAATTCTATTACAGAATACAAGGAAACAAAGAAATTTACAACCCCAAAAAGACTAGTACTGGTAAGATGAGGAATTCGCGAGGAAAGCTCACTTGGCACATATTTTAATGTTTTAAAAAGTGGAGAGGACTCACCACCTTCTAGTCTCCCGGTGTTCGTATCTCTGGTGGACTTGTTAGCACCGCCCTCCTTCCTTACAAGTGCACGTGTTTTCACACGCAACTCCTCAATCCCATAGGTATCCAGCACCCCCTCGCCAGCCTCCTTCAGAAGTTGGACCAGAGACGCCTTAGTGAATTTTTGCACCCAGGCAGTGGCTGTGGACATTATAGAAGGTGATTAGAGACACAAATCACGAAAGGCAATAACCCTTCACAGAAACCAAAACAAACCACAGCATATCTGGCTGTTACCTTAATTTAACATGCACGTCTCTCATAAATTACACCACCACACACTCCAAGAGCAGAGTGTGCAGGATTCCCTGTGGCGCCCTCTATATCACTGGGACACCAAAGGGCGGCCTTAACCGGCCTTATATATACTTGGGCGCGTCTTATTATCGCAGTATTGAGAGGCAATGAGGGTGGAGTGAGGAGAGTGTGGAGCAGCGCTGGAAGGAAGGGGAGGGGGAGATTGGAGCTCCCCGAGAAAAAAACACCTACCAGTGTCATCGTCTGGCACGATTTCCACATGCGAAAACCCGGGAGCGAGCTAGCTGAGAATCGAACCTGCTTAACCTAGGTGGGGGGTGAGTGTTTAAGCACTACACCACCGCGGCCCCTAAAGGTTGGAAGAGTACTGGCGGAATACAGACGTGAAGTTGAACCACTCATCATAATTGTGTTTACACGTCACATCTTGTATTATCATTTCTCGAAAAGTAATGCCCCGCCTTTCCGTCTTTCCATTTGAACATGACCTTTTCGTTTCAGTTATACAACTGCTTTGCAGTCTACATGCTTCGTCTTGCCTGATACGATTTCTTCGATTTTGGTAAAAAGTAGGGTAAATGGTATGTTAACTCACCTAAGATTCACGGCAACAATTTGACAAGCTCAATAGAACTTTCGTAGTGTTTATTAATCGAACCGTTAAATTCGGTACAGCTTTGATTTTTACTTGTAGCTTAGAATACATAGAATATGTAGAGGGGGGACTAAACTACGCAAGGCTCTCGAAGCTGCTCAGGAATACTGCTAAGAAACGTCAATTTTGCATAAAGAATATCGTTGTTTAATATAAAAAGGAAAGGAAAACATTATTTTTATAGTGAAGACGCTTTCGTGGTTACATACTGACACTTCATTCAACTTATCAGTAACTGTCTATACGGATGTACCAATACAGCCATCTACTGATGTAAAAACATAGTCTTCTGTTTTCATGAAATAACCAAAAGAATGAAATTTGCTAAGCAACTGGAAGCAGTTCGGTGTATCTAAAAATTCCAATAGCCGCAGTTTTTTTATCATTTTATATAGAACTGGGTAGAACTTTAAAAAAAGATGAAATGGTTAAACAAGACACTGGCCATTCCGAGTTATTTTGTCTCGTTTTGCTAGCAAGGGTGGCATGATTATAAACTACTGTCGTATTGGAAATTATATTAAGTATTTTGAAGGCGAACAATTTTTCATAGCTCCCGGTATGAAGCATTTATTTTTATCACTGAAAACTCGCGAATACAATATTGAAATATATTTGTCCATTACAAAAAAAAAACCGTTTTCCAAACAACTGCGTGGAAGCAAAACTTGGACGAACCTCACGTCATTAGCCTTCGACACATTATAGTCGAATCAATATGAGCCGACATATATTGAACGCTTCTGTTTAACAAAATGCATTTTCTAAACAAACTTGTAAACTCTTGCAATATTGATCGGAGCAACTTTATTGTATACCCAAATCATAATGAGTGAAAGGAAAAAAGTAATTGAAAGATAAACCCAGATGGGAAAAACAGTTACAATTACATGTTTTAAGGATTCATCATTAATTCTCAGTTATTTACTGTGAATTCAACTGTTCCAAGTCACTTAAAGTAGCCACGATTCAATCAGTCATAAACCATAAGCACAAAATAAATATTAAATTTACTCGTTTTTGTACTCAAATATTTTTAATACAGGCTCACGATTTAAAGATATTTGTCAATGTTACTGTCAATACAATGAGATCTAACAATGAAGCAACGTTCGAATACATATAGTTATCCAAGCCACTTACTGTGTTATTACGTTGTTTTATGTTCTTCACTGGGAGCATAAACTTGAAGGAAGGAGGGGGAAATAGAAAGGCGTAAGTTAATCTAAGACCATTTAATAGTAGAAGGGCAAGGATCCTATTTACTATATCCTGAACTCGTAACATATTACAATAATATTGTAAATTAGGCAAATTGGAAATACGGGATTAAGGGAAGTATGAGGCATTTAGACTGGTTATGTTGGAGCATGCTGACGGAACTCACCTGGCCTCGCATCCTGGATTCTCCACCGCCGCTGCCTGGACTGTTGACCGCGCTGTCCGGTTCGCCACCACCGACTGCGCCTTCCATAGTCCTCTAAGCTCCTTCCACACGTTTCACCCCGCCACGTGTCTTTGTTGTCGCAATTTATTGTGATTGGTCCCCGCTATGCCCTGCGGGTGGAGTCTTGTCAAGGGGATGTTATGCTTCCAGTTGATATCTCTGAGTTAGCCGGTCCCACAAATGCTGTTCTCCTCGGGGCATTTCTTCGATGCTTTATATGTTGCAATTTCGGATCTATGTTTTGAATCCATGTTTTACAAACTGACTGTAGCCTCGATACCTCCGCTTCGATTATGCGAAACCTTGCGTAACAGGTGCACGACCGAAATTTCGTAACTGTTAAATGGGGTGTTGCAGTGCAGTACATTCGCCTGCACGGTCTCCTGCCCTTAATTAACTGAACTATGTATTAGTTGTGGGGACACATGAAAAGTGTGGCATGTACTACGCTGTTTAACAACATCAACCATTTGGAGCAGAGTATCAGTAACGCCCGTGTAGCTGCTTGACATGACCCTGGTATCTTTGAGGGGCTTCGCCAGTCCGTTATAAGGCGTTCCGAAGCATTCGTCACAGCGTTTGGTGGACACTTGCAGCATCTCCTGTGATGTGACCAGTATACGTCCTGTAACTCATAACAAAGCATTGTAGGACATAGTTCAGAGGAACATGTTCCTTGTTTTGACCCCAGGAATCACCTCCCGAAATGTTTCATTATCTTACACATATACTGGATATATGGTTATTAAAACTCTGAGAAATGCAAAATCTCTCAACGCACCCATGCATTTTTGTGAAAATGTTAGCTCATTGAGAGTTAATCAGCAATTCTGTCTTTATGATCGTCTTATCCTATTGTTTCATCCTCAATATCAAGTTTATTTCTCGTTTTAGGAGTCACGTGGTCATCAACAGTATTTAGAGCCGAAGACAGTTTATTTTGAAATTTGTCCATCTCGCGCGAAAATCTTGTAAGTGTATATACCACACAAACCGTCTCTACTGGACTCAATCCGTATTTAGCATTAACTGCCCCATCATTATCGCCTGACAAATCAGTACCCACCATTGCAGCATGGGGTATTGGCGACATTACTTGCTGGCTCCCAGCAGACGAACACCTGCAGATCTCAGATTTACATGAAGTAATTCTATTATTTGAATAACATATGTGTTTTTCAATCTGCGAATAACTTAAAATTTTCCTAACGTGCAATTTACCAAGTATATCATGAGGTAATTAAAGACATTAACTATCAGATTCTATTTGACCATTTTCTGTCAATTATTTTCCACTTCAGAATTTAGTATCTATTCTTGTGACAAATAAGTATCTTTAGGTGTTACACAGTTTACAATTTTAATAAAAAAGAAATGCGCAGTGCTCTTAGTTCTAATGGAACGAGAATTTCGTGAAAAAATTATCCTATATAGTATACGTGTTTTCTTGAAATGCTTAGATATTTTCGCCCATCATTATTTGCCGTTTCTATTATATTTCATCTCGTCTTCTGGACGTTCAGACTGGCCAGGAACTACATGGCCGTCAGAGAGGTACAAGGCAGCCGGCTCAAACTAGTTTCGAGATAAGACCATCAATAGTTCATCGTACGCTAGCAGTTTGGCGATTTTCAAATGCTCCTCTATCAAACCGCATTTGTCACGTCGTAACTGGTAGCTTCGTTAGGACAATACATTAAACACTTTCAGAATTTTATCACGGCAAAAGTGATCCAAAATTATCGCTATTCTTGATGAAGATTTTGCATTTCCATGATTTTAGGAGTAAAAAGTTAAATACAGGGTTCCTTACCTTCTTTTCAGGAAAGGAGGGAAATGAAGTGTTTTCGAACTAATGGTTTTGGTAGGCAACTTTTAAAAGTAATCAATATTATGTTTATTTATTTTTATTTAATATTCACGAGTTGAAAAATTTATACATTTTCAACAAACAGAGATAATTCTTAAGCAAAATGTGTTTTAGGCAAAAGAATTTTAAGTGTGGACTACTAATTTTAAGAGACTTACAATTGACACGGAACATG
The DNA here is from genome assembly GCA_029891345.1 of Dryococelus australis. Lineage (NCBI taxonomy): Eukaryota > Metazoa > Arthropoda > Insecta > Phasmatodea > Phasmatidae > Dryococelus > Dryococelus australis. Next base: position 159,534,457 of record CM056995.1, read on the forward strand.
TTAATTTTACTTTTGTGTACATCCACAACAAAAATATTTCAAACTCCATAGTATTTGCATGTCCTTAAAATCCTCTTTAAAGGGGTCTATATTCCTTGCATTCCCTCTAATACGTGCACCTCCGTGGAACATGGATAAGTTGTCTCTTTTTCTTTTTTTCAAAGAGACTATGGAGGGAAAGCTGAATTTCCTGCCTCTCTTTCCGAAAGATGCTTCATTGTCAAACGCATTCCCAATAATGTCGTTTTCTCTAAATTTCTACAAAAATTTCTAGGCCAATATGATTCACCAGTAACTGAATCATGTATCCAAATATTCCTCTGAAAAATAAAATATCGCGTATTTCCCACGTAGTTCTAAGACGACTAACAAAAGTACGTTTTCTCAGTATACAGTTTGTATAGTTGCAAATATTTTCCCGTGCACTAAATTGTATCAAAACCGACCGTAAAATACAGAGTTCAACGTGATATGATTACAATTATTTATTTTGACCGTTGTGTTGAGAATAATATTAAGTTTAATGATTATCTGTGGATTCTTTGCATGAACATTTTTCTATGTAACTAGCACTACTTTTGTTTTTTTTCAAAAGAATCACTCCACACCAGCCGGCCTATCATAATTTATTGATTTTCGAACAATAGTCTTTTAGAACAAAAATTTATTCATTCCAATTTGGAATCAGTAAGAGGCCAGCACGGAAAAGAAGACAGTCTGAGTATGTAAATTAAGTTTGATAGTTACGACGGTGATCCAGATTTCTTCACGCATCACTGAAATGCTGAGTATATATGTATTTAAAAGAAGAAGTACGTCGACATAAACTGTATGATGAGCCCAGACGGAAGGACGACCCAGTAAAAGAGGACTTTTTGGATTCGACTTCGAGCCAGGGACTATGCGGTGCCTGATATTTGGAGAACCATAACTGCAAGGAGAGGACTACTGGCTGCGAATCTAGGCGAGTTCCGGTTCTACGTCTACCTCTGTTGTTCTGGCCCGCAGAGGACGAGTTCACTGAGGACCACCAGGAGATGTACAGCCAAGGAGGAGCGGGAGAGCTGTTCATAGGTTCCATACTAGTAAAGGATGACTCCACAACATCGGCAGAATTGCGGTTATTTACCGCTATCGACACAACTAAGTCGTATTTTTCCCCAGGCAAATGTAAACCTATTTATGAAACCAGCACCAGTAAATTCAAATACTGGTAATTCTTTTGACGTTTAACTTGCAGGCTGGTGTTGTCTGTAATTTTGAAAAATTAGTATAGCATAATATTTAAGAACTAAAGTCATGCAGAAGTATTATGTAATTTAAACTAGTGTAGTTCTGTTTGTTTCTTGTAAATTCACTTAACAGTATTAAAATCACAGTAATTTTATTTGTTTATATTGATTTACTCGAATCTAAGACTTCTCTGTTTGCTTATTATAATTAATGGTCTAATTGATTTAAAATGCAGATATAACTCAAATACGGATGAATATACTGATATTTGTGTGGCAGCATATATTTTAGCCGGGGAATATAATTGATTCTGACCTATCAGGATCACACCCATATACAACTCTATTTTATCATTACATTACACATTCATATCTGATATTATGTATCCCATAAATAATATTTTATAACCGTAATATTGTAACACTTATCAGTGGTGTTACAATATATATTCCAAAAAAGTTAAGTACATGGTTCCACGTAAAAAGCTATAGTCAAAATAATCTGGTTTCTTTCGTATTGTCCCTCGCCAATGTTCAATATTAATGTATCTGACATTTATTTATCATAGTCTGCGAACGATCATCGATGCAGAATTTTTCTGGAATGCGGACTTACCGTTGTGCTGGTTCCCATTTCGCATTTCCAATATATACCCAAATAGCAACATTCAATTGGCCCATTTGGACAAACATCCTTGTAAACGAGCAGCCCACTAACGTTTTCTATACTTAGTCAACCAGAGCAATGCACCCACAGATGCATGTAGCTCAGATGATACCTCTCAACTGTTGTGTGCAGTTGGCCTCATCTAGACCACAGTATAGGCCACGGTAAATTGGGCACTTTTGAAAGCCCTACTTAAGATCTACTTGTGGGCACGCTGTGTAATCTCCTATTACGTGTAAAATGTACATTGACATGGGCCTAATCACTTTATTCATGCATCGGTCAAGTAAAATAGAGAAATTGTTCCAACAGTAAGTCTTTTAGACATTCGCTAATTATTCCACTTATAAACATCGAAAAATAGAAAGCAAATAAAATTATTTCAGTTATGACCAATTTTCACCCGACATTTTTAATTCGACGTTAAGACGTGGAACTTGTATCACTTTGTCGTTACCAACTTGACTCGACGTACGCCAGACGGCTCGAGGGCCGTTTCAAATTACGCAGTTAGGAACAGTGGCCTCCATAGGTTGCTTGGTTACAAAAGTGCTCCGTTTACCGTTAACAACCTGTAGCAAAATAATATATACCTATTGGTGGCCCGATTCTACAAAGCCAACTGTACTCGAAGTGAGCCAGTATCATCGTTGGACAAAAAGTGGCCCACTGGCTTACTGATTTTGGCCTGCCACTGGTAAATCAACTGTCGTCAGCCAGCTGTTGACAAGTTACTTGAAGCTGTTAGCCACTTGTGACCCACTTAACAGCAACTTGTCATGCATTATCAACAACCAAAAAATTATTATGTTTTGCCTAAATAAGAAACTATGCCTATTTGTTATTTCACAGCTTCATATATGATGAAATTCGTATTATTACACGATGTGTAAATTTCCATGTAAAAGCATTGGATTTAACTCACGCCCCTCGAGTTTATATTCTATAACGTTACCAATTACTCTGCCATATATTCATACACAATCATGTCAAGTAAATCTACACACTTTTCACACACAAAAGTTGAATTATTTACTTTGCTACAGACTCCAGTAATGCAAGTATTACAAGTCAGTGGTGGGATTTATATGTTTTCTTTAAAATGAGAGTATTTCAGATTCAGGCTTCTTTCATGTGGTTGTTAAAATGCAAAATAAATACATTTAATATTTACATTCTATGGTATGTAGTTTTGCAGTCAATAAACTATTTTTAGTATTACTAGTAATGACACACGATAATTTTATTCAAACTATTCAAGAAATGAAAATAAAGTCAAGGGAATTCACACAAGCTATCTACAATTCCACAACATAATATAGTTGGCACGCCATAAATTACCCATAAGTTTGCTGCTTAAGGTTCCTCAATGTTAAGTAACCGTTTGCATGCCACAAAAGGCCCATATGATTTCTAATGTTATGGTAAATGTCCCATAAATTTGCGGCTAATATTTCCTTAGCGCAAGGTAAAAGTTGGCATACCAAAACTGGGTCATAAAGCTCCTGTTAATATTTTCTAAACAGTAAATAACAGCTAGCATTTCACACATGATCTGTTTCTGTGGTTTCTGTTAGAACATTGTCTCTCATGTTACTAATATTTAAAAACCTGTAAATTTTCTTTACTTGTTGCCTAGTTGCCAACCATATAAGAAATACTGTCATAAATGGGCACATTAGCCACCAATGCCGACATTTGGCCAACTTTTAACTGCTTGTTGTGTGCTTATTGGGTGCATGTGTGTGTGTGTGTATATATATACATATATACACTATTGTTACCTTATTAGACTCATTATAATTTTATTTATTCGCGACTTTATTCATATATATAAGTTAAATAATTTCAGGAATGTGTTTACGTCCACTTCTAACTCCTTGACCATTAAGTGAACGGCTCAAACAAATTAAAAATTCATGTAAGTGTAACATGATCGTAAGTACGTTCTCGAAACAGATAACCATGGATCGTAATCCAGCACGCTTACCTCTATATCACCAGCCTATCTCGGCGCGCTAACGCACATAAGGTTATGTTTGCCTTTCAGTTGGCAGTATTGCCTGGGAAACCACCAGTATACTACCACTGCTGGGTTGCTCTTGGGCCATTTTCGCGTGTCCTATACACATGTGAAAAATCTGAAAAGCAAGCCTCTCGTATAAAAACTCTTTTATATCGTAAAACGGTACCTTGGTCGCTTTACAACTGCCAACTACAGGAAATTAACAAGCCAATGAATAATTTCCCCGGCGAGGTTGTAATGGAACTTAAGCAGTAGCTAAGGATAAATTGGCCCATGTTTACAAAATGAAAAGTGAACGTTTTGAAATCTCTTAGGCTGGCACTGTGTGTCATTTTTTCTCATTTTGAATTTAATGAACGAGATGCTAGATGTAATGGTGTTTATCCCCCGCCAAACCACCGTTTAAATGGGCGGCGGGGGGAGGGAAAGCGATCATTAGAAGTAGAAAGTTGGTGAACAATTGTCGCTCTAGGATTCAGAGCAGCAGGCGGGCTGGATGCGTTTTGTACCATGATAATTTCTTGTTAGTTTTCAATTAGTCCCCCCCCCCCCCTTTTTTTTCTCACCATTCACCACGGTGAATAATGACGTGTCGCGGGGCGCAGTGATGACGTCTGTGTGGCTGAGCGTAAAAAACGGGGGGGCGAGTTTTAGGAGACGGCGTGAGGAACCATCGATAATCGATACGTCATTAATCGGCTGAATTGAAGAGGGTTGGAATAGTGCGCCAACGCCCCACCTCCCCTCCCTCCTGCGCACACCAATACGAACTAAAAGCGTTGGAAATGGAGTTGTTGGGTCGAGGTTGAAAAGGAGGAAGGGGTGGGGGGGAGTTCAGTGTGTCTGTTTTCTGAGGGTTGGGGTCGCTTTTTGACTCTCGCCAGACTCACTGAACATTTGCATGTAATTGCCAGATGGCGTGGGGCGGCGTTGTTGATCCACACGCCCCCTGCTGCGGCGGTTAGAGGGGGAGGGTCGCCTGCTTTTATTGCGACCAGGTGAGAAGCGGTCGGGCCGTTCTGGAACAAGGCCGCTCACTGGAAATAGGGAGCGGCTATAGGGTTGTTTGCTCGGGATAGACGAGACACCTACTAACTACCCTTCCCCTCTTCTAAACACACGCGCACACACACTTTCTCTCGCTGAGTTTCCTCCTCGTCCGCAGCGAAGGCTTCCCACGAGCAAAAGTGTCATTAGGAACACTTCTCACTTGATCTCGTTTAATATAGACGTTAATATAGATTTAACCATTTCAACATCACTTCATAATTAATTACTTTGTGCAACAAGAATTTTTTTAGATGTTAGCTGCTGAAATGCGACATCAAATAGCAATTAAAATTCCTGGGTGGCCTGCGCCAAATACAGGCATTCACATGAAGCGATAAAATGTATTCCACAGCTATAAGACGGAAACCACTACTTGTTCAATATTTTTTTTAAATAAAAGTGAATTATTACTGTATTCACGATTCTTATTTGAAATATTTTAAAATATTTCCGTAAAAATCAATATTTACATAGTTTCCCAGCAATTATATTTTCGTAAATTCGCTACAACAATATGTATATATATATATATATATATACTTTATGTAATTCTTATAAATTTTCATATAAATGAAAGGTTTAACAATTAATATTCTTTCTTTTGTAACTGTGTAATGTGTGTTTATTCAAGGTAAAAATTTAAACACAGCCGAAATAATGTCAATTCGTCCAGACAAACGCGCGTTCAACATCTGTGTGTAAGTAAAAAATGGGTGATGTGAGAGACGTTGGTTGACGAGGTTTTGATCGCTGGTGAGGATGAAATGAGGTGAAGATGGAGTAGTGGTGGAATGCAAGAGCGGGTGGGAACTGGAGAACACCGAGGAAACAAGTCGGCCAGCGGCAACGTTTGCCAATAATCCCGTGACTCTACCGGGAATCGAACCCAGCCAGTTGGCGTTGGTGAAAGCCGACCACTGCACCATAGAGGCGCCGAGTAATATACGGTGAAAAGTAAATAACTCACTGATGAAACTTAAGGACACGATAAGTAGGTTCATACTCACTGGCACAAGAGCAAAATATTACACTAACTTAATTAAAGGCTGTTCACGAGAAAGTGAGCACTTTCAAATCAACCTTGTAAAAAAGTAACTGCCCCTACCTGCTTACATTTTAACAGGCGCAATGAGTGACGTGTTTCCCGTAAAGTTGGTAACGATGGAGTAAAAAGTAGTTACATATACTAACATCTGACAAAAAGTGTTAAGTGCCCATTTGTGATAACTTGAATTATTTCTCTCGCTTTCTGTATTTTTTTTATGCCTCAAAGTGTAAAAATGAGCAGGTTTGCACATTCTTTATACTTTGCTACTAATTTCACATTTTTACTTGAGCGACGAATAAATAAAGTGATGAGATTCATTGCATTGGTAGGAATTGGTAAATTGTTTTCCGCTGTATTACCCCCAGTAGCAACTTTGTTTTCCCAAAGTTAAAATGTCACTTGGGGCAATGATGGCCCAACGTGTATCTTTGCATTGGCTGCCAACTGGAATATGACGCTCAACCTTTATTATTGGGCCAATGGAAATTTATGGTTTTGCACGCTTTCTTTCTCTTTCTTTCAAACATATGTCATAAAAAAGACATAATTCTGTTTGTTGACTTTACATTGGTTTATCGTGTGTGTATTACAGATCGCCAATCTGATATGACAGGTTTTAGAAAGAAAATCACGTAGTTATTTATTCACAATAAACAATGATTTGCGAATATGTGTTATTGTATACATAATGCCAACTAATAAAGAACGTTCTGCCAACGTTGGTTACTAGTATTTTTAAATTACTTATATCCAAAAACACAAAAATTCAAAACATTCGTTAACGCTAGTATTACTCATCGCATATCAGGTTTCATTATAAATAGAAAATTCCATTGGTAAATATCAGATTCTAACATCCGCCCTTAGGATTAGCAGACCAGCGTCTTATCCCCTTGGTTACTGTTAACTTATTATCGTCTATGCAGAAATAGACATATATTGTTACATTCGAGTTCGATTTTACTGTGTTGATTTTTTTTATACATTTACGTCAGATTTTACTACTCTGAAACTGAATTGAAAACCTGCCAGTTGCACGAATATATTTTACAATTCGTAAAAAATACACAACCAAAGACAGCCAGTTTATTTATAAAGAAACTCTCTGCTAAAAAATATTTAAATATTGAAAAAATGGAGTGAAATATATATAAGCTTATTTTTAAAAAATCAATACTATCCTCTGATAGCTTAGGTTAAACGATTATTATTATTGATGAACGGCCTTTGTAAGACATATTAAAATGTTTACTTTCTGAAACAAAAAAGAGAAAATTAGATACTCGCAAACATAAATATGCATTTTGAGAGAGTTTACAGCAAAAATCTCGCAAATGTTTCCTTACTAATCGTAACAGCAGTAGCACCCAGAATACGTGGCCTTAAAGCGGAAATTGCGGTATGCATGTAGGCATGGAGGATATCGTTCAACAGAGAACAAATGCAAACATTCATGTTAAGCTATGGTATGTATATTATAAAAAACTTTTAATATTAAAAAATATTTGTTTGTGGAAAGTTGAGTAGGTATATTATTTATAATAGTATTGTGTATTTTGTTTTATCCCAATTCATGTCTTAATAAACTTAGCCGAGTATTTAGTATAGGGCCTACAAATAAACGTAAGGTTGGCTAGGTGTATATTTATTTAAATTATCCAGGAAAGCGTTTGGTTTTCCACTATGAACAACTATTCCAAAATTTTGACAAAAAAAATTTGTTACACAATGTTGGCCCAACATACAAAATTCATGCCAATTACCAACTCTACGTCTACCAACATGCTGCCAACAATCAGCCATGACCATTATAATCTTTATTAAACTAAAATGAGATGTATTATAATCGTAACTGGCAATGAAACTTGAACAATTATCGATATTTTTTCATCCCATGTATAATACTTAGTATTGTTGGAAATATGTTAGTTACATAACATTAGCCAAACTGGCCAACAAACTAAGAAAAAGTACTAATTACCAGCTGTTTGGTTTCCAACATTATCACAAGATCAGACCAACAAAACATATTTTAAAAATGGTCAGTTATGTGAAAAACATTTGTACTTTATTGAATACAGAAAAAGGGGCATTGTTTTCATTAAGAACACCTTTCGCTAATGTTGACTTAAACTGTTGGCTAAACAGTGTTGGCCCAAGGCTAACATACATAACATTTACCAACTGTATGTCTGCCAACCAGTTGCGAACAATGAGCGAAACATTACTATCAAAATATATATTAAATAATATTAGTTTATTTATTTAAAAAATACATGTTTAAACAAACATGGCAAGTTATGTTAGGCTAACATACATAACATTTACCAACTGTATGTCTGCCAACCAGTTGCGAACAATGAGCGAAACATTACTATCAAAATATATATTAAATAATATTAGTTTATTTATTTAAAAAATACATGTTTAAACAAACATGGCAAGTTATGTTTTTTTGTCATCCCAAACTTTCTATGGAGCAATGTTCAAATAATGTTAGTTACACAATGTTGGCCCAACTAACGCAAAAGTACCAAACAATAAACATTTAGTTTCTAGCATTGTTACAACTTAAAACCAACTAAACAAATTTCAAAGAAAAATGTTAATTATCGTGAACAACATTTGCATCTCACACAATACAAAAAATAGGCCTTGTTTTCATTAAGAATAACATTTATCTAATTTCGGCATTAAAGTGTTGGTTGTACAATGTTGGCCCAACATAAAATATTATATCCATTACCAACTCTATATTTACCAACTTGGTGCCAACGTTTAGTCAACCTTGACAATCAAATTAAATTTGAAACTAAATTATTTATTTATAAACGAAAATGTTAAGCAAACATTAAAAGTCAATGTTTTTTTTATTCTACAAACACAAATTAATATTTTTGGAAATGTTAGTTACATAATGTTGGCCCAACTAAAAAAAAAAAAATACCAATCACTAACGGTTTGGTTTCTAACATTGTCCCAACGTGAAACCAACTGCATATATTTTAAACATTGATCAGTATTGTGGAAATCCTTTGTATTCCATAAAATGCAGGGAAGAGGCATTGTTTTAGTTAAGAATATCGATTCACTAACTTTGCTATATAATGTTGGTTTTACAACGTTAACGCAACATAAAAATACTTACACATTACCTACAGCATGTCTACCAATTTGTTGCCAACATTTAGACAACCATTTTTAAGTTTTCAAAAATTGCTCTTGCGACATGTTCGGACACTTTTCGATATAGTGAGATGGTGACGTATGTTTTTCTAAGACATCTCGTTAAAATTTTCGAGTACAAGTGTTTCGTTCCCATATTACGTTGGGTCAACGTATGTTAATAGTTGGGGCATAAACACTTTATTCATTCATGTGACACTATCTAAAAAAACAGTGGCACAAAAGAGGCTCTATGGAGATATATTTTATGGTTTAAATAGATACAGCTAAAATACGTAGTTAATTTCAATTGGAGATATGTTTTCGTAGATATATGATAATCCCAATTGTCTGTATCGCCGCTATTTAGAAAATAGGTCTGTGATCCACTTAAAACATACCCTTTCACATCAACTAAGAAGTAAAATTTCTTTGCAAATTTGGTAGGTATCGGTTATTTTTCACGAAGTGTGACACAAAAACTTTATTTCCTTATATAGTGCTATCTTAAAAAATGGCGGATATAGGTGCTCTTTGTTGTTATTTGATAGTTTTAATAGATTCCAGTTGCGTACAAAATGTACAATTAAATTTGTTACATGGTTTCACAGATTTTGCATACTAAGCTAAGATGTTTATGTAACAACAATTTAGAAAATAATTGTCTGGCGTACTTAAATAACACAAATTTACATAACCTAAAGTAGTACTATTTGTTTGCTAAATTAGATAGGAATCGGAAGATTTTTTCCCGAAATTTGACATAAAAGGTTTATTTCTTCATATGACGCTAGCATACATAATGGTACAAAATAGTGGCTATGTGCTGACATATGATACTGATAATATATATTTTCAGCATTCAGAGTTTGGTCGAAATTGGTTGAACTGTACGGTAGAAATAACAAATAATCTGAAATATTTGTACAGCCACCATTTCGAAAGTATTTTAATGTCTACTACATTTAACTTGCATATGTTTAGATGGCCTGTCATGTCATTAGTTGCTTGACAATTCTGGTGAGAGTCGGTAAAATATTGGTTAAATATATTTCGAGTTATAGTATTGTAACTTTATATTTTCATGTAGTGATGTTTTACAAGAGCGGCAGGGTTCTGGAACGTCTTCTAGAATGGCATAGAAGTGGGGGGATGGGTGCAGTTTAGTAGTGCATAAGAGGCTTCTGGGAGCGAGGCTTAAGATCGTAAGCACTCAGCTTCCCTTATGACCTTCACCCCATGCTGTGATTGGTCGTTTGTTAAGGCAACCTATTCATAATTTATGCATTAAGCCCTTTCTGGTAAAGTCAATTATGCGTTAAAGCCTTTGATATAACAAATTCACAATTTCCAATCCATTGAAGTTATAGACATAAAATCCATCACATAGGCATCGTACCCGATATCTGCCATAATGGTAAGCCCATTCTGGTAGGTTCGTTTATGCGTTAAACCCTTTTATATAACGTATACATAATTTCCGAACCATTGAATTTATAGTAATCAAATTCATATCATAGGCGTCGTATCCGATATCAATCATTTAGTCCCTAAGCACTTTCTGATAAACTCAATTATGGGTTAAGCTATTTTAGAAGCATACTCGTGATTTCCAAACTTTTGATGCTGTAGTCAAATAATTCATAACATGCACACCATCCCAGATGTAGATTATAGCTATTGGGTCAAATATGCATTATGTCCATTCATAAGCACTTTTAGAAAAAATTCACCAGAGTTGGTTAGCGGCTAGGAAACAATGTAATGTTAATTTCGGAATTGGGTTCGATTCTCATTCAGAGCACCTAATATTATTTTATTTCCGAATTTCACAAAATTTAATTTGTGATTTGGAAAGTTGCTCGGGATACTTAATATAATGTTAATTTAGGAATTTGGTCCAATTCTTGATCAGGGCACCTAATATTATTTCATTTCAGAATTTAGCAAAATTTTATTTGTGAGTTGGATAGCTGCTAGGGATACTTAAAGTAATGTTAATTTTTTCATTGGGTTCGATTATCAGTTAGCGTATGTAATGTTAATTTAATTCCGAATTTATCAACGTTTTATTTGTGAGATGGTTAGCTGCTAGGGCTACTTAATGTAATGAGTTTTTCGGAATTGGGTTCGATTCTTGGTCGAGACATATAATATTATCATATTTTCGATTTTTACAAAATTTTATTTGTGAGTTGTTTAGCAGCTAGGGATACTTAATATGATAGAATTTCGGAATTTGGTTCGATTTTATGTCAGGGCATGTAACATTATTTATTTTCGAATTTATCAAAATTGTATTTGTAAGTTGGTTAGCTGTTAGGGATACTAAATGTAATGTTAATTTCGGAATTGTGTTCGATTCTCAGTCAGTGCATGTCATATTATTTTATTTCCGAATTTAACAAAAAATTTATATTTGAGTACCTGCTAAGGGTAATTAATGTAATACTCGTTTTGAATACCAAGATCGATTCCCAGGCGACTTACTTAATGTTTTAAAAACAAGTGTTGTGATATACATTATTGCGTATTCACTTACGCTCACTGTCTATCGGCTTACATGATCGGTGTCTACTGCTCAACTGACGTGTTACATGTTCGATGCCAACTGTTTAAGGTCGAGAATGGTGATTGGATAATGCAGTTGTATGATGTAACCGGGTAGTGATTTAATTGTGCATATGACGTAATCGTGTATGTCCATACTTGTATAAATATGCAATGTATATTTGCTAGACATGCATGTATCCACATGAATAATTAACACCTAAACAATCGCCATAGTAATATGTCCTCTCAGTAAGGCAGTTAAACTTCATCAGTCATAAAACTTTAAATTTTTATTAAATTTGTAAATGTCATTATTAGGGATGGGAGGTATTATTCTTGCACCATGCTAGTATTCACTATACACACTTATCAAGTATGCACTTTATGCATAGAGAGAGACATACGTCCGCTCCCAAGGAACGATAGCTCATGACTGAAGCCTTATTGTAAACTGTTGTCCTTAGGATATTTCAAGTGAGAACAGAAAATCACTCAGATTATACATAGTCTCCAGAAATGAGTTACCAACATTACTTGCAGGTCGATAGCTGTAATCGCCATTTCAAAAAATAAAAAAAAAAAATTAAAGCCATTAAATATATATATATATAGTGTAGCGATAACCAGGCATCGCCACACCGTCTAAGGTCGTGCGGAGTATAGCTGATGGCCGAGTGCAGTTGTTTTATAAACATGCCCCAGTTAGCCCAGATATAAATGCGTTCCCGCATGGCGGTACTCCACTCCCCCTCCCAGATGGCACTGCTACTCAACGACGTGTGGTAGTGAGTGAGATCGTAGGCTGAAGACGAAGTCAGTAGACGACCATAGGCCCAGAGGAGCTCTGAGGCCTACCAGATCTATAGACTTTGGGTGAGCATAAACGAGTTTGCGGTAGGGAGCCATTCTCGTAACGAGCCACCGTCCCTTTCCCCTAGTAATAATAATTGCGGCAAGGCCAGGGAATTAGCCGCGGTAATATTGTGATTACTGTATGATCACTGTTTCTGTATACTTGAGTAATGTAACTGTATTCCCATTGTTATGTATGCGTAAATGTACAGTGTCATTAAACGTAACGATTGTTATATTAAAATATATGTTTTTACAAATGATCCTTCTTATTTAGCCATAATCGCGAGCACCCCCTGTGACACCCCTTACCACCTATCACAGTAAAACAGTGTTTCATGTTAGTTCGGGTATAGAGTACTGGATACCACAGTTAATTAGGGAATTGGAGGAAGGGCAAGTGTTACAATATGATTTAATAATTGAACAAACAGGAAATGGAAATGTATATTCATTGAATTATAATCATTCTCGTGGTATAGATTTAATTCAAATAATTATTTTATTAATATTTAATATAACTAGATTATAAAACATAAATCAAGCAGATAACGTTCTCAAATTTAAAGGTATAATATAGAAGCAGTTCTAGGGAATGAATTAAAATTTAAAAAATCATCAAATAGAGTGAATATAATAAGTTTGATTGCATATTGAAAAAAATGGTATATTAAACTGTGAATTCTATACACACAATATTTTGTAATAAATAGGCGAATTCATTGACACTTTACTGTAAGTAATCAAATTATTAGTGATGCCATTTTCTTAGCTGCAATCAAACAAAAAGCTTCATGTTCCAAGGTTATACAATAATGACTGTGTATATTATGTGAGTGATAATACATATAGATATAAAATTAAGGTAAAATACTTTCAATCATTCCTTAAGTACTGAAACATAACGGGGTACAAGGCTTGAAACATTTTTTTATTTTTAAACTTTAGTAAATGGCAAATTTAAATAGAAATTACGTTTCGACACGCCAATCCTTCTACGACAAATTAAAAATACTTTAATTTTAATCTAGTAATAGGACATAGTTAAATATTACTAATTGTGTTTAAAAAAAGAGTTATTTTTTAAGTGTATAAAATGATTAATCATAGTTTTTTGGGACAAACTGTTTAACTGTCCATGTATTATGCTATATTACACAAAATATCTAATTATGTAAATTCTCAACCTCATGCAAGTAAATAGTAACAATATTTTTAGTGTAACGAAATATATAGAATTATGTACACATTTAATATAAATTGTAATAGGGGGAGCATTTTATAGTATAAAATTATGAAACACTAACACGTAACGTAAAATTTGCTTATGGATTTATAAAGGTTTTCAAGTTCATTATTAGAATAAATTTCATATTTGCCAAACCACATAAAACGTAGCTAGATCAGGACATCAAGAGATGCTAGCACGTTTGGTTCCACAGTTCGTTGCAACAGCTGTGCCTTCCGCGAGGAAGAGATTGTATACCCTTAATACGAAGGAAGTTCACGGCCATGAGCAGGGCCACAATCAGCAGAAAATGCAAGCCAACAGTAGCAAATCAGACCCGCATACCAAACACACTCTTCAATGGAGTAGCCAAATTCAAGAGAGAAGGTAAGGTAGTACCATATCACAGCTTTCCTCGCGTCGTCACATTTTCCTTCCTTACACTACTCTCCATATCGAGGAGGCTTCAACCCAACCTTATTCCCACTGCTGAGAAGCAGACGAGGTCATTCAGGAATGTTCCAGTAACATTACCACATCATGAAACTGGGTAGGTGTCTTTAATCAAGTTCTTTCTAAACCATACATCGAGGGACAACTGGCAGCTTCTGGGGTCCAGGTGGGGCGATCGATACTCCATAAAAGGAGGATATTGTTATGGGCAAGCCCTTGCTATGGCATTTGTATGAATGCACCAGCAAATCTCCAAGGCGAGCAAGGTCACGGAAACGAAGCACCACCGATACAATCAGCACACGAGCCGCAGGAGCAGTTGTCAAAAAAACGGAGTAATTTATAAACTACCAAGTATATAAGGAAGCCAAGGAGTCGAGCTCTGGTCACACAACATCCAGTCAACAACGAGGCAACATGGACCAGTAGATGGGGTTTTGTCCACCGTAGCCGTAATAGCAATCAGAGTTTGGCAACACAAAGGTAAAGCCATTACAGCAGTTAGGAAGGTGACTCTTAGATCGATGCATGGCTTGCTTTATTATATAATGTATAAGTACGTGCAGGTAAAGAGTAGCTTAATGTAACACTATCCTCCAGTACATTTTAAGGAATTATGTAAAATTTAGAGTTTTTTATCATTTATAATGTAACAGGGTGTACATTGAAATGTTTTAATTACATGGTGTAGTGAAATAATATCTTGTTCTCCATCAGAGTTACATTAGTCCACATAGTTTGTGTGACACCCATATGGGACCGCAACAATGAATTTGTATTTGATAATAATGAGTTTGGGTACTTATTAGTTACTGGTTGTGTCTCATCTAACTGACGTGTGCATATAAAAGTGAAATTAATTAATTGAAAGTTTGACTCATAGCAATTTCTTAATCGCAGCTTAAACTGATGAAGTCGCTTGTTCATTTATACAAATATCCAAGTGTAAAATCAATATTAGCAAATTATTTAGATGGCGGAGTAAACTATTTCGATGTTTTTTGGGAAATAGTTTCAGTCGAGGGGTCGATTCCGTACATTAAAGGTGTCTTACTTCCGCTCAGCCAACCTGTACATCAGCGTGAATCTAGGGAAATCTAATGTCTCCTACTCATACTGGTCTAACTGTATTTTAAGAGAGTTTACGGAAACGTGCGAATCGGTCTTTCATTTAAGCGTGATACATAACCCACTAGGAGATGGAAAAACTCACTAATTTATTCAATGTTCAGATATGACTAAATGTCCAGTTTTTCATATTTGTTCAACTACCTGTTTGCCCGCCTCTGTAGAAAATGATTATTCCTATTACTTGGAAACATTTCCATAGCTAGTTCAGAAAGGTGTACTACACTCACATCATGGCTACCCAAACTCTTAGTAAGAAACATAAACCTGGACATACGAAATGCCAACATCTTGAAACTATTTCTCAAGGACAGGATCTAGAACTGATTTTTATGAAACATATTAAATCAGTGTTCAGTGACATGGCAAACCCCTTGTAATTGTTGTGTAAACAGATAGTTTTTTTGTGTAATGCACTCTGTAATTTTTTAAGTGCAATGCAGTCTCAATGAATAGTAAAAATGTCTAAACATGTGTGTGTCTACTGATATTGTCATTGTTTAGTCAAAGTATCTACATGTTTAATGTCAAATTGTTTAATTGTCGTTGTATAAAATTTTTGATTGTATTCTAAATGTGAAATTTCTGGTGTGTAATGTATCTCGATTTGTGTATATGTTTAATCTCAAATGTATATTTCTACTTGTATAATCAAAACGCACAAATTTGGCAACTTTTGTAAAATGTATAATCAACTGTTATGTCTTGTAATTTTATATATACAAAATAATGGTCTGAAAACTTTATTTTGTGTTTCTCTTCTATACAACGTCCTTTTCAACTGCCTAATAGTTGGTGTAGTACTTAATTAACATTGTGAAACTACTATTAAATTAAAATTGTTTTTGGGACCACAATTTATCACTACCAGCAGGATTAATTTAATGACTATGTGTTGGAAGTAATACTAAGAGCTAATATTCATTTTTATTATAAATAAGTCTCACAAACGAGTTGCAATTGAAATGGTTTTTACAGCATTACTAATGCTTGTGTATGAATACAGTACTCAGTTCTACTTAGATGTGTGACGACTAAAATGGTTTACACTAACATTACAAACGTAATTATTTTCACACTAAAGTTCACTGTCGTAGAAATTGATTTGTAAAACCATCACGCCTTTTTATCAAATAAAATTAGTGACAATACATTTGTAACATGATCGCCTAATTTAAACATTGGAAAGGTAATGTTAGACTTTCGTTTTGTGTGATGTAATCTGTTCATTCAGAAATGTTAACACAAAACATTGTATAGCAATTTGAAACTAAAAGTATGTAACATATGCTTAGGATACATTCAAAGTTAGTAACATTTGCTTCGTAAAACACGGAAAGTGAGACGTTATTTTAGAGTCAGTTAGAATTGGTTTGTACCCAGTGTTAAACATTCAATTTTATAATGTAATGTAGTAATTCACAATTATGCTTTTAAAATATAGCATCTTCACACGCAATTTCGAAATACTTTATAACATGCGATTTAAAGGTGGCATTTAGATTTCAGTCTATAGTGAAACAAAGTATTATTTTTTCATACAAATAGTTCATATTTGGTGTGTAGCGACTTTAAAAGTTTCAGTAGAATTGGTTTCATGTGTCTGTTCATTCCGAGATACTAACATTTGCGTGACATATATTTAAACATTGAAAACGTCATGTTAAAAAGTTCACAATTGATTTGTATCCAAAGATAAGAATTCCATTTCTGACAAAAGCAGTAAAACGAAACAAAGTGAAATTGTAGTAGTAGGAAAATAAAATTTGACGCACAAGGGATAGTGGAAGTCTGAGCTTGGGGAACCGCCATGTTGTGATGTCACCCGACCACCATCTTGGGTGTCATTTACCTATTACCCCTGACCCATGACCTTTGTTTGACCTTGACATTTGACCACAAAATACTGAAAAATCCAAACAAATCCAAAAAGTACTCAATTAATCCAGAAAATCCTAAAAAAATTATAATAATATAAATTATAAAAGAATTTATTATTAAATAATTATTTAAATGTATTGAAAAAAGGATCCTGAGAAATTTTCAAATTTTCCCAGAGCAGGCGAGAGGGTTCAGTGAACCAGGTGACCAGGATCAGTGACCAAGGAAACACGAAAGCAGTATCTATGAGCTTTGGTTTAAACCTTGACTTCGATCCAAAAAATAAATTGCAAAATAATTCTACAAATTTCCAAAAAATACAAAAAAAAAAAAAATATTGTTAAAATTATTACAAATATATTTAAACACTAAGAATTAAAATTTGTTTAAATTTATTAAAAATTATTGACAAATTCATAAAAAGTTCATTTTGAAAACGTACATTTCCAGGGGTCCCCCCAGTACCACAAACTGCTGATGGCTGACTCCCTCATCCTCACTCCCCTCATCAATACTCATTCTGTAATCTTGATTTTTTCATTCTTCATTAGTTTATATATTACTGGAGGTCACCATCTTGGTAGGTGACCACTATCTTGGTAGGCGACCACCATCTAGATAGACGTCACCCATCCGCCATATAGGAAGCCAGTGACCATGATGTTAACCCATGACTTCGAATGCCCTTGAAAACAAAAAATCGAGAAAAAGTACATAAATTCAATAAGCATATGACGTTATAGGCTATTGCCACTATATTAGATGCATACGACCCTCACATTGACCCGATGACCCTGAATGACCTTGAAAGCAAGAACTCGAGAAAAGATACATAAAAGTCGACAAGCATATGAGGTTACAGACTAATACCGCCTTCTTATGTACAGACTACCCTGATCCCATGAATTGAATAATCTTGGAAAAAACTAAAGAAGAATACTTAAAGTCACCAAGTATATGACAAAACAGACTACTACATTAGATGCAGACTGACTTGACCTTGACCCCATGATCTTGAATGACCTTGAAAAACAAAAAAACACATACAAGTCAACAAGCATATGATATTAGTGACTACTACAACCTTATTAGAATTAGGTAATCTCACCCTTGACCTTATGACTTTGAATGACTTTAAGACAAAAATTGAAGAAAAAAAATCCCACAAGCATAGTACATTACAGACCATTACCACCATATTAGATGCAGGTGACCTTGACATTGTAAGTTTATGCGACTTAACCAGGTCAATAATACTAATAGCGACCACATAACCGAGTATGTTATAATCATTGCATGGATCAGAATTTTTATAGTCTTAATAAACGTGTATTTAAATTTAAATACTACCAGGCCCTGGAGACTTGGAATGTATGAGGGCGGCTTGGACGTTAATCATCTTCCCAGACAACAATCCACACCAACCCACACCCCAATCCACACACCAATACATACCTATGCAAACCAATCCACACACAATTTCACATCAATTCACAAAATTTCCACACACCAATCCATGCCAAAACCACACACCAATCCATGCCAAACCACACACCAATCCATGCCAAACCACACACCAATCCACACCAATCAATCCCAATCTGTTGATCAATCGTTAGAAATCCATGTGTTTGTCGTCTGCCTCTATCCACACATATAAGAAAAAAATTATTACTTATTATCTCCAAAATGTGTACATATCGCTAGAAATAATGTTGGTGTTTGCAATCAGCTATCGATGCATTTTTATACCAAAGTCGTTTTTATCATTCAAATTACAGATCTTAACGTTTATAAGCGAGTGCTCACAGCACCACTTTAAAGTTGTGCAGTATAAAAGAACACACACACACAAATAAAGAAAAACACAATTAATTTATAATAAGAATATATAACTATTTTTTAATTGCAATTTCAGAAGAAAGCAGTTCATCTCATCATCTGATATAACCCCGATCCTTAAGATCACTAATGATCGAAACCATCTGTTTCATGTTCGAGTAATCCCCGCGTTTTTGAAGCTCAATCAAATATCTAAGTCTGTATACAAGTTTATTCGAGTCTTTGGTAAAAAAAAATCGTCAGTATACTCGGTGTCGTCTGCCTTCTTCGCATCACTTTTCGAAGGAAACCCGTTCAGGGAATGTGTGGAACCGTCGAGGGAAAAAATCATCGTTTTCAACACTATCAATGTCGTCAGAGTCATCATCAATTCTGTCTTCATGGTCGTCTTAACTTCCTGCTTCATTATAAATATCAAGTACACTTTTCTTTCTAGCAGGAGTTGAATAATTATCAGTATTTATAGCTGATGGTTGTTTATTTTGAAGTTTGTAGACTTCACAGGAACGTTTTGCAAGTGTACATTCTGCACAAACCGACTGTACTGCAACCATTCCGTCTTTAGCATTGACTGTATCGTCATAATCATCCATGAATACAACATTGATGACGACTCTGACGACAGTGATAGTGTTGAAGACGATGATTTTTTTCCCCCGACGGCCCCACACTTTTCCCAACAATTTTCCTTCGACAAGTGATGCGAAGAATGCAGAAGGCACCGAGTATGCTGACGATTTGTTTACCGAAGACCCGAATAAACTTGTAGACAGACTTAGATATTTAACAGAGCTTAAAAAATGCGGTGATTACTTAAACATGACGGAGATGGTTTCGATCATGAGAGAACTTAAGGGTTAGGGTTATATCAGATGATGAGATGAAATGCTTTCTTCGGAAATTGCAATTACAAAATAATAATAAATTATTATTATTTATTAATTGTTTATTCTTTTTTTTCTGCGTCCTTTTTTCCTTTGCAAATTTAAAGTGGTGCTATAAGCACTCGCTTATAAACATTAAGGTCTGTAAATAAAACTATAATAAAGGCTTAAGTATAAAAAGCACAGATATCTGACAGCATACCCAACCATTAATTCTGCTGAGATGTACCAATTTTAGAGAGAGTAGCTGAATCTTTTCTTTCTTATATGTATGGATAGAGGCAGATGACAAGCTCTCTGGTTTCCAATATGGTGAATGAGTGATGTATATCAAGATGGTGGTCGCCCAACAAGATGGCGGCCACCTGCGAAGAGGGTGGCCTCCATTAATGTATAAACAAATGAACAATAAATCAAATTGGTGGAATTAGTATAGGTTTGGAGGGGGGTCGAGTCAGGGCGTCAGTCGTCTTCTGGGTGGTACTAGGGCAATCTCCGGAAAAATTTGTTTTTATAATAAATTTTTATCAATTTTTTGATAAAATTGTTGTAGTTCTTACATAATTTTTAATAATTAGTTTTATTGTTTTTATATAATTTTAGTAATACATTCTTGGGATTTTTCGGATTTTTTAAAATTATTTGAGAATTTTTGAATTTTTGGAATTGATGGCCATTTATGCCAGTGGTAATACTGCACATTTATATTTTGTCATGATTAAGGATTTTTTCCCCCCTGCTTCACAGCCAATTAAGTAAGGAGAAATGCAGAACTTTTGTTTGCGACTGACGCCTTCGAAGTTTTACAACTGAGAAGAAACCAGCAAACCATGTTTAATTATGCCAACAACGCGATACTAGAAGGCGTTCTTTCGCGACTGGAAACACAAATTACCTGGTATTGGAATTTAAGAATTTTTCCAAATAGCAAAGAATGGGTATTGTGGCGTACTGTGAAACCGAAGCATATTTGAAACCCGTGTCCACTTGTTTACCAAATAATGATACAAGAAGCACAACGATCGTCAATAAACATGTGCCATATGCTTGTAGCATTCTGCTCGTGTTTGCATACGATTCCAATTTATCTCAATATCACGATTTTGTAGGCGAGGATTCTATGTACAAAATGGTTGACAAATTAGTTTAATTGACAAAGTGGGCTGCAGACATATACAGCATAACTGTTCCAATGAAGCCTTTAACAACAGCTGAAAGAATTAGACTTATAGCTGAAACAAGTCTCTTTGTGATAAGCCACTCGGTAATGATGTTGTGATCGAGCATGATCATCTCATGAGTGCAATCAGAGGCCGCGCACACATTAAGTGCAATATACTGTTCAGACTACCGAAATACGAACTGGTAACTGTATTTCATAATTTTCAGAACTGTGATGCCCACTTTCTTATGAAGTCTTTGTCTCTGACACACTTCACACAATCTGATGGAACTATGTAAATCGAAGAGCGGGGTGATATCATGATAACTGGAGTGAAATTGCAAATATATAAATGCATTGCCAAACTTATTCCTAAATAAGGGAAGTATTCAAATTATTTTTGTATGACTTCTATAATAACTATATGAAACGGAAATTTCCTCAGACTGCTATGCACCATTTATATTGCGATACCGATTCCATAGTCTATGAAATTTACTGTATAGGTATCTATAAGACAATTTCACATGATTTGGCTACGCAACTTGATAATTCTAACGTTGTGCCAGATAACCGACAAAAAGTCCCCTTATTTAAGAAAAGTGTAACTGGAGTGATCAAGAATGAATGCACCGGTCGCATTATCAGACCTGTTGTAGTCCTACACCCCAAACTTTACACATGCATTGTTTCGAATGAACAATGCGTGCGTAAAGCGAAGGGTGTAAAGTCTAATGTGTTTCACTGACTCTTGTACGACGATTATTTGGACTGCCTTCATCAAAATTCTAGGGTTATGGGGAACCAATTTAAATTTTGCTCATGTGCCCATGATGTGTTTACCGAACATGTAACAAAGTGGCTTTTTCAGGTATGGACGACAAACTTTTCATTGAGCCAGATGGCAGGTTGACCTTGCCTTGAGCACACTACCGAATCACTGATTAAATTTTTTCCCCTACTTGCCAATGTTCTACCAACTGCCGCATCAACATCTGTGAGCCAACTGTCTGCCAGAATTATAACAATAACCTAATGCCAAATGCAACAACAACTACTGACAGAACATCACCTGTCATCACCCACATAATCTGTCTGTCCTCACCATAAACAACTTCCAATAGCAACTGCTGCGAGGGCTCAGCTAAAACACCAATCTACAATAATCTCCTGTCTCCAGCATCCAATATGGGGGAACGCCACAATCCGAGTCCACCTCTCTATCTGCGCGAGTGGCCAGTCTACCTGTAAGTGAAACTACTCCACTATGCAGCTGGTTTGGTGTTGCACAATGTCTACAGACTTCAATCTATCTGCTGCAAGGCGAGCCAAACTGGCTTGATACAACTGGTACAACATTATCTACATCAAATCATCTGCGAAAGCAGTTTTGCTGAATCGCAAAACATCGAAGTCCCATCCTTTTGTACGAAGTCTCTTCAACTCCATCCCTGCCTCAACACAATCATCATCTAACTGTTTCCAGCTTGTAGGCGGAAAATTTCGTTAAAGTAATATACCGATAATGAAAAAAAGGCCCCAAGTTCAGTTCACATTCTCCCGATTATATAAACTTAGATGCCAGGTTCAGTGCTCGTGTAGATTTTGTATATAAATGTGTACTTATATTATTTTCTATGTAAAAAGTGTTGAAACTTCAGAAATTTGTGAGTAAATTGAAGACGAGAGAAGATATAATTTGTATGTGAGCATGTGTGTGTGTATGTGTATATATATATAAAGTCGAAAAAGAAGAACGACCCACTTCACTTTATTATTTTATGTGTTTGTGTAAATATGAACAATGTATGTAATGAAATAAGCATTGAATTCAATTTGTGTCTATTTCATTTTTTTTTAACATGTAAATGCAATACAAACAATAGGTGAGGTGGCAACAGGGCGTTTACACCTATAATTGCACTTTTGCTCTATGAACAATTTTTGTTTTTATATTTTACTCTCATAACACAACAGGGGAGTTATTAAAAGTAAGAATCAATGACTCGCTTACAATAATCTTTACAGATACACAAATGTATTTTTAATATGTAAACATATTATTTTTACTATTACTGAACATATGTGTCTAGGAACATAAAACTAAAAGGGATTTGTGTTTGATACTCAACTCGGTACTCATGTCTAATATTTAAACTAAGTAATGTTGGAAAAAGCAACTAAGTTAATATACATAATATTGGACAAAAACCGGGGAGTTACAATAATAATTACACTTTTCCTACATGAACACTGTTGTTTTATTAAATACTCGGGTGTGGCAAAACAGTGTTTAAAAACGAATTCATTGTCAATGCCTCAATTACAAGAATCTTTACATAAAAACATATGTGGGTTTACCCATGTAGCAACACACTTTGGCCAAACAGTTGGCATTTGGTTGGAAAGGTTGACAATATGCCAACCAAACATTTTTACTCGAGAATTTTAATGAGATACCGTACAATATAAAAAATTTTACATGTTGCAAAAGCAATATTTGAAAACTTTAAAATGGTGGTCTAAATGTTGGCATCAAGTTAGTAGACATACTGTTGGAAACATGTAAATATATTTTTGATGGGCCAATGATGTAAAACGAACGTTTTATGGCAAAGTTTGGGAATATGTATTTTTAATTAAAACAATGTTCCTGTCCTGCATTTTATAAAATACAAATATTTTTCACGATACTGCCAATTTTTCTTTGAAGTATGTTCAGTTGGTTTTATGTTGGGACAATGTTCTATACCATGCAGTCAGTGATTGGTACTTTTTTAGTTGGGCCAACATTGTGAAACTAACATATTTCTAACCATGTTCAATAATATTTTTGGAAGGAAAAGAAAAACAGTAACATTTTATCTTTGCTTAAAATTTATGGTTTTTAATACATAAATTTTTTTTTTTCAAATTGAATTTGATGGTCAAGTTTGGCTGAAAGTTGGCAAGAATATGGTAGATATACAGTTGGTAATTGGTATTAATTTTTATGATATGCCAACTTTGTACAACCAACACTTTAATGTCGAAGTTGTGGAATAGTTATTCGTAATGAAAACAGTGCTGATTTCCTGTATTGTATAATATATAAATTTTGTTCCTGACACTGACCATTTTTATATTTTTATGTTCAGTTAGATATATGTTGGAACAATGTTTGGAACCAAATTGTTGGTGTTTGGTCATTTTTCGTTAGTTGGGCAAACGTGTAACCAACTTAATTTTTACAATACTCCATAGAAAGTTGGGAGGAGAAAAAAAAACATAACTTGCCATGTTTGTTTAAACGTTTGGTTTTTTTTTAAGTAAATAAACTAATTGTATTTAAAATATATTTTGATGTTCATGGTTGTCTGATTGTTGGCAACTAGTTGGTAAACATACAGAACCTTTTTGTTGGCCCAACATTGGCTTAACATCTGGCTCTGGCGTTGGCCCAACATTGGAAAACACTTGGTCGAATGTTGAAATGTCACTCAGGGCAATGTTAGCACAATGTGTATTTTTGCATTACCTCCGCTCTTAATATGACGCTCAACCTACTTTATAGGGCAAATGAAAATTTATGTTTTTCTGCTTGCTTTCCTAAATTCTCTTTCTTTTAAACTTATGCCATATCGATTAAAAAACCAAAATGATGTTTGTTCGTTTTATGTTGATTTATCATGTGTATATTAGCCTACATTGGTTATTCGTAGTATTTTGGTCATTTGCTACATAATATTGTTCTCTCTTTCAGAATGGCATTCCTATAGTCATTTATCGTCAGTTAGCAATATTTTACGAAGATGTGTTATTGCATACATGATTCCAACTTATAATCATCGTTATGCCAACATACTGTATAATCATCATTTTAAGTCAACATTAGGGAATAGGTTTTCTTAATCAAAACAATGCCCCTTTCCTGTATTTAATTTAGTGAAAATATTTTTCACATTACTGGCCATTTTTCTTCGAAATATGTTTCGTTGGTCTTATATTGGAACCAAACAGTTGATAATTACTACTTTCTTCTTTAGTTTATTGGCTCGTTTAGCCAATATTGTGTAACTAACATATTCTTTACAATTATAAATTTTATGCATGGAATGGAAAAATTATCAATAATTGTTCACGTTTGCTTACCAGTTAGGATTTTAATACATATTATTTTTGTTTCAAATATAATTTTTTTGGTCAAGGATGGTTGATTGTTGGCAACACATTGATCGACATAATTGGTAATTGGCATGAATTTTGTATGTTGTACCAACATTTGCATATTCCAACTGGAAATGATAAATACATATTTCTGCACTGAAGATAACAAGTTACAGTAGTCTATTGGGTAAAATGTTGGTCGTCGAAGCACAGGGTTGTGGGTTCGAATCTGATATCTAAATAAGTATTTTTTAAGTTTTAATGCGAAATGGTATCTGATGAGTAATAATAGGGTAAATGAGTTTTTAATTTTTTTTATTATTGGGTAAAACTTATTTAAAACATTGGTAACCAGAATTGACATAAAGTTGTATATTAGTTGTCATTATGAATGCAATATCACATCTTTACAAAACATTGCTAACTGCATATAAATAAAAATGTGAGCGCCTATCAGAGAAAAGAATACTATTTAGGAATTGATCAAAACACTACAAATAACCAATGTAATACCAATGTTATTTAGTGGTTGGATTTCTGATTGTTGATCTGTAATATACACATGATAAACCAATGTAAATCCAACAAACAGCATTTCGGTATTTGGATTTGTATGGCATACGTTTAAAAGAAAGAGAATTTAGGAAAGCGTGCAGAAAAGCATACATTTACATTGGCGCAATAATGTATGTTAAACTTCATATTTCAGTTGCATCTAACATAAAAATACATGTTGGGCCAACATTGCCTCGATTGACACTGAGCCAACTTAAGTTTTCCAACTTTAGCCCAATGCCAGAGCCAGATGCTGGGCCAACAAAAAGTTGATACTGCTTTATTAAAATACTAACACAAAAAATTTTAGTCAATATATCAAATTACTCGAATAATAATATGATGATAATATTGAACGCAATTCTTAACAGAATTAAAATGAAGAAAAGTTTAACCAGTGTAAGAAAAAGTGGACAGAATGTTTGAAAATAATCATCGGAGACATACGCAACTAAGCTGAACTGAGTAATAAGAGAAATAGGAGTGAATTTTAACAGAAATAAATAATTTTCTTAATAAATTTATTTGTTTAAATAATTTTAAACTTTAAACAATAAGTGAAAAATGGGAGACACATCTTGTAAAATGTGTGTGAGAATAAGGTATATTGCTTGTACAATAAAAGAAAGTAAATATTCCATAACAACCATACACAATCCATGTGATTAAATCTTTAGTTTAAACATTTGTTTTGCTCATTGCAGAGAGAGCTAGTGGCATCTTCGAAGCTGCGTGACAGCATTTTCCTGTGGTGCAGTCACACGGTGGACAGCAGAATTTAAAAGTTCACGTGTGACATAGCAGATATATGGCAGGCTTGCAGACATCTGTTGGCTTGCTCTGTGAGTGATAGGATAAGTATACCTGCACACTATACATTACTGCAACACCACTACTATTTACTATAATCTACATTCTTCTACATGTATAATTGAAATGTATACAAGTGGGAATACACAAAGAAATGGTCTTTTTCAAACAATAATATGTAAAAACACGAACTTATCATTCAAAGATTCTGGCAGTTACACTAGGTGGGAAATGTTCTTTTAATATAATAAGAGGAGATGTAAAATGAAGAGTATTATGAATCAGTGTTTCCAACCACAGGGTGGGAAATATATATTATTAGTGTTATAAGAGGTGATGTAAAATACCTTATATTTATTAATACTTTACTGAAATGGGGGGAAATATGAAGAAACATCACAAATACACTTCACTTAAAAAAATATTTAAAACAGACATAAAGTTAATAGAGTTGATGTAATTGGGAACATCAGCAGCCAGGGTAGCACGGACCAGTGACAGTTGTCCTGCCAGTGGTGGTTGGGCTTCTGGTGGTGGTTGGGATAGCTGAGCATGCATGGCTTTAACAAACAACTGGCCAGTCACATCATACCCTCAGAAAGGAGGGGTAAGCCCATCTACATAGAGGGGTATCCCCTCCCTCAGCCAACAGAAAAATCACAGTGCAACTCCTAGCTAGGGGTTGGGGAGGGGGAGGGTGCGGCCAATCACAGCACAGTAGAGGGGCGGGGGTGGGTTGGAGGGGTTAGACATACACACCAGTGGTAGCCGCTGGGGAGGAGTGGAGGGGGTACACATGAATTTTTGAAATGGCACTTGTGCCACAATTTCAATTCTTGATCCGAAACCCACGCGCTCCTACTACTAGCTACATTTTATATTTTAAACTGCCTTATTTTCCACCTCATCGATAAGTTGGCTGATCATATTAGATTCATTCTTGACATTAACGAGCAAACATTTTTCGATGTAAATTACATATTCGATCGAACATATTATTTAAGAAGACCAGTGAATGCAGATCGCATTAAGATAATACCATTACCATCAGGCTTCGGTTCGCAGAGCACTGACATAGGTCGTGTTGTACAATCAAGTTTCGTGGATGCAGGTCATGGCTCCATGTTCGTTGAGGTCAAAGGCAGGCCTTCGTATTCACAGTTAATCTTGGTTGTACAATGAGAGACCTCTTCCAAATAGATTGTATCAGAACGACAACTGCCATTTTTGTAAATAAAATAATTTCTTTTTACAGTAAGGAGCGCTCGACTTATGCTCACAGAGGGCATCCTGTTATACATCTTTAATGTAAAAAATGTGGGAGCACTCTGAAAAAACTCACATACTCATTCGCTACAGAAGATAACATGCAGATACGTACATAATAATATAATATATTATTTTAATTTGATTATATACAGGATTAGTCATAAGCTCTGTGACAAACTTCGAGAGGACGTTCCTTGAAACATTTCAGTCAAAAAATGTCTGAAAACGAACGCCAGGAAACCACTACAAAGGGCAGGAAACCCTTGTGAAGATGGGGTTACAATTACGAACTTTTTTTAATTACACTGAAACCATATGCTAATAAGGGATGAATTTCTGTAGGCATGCCAAACAATTCATTCACTCTAACATGCAAGTACCCATGTTTACCTACCTCATACCATACATAGTAAATTCAGGGTTGCCACCTCAGTGAAAAAAGGGTCGTACATCTTTACGTAAATTATGGTCACGGCCTATGAATAACCATTGCAAGACTTGAAAACAAGTCCCCTTGATAAGAAAAACCTCCGACAAATTGTTTGCGAGAGAACAGACCTCCAAGATATTAAATACCACGTATTGCTTATGAGGCATTTAATATTTTGGAGGTCTGTTTTCTCGCAAACCGTTCGTCCGAGATTTTCTTACCAAGAAAACATTTTTTTATTACATTTTGCAATGGTAATTCATAGGCCGTGATCATAATTTACTTAACGATGTATGATTACCCCTTTTTTCACTATATATACACATAGATATTAATTTTCTACCACGAAAACATATAAATATAAACCTCGAAATACACCTTTTCCGGAGGGCTTATCTGGTGCGGAACGTTCCAACCGTTTTGGCCTGAGAAGTTTTAAGATGGATGCCCAGAGACATTGGGACGAAATTCTTTATAGCTTTATGATATGTTTTTATAATGTTGTTAGTAATGCCACCAAGCATACTCCCACTGAAATTTGCTTGGGAACAAGTTTATTGCATCCATTGATTAATGCTAGGTCTCTTCAATCTTTCTTACCGAAGACTGTGAAACACAATGATATAGTCAAGGTTTGGGAAGAGGTAACCAAGAATCCTGCTGATTGTTATCAAATAATGGAAAATCGTATTAATAGCCAACGTAAGGATGTAAGTTAAAATGCGACCGATTTGGTCTTGGCAAAAGCAAATTTTTTTTATTTCAAAGGTGGACTATTTCAGTTCTAAGCTAGCTCCTCATTGGAGAGGTCCGGTAAGATCTGTCGTTTACTTACACCTGTGACATTGTTAATATAGGGTCCACAATCTCCCAACAAACAGTATATAGTCCATGTAAATCACGATGGCAAATATTGTGGAAAATTTGACAGTTGTTCCACACATATATAGATATGAGTTTACCATTTATATATAAGATGTTATAGATTGATCTTCAGGCTGTTTTATACCTCACGATGTCTTATTGTGCGATCTTTTAGAGTGATTATTTTATTTTGGTGACCTATGCATATTTTTTTAAATTATGTTTAAGATGTATGAAGTGTGAGATTACGGTGTGCGTTATATTCAATTATCTAATAATTTTGCACAAAGAGATTTGTGAGGAGACCCATAATAGTGCCTAAGTTTGCATAGGGTGTTCTAAGTTGATTTCGTTTCTGCCGTCTTCTCTTTTGTTGTGTTGAGGCCCTGATCATGAAGGATGGAGCCCGGAAGACATGTTTTGATCTGCTGTGCTGCAGTGTTCCTGCCTGGAGGCTGCGTTCTGTGTGAGGGCTAGCCATCCTTTTCACTGGTGTTCCTTCCGGAAGGGAGGATATAATGGAGTTACGCTGCCTCATATCGACCATGCTTACTTACGTTTTCGAAGACGTCGCCCGGTTAGGGCAGCCGAGGAGGTGTTAGACTCTGCGATGCAGGTGTTTGGTGGTTTCGACGGAGGTCAGAACTGTACTCAGTGTGCGGCGTTACCTTCTATCTAGCGGCGGTTGGAGCGACTAAGAAGATGTCGCTTTGTGACATCAGAGCCTCCTTTGAATGGTATTAGACGAAGATCGGCTCTTATTTCGAGGATGTTCTCCATGACTTTGGGGTGGACGGTCGTTGCAAAATCTTCGTTATAAACAGCCTGGAAAACTTAGCAACGGGTAACAGTCATGGCGAGCTCACATCTACTGGTTTTGCTCTCACTTCGAGACATGTAAATTTGGGAATACACGATTTATTGCGGAAAATTGTGCCAGTTAAGTAATTGTACATATTTCTGTAACTATATGTTTTTGTAATAGAAAATTTTTGTTGTAGCCCTTACATTTTATAATGTTTTTAATTATTTTGGGGAATTATAAGCTTTCAATGTTTAAATTTAATGTTTGAATACATTTAGTAAACCCATATTTTAAAGCTGTTCATATTTTTCTTGGGACGGAGAAAAACTAAAAAGAGGAGAAATGCTTGAAAATCATAAGTAAAAACTAAATTATTTCTTTTTGCTTTCTGCAGTCATGCTCTTAAACTGTCACGTGCTGCTACTGATTACAATTTTTGCCATCAATCTATTCGCCTCCAATTTTTGTGCATCATGGATGACATGGTTGTGGAGTTGGGGGCGAGTTTTATACATGCGACAGTGTAGTCCGGTGGTTACTAAGAACACTCTGTTGCTAGTCACACCCACTTCACCTGAGAATGCACGTGCGCAGGCGAACACAGGTACATACAGTAGATAGAACTCGTATGTCATTGGGTAGAATTTTTCACGCGCGGAGGCGAGGAACAATTTGTGTTTTTGGTGGAGTTTTTTGTTGTTTGAAAGCTAGCTGGCATAATCATAGGGGATCAGGCAGAACTAGCTCAGAGTTACGGGAATCAACTTTGTTTGACCTTGGTGAGTTCATGAATGCCATATTATTTGCCGTGAATGTAGTGACATTTCACTGAATTCTAAAATAGCAAGTGTAAGTGCCTCAACTTTTTGCAGAGTAGGCAAGCTTTTAGTGGGTATAAATTTCATAGACTAAAATTATTTTAGTGTTTGTAAATGCTATTTCAATAAGCGTAAGATTAACGAACCAAACAGTATTTATGAAGTAACTGGATTTTACATATTAATTAACTGTAATTTAAAATCAGTGTTACCCATACATAAAATATATATTCTGGAATTCAAATGCTCCAGGAACTTTATGCGACTAATTAAACAACATTTTCAATTTCAACGAAGCTACATGACCCAATCCGTTTTATAAGTGCAACAGTAACATTAAGATTCATAACTTTTCTCAAAAATACTCTCTAATGTTTTAATGAAGTGTCATGCATAAATACATATCATTTTAACTAAAGCACAGCTCTTTGCATTTTCATTCACACAGAAAGACTTGCAAATTTTAGATGAAAATTATATTACTATTATAGGTGAAATCACTGGATTATTTAGAGTAAAAGGTAGTTCATAATATCAATTTATACTACTGGATCAGTACACAATTTTTTAACCATATCTTCAAAATTTAAGGAAATATATTAGTGAACAAATGTTCAGTGTCATTTAAAGTAGAAAAAATGAGGACAGGTATAATTAAAAATACAGTATTAATAACAATTTTTACTTTACAATTAACTGTATGAATTTTATTCAGTTATGCAATTTACAACGTTTAGGATCCTAATTTAGATATAAGATTGGCCATCTAGTATGTTATCGTTTACGATACAATTGTATAATAAACAGTTTCATATGAGTTGACATCACAGCCATGAACTCGGGACACAACTGGAGTCTGGCGGAGATTTCAATTCAGCGATTTCCGGGGGCGAAATCCTATACGCCGCGCCGGCCGCGCCGCACGAAACTGCATTTCCCGCCGGGTGGCAGAGGTCTGGAGGTATGACGACCATCAGCACATTCCTACTGCACGCGCACCGCTCCATCGTCAGTAATAAGGCAAAAAACACTGTCACTTTCAGCACATTCACACCCAGCTGGAACACATACACACATATTTAACCCTTTTACACGTACACAAACGCACTCCGTTTTATTATAGTTTACACGTGAAACAAATACTAGTCAAGTTAATGCGTCATTCTTTACCCCATTTTTAATACGATCTATTATTTTTTAATACTACTTAAAATTGCAAATAAGCATTCACAAGTAATGTAAAACAGATCTCCATCTTATGTTCTTCCTGACTTACAGTTAAAAAACACTGAAAAAATTTTTATTAATATAATGAAAAAGAAATTGTAAAAGAGGCAAAACTCAGTTTCATGCATAGATCGTAGTGTTAAATAATTCTGCGAAAAAAAAAAAAAGAGAAAAGAACATAAGCACTTTCGTTTCGACTGGAGTGGTCTCCGAAAATATATTATACCTATCAAAGAAAAATATTTAAAACATCTTGCATAAACCTGTACAATACGGCCAGGTAAAAACAATTATTGTACTTAATATTACATTAAAATAAATAATTGTGTACAAAATAAATAATATAGAAAAATATGTGTAATTGTTAGAGTTTCATAAAACCTCTGTTTGATTATTGCTTAATTTTCAGGCTTATCTGCAAACGTTCAATATATTACAGAAATTTTAATATGATAAAGAACTTCTTTATATTTGTTGAAATCTTATAATTATTTTTACATTCATAAAATATACGAAACACTGAATAGCACGGAGATTATGAACCTAACATAAAATATGTTAATACTATAAATAAACTGTCCTCTTTAATATTGTTAATTGTGTTAGCTACAAATTAGCGTACTACTCCACACACTCTTCCCACACTTGATATGGAGGAGATCTCATGACACTGCACAAATTTTGCTCTTTTATTTTACTTAATTTTATAAAATAATAATAATTTAAGCCTTCCTAGGAGCCAAACTTTAATAATACTCCATTCTAACATGCACATAAAGAACTGAATTGCAGAGTTAATAACTTAAATTAATACAATTTACAATTACCTCGAAGAAACCAATGAAATTAATTAATTAAAAATCAGTCTCAACAGACAGTGTATCACAAACTATTCAATTATTTTATCAATTATGTGTCCATATTTGAAAGATCCAATATTCACATTAAAATCCGTATTAAATGTCCATTCAGACCCTCCTCAGTTTAGTCCAAGTCCTGCCAATCTGCAATGTTCTGGAGTTCTCCGAGCGCCCTCATGTACGTTAGGCTTCACTAATCGGATGTCACGCCCTTTCGTCCATTCACACCACCAACAACCTCTCCAGTCGTCGTCCACACTGGACATCGTGCCCGAACTCAGCTATATGGCCTTCCCCACCTGCTGGCTGTTGGGCCACTGCAGTATTTGTAGGGCCATAGGCAATCACCCAGACATTTCGCAAAACCCCGAGTTGTGCCGAGTGTCCTAATTCCCAGAATACTCTTGCGTCTCCTCTAAGTTTGTTGGCTCCTCATTAGACGGAGGAGGATGGTCTGTGACGTCAGGCAGGTCTCGCCACTGCCAATTATTCATGGGTTTCCCCAGGAGGAGAGTGGGCGCCAACGAGACGACGAGAACGTCTGTTTGGATAAGGGGAGGGTCTATGTGGGTCACCCCGAACCATGCATAACGCGAGATCGCAGTCGCGGCCAGCTGCAGCGCAAAATATATATATACACACATATATGCATATAAATATGTATATATACAAGACGTACACGTATGAATACTTGTACCATTATGTTCAAACTTTCTTATATGCCCCTAGTAAATTTATCTCTCTCTGTCTTTTTTTATGCCAAATTGGAGCACATTTTCTTTGAATATAGCATTTTTCCAATATTCAAGTTTATTGTTTTTCAATCACGCATACACAGAGACATAAATTTATTAAAAATTATATATCTATCGTATTCGTATGAAGTTCTCAACTGACGCAATTATACAAATTGCAATTCAGACGAAAGTGAGTAGGGATGAAAATGAATAGAGAAAACAAAAGACAATAAGACGTAACTTGGTGTTGACAATTTTTTACTTTTAAATAATTTAAATTTCTCACATGTAAACTTTAACATTTCTTCACTCATAATTTAATATAAGTACACTACTACCAGATCTAAACCTGAACATAACTAGGAAGTTAACGCAACGAGCTCTATGTTTACATCCATGTGAATCTGCATGTATAACTTTTACACTTGAGCGATTGTGCCTTTATTGATATGACACACATTACAGAGCATTAAGTCAATGGTAAACAGTCAAGAGCTGGAGTGCTATAGTCAAGTCGAAAACGAAAATGGTTTCTAGCAGGAACGAATATTAATGTATATCTGATTAACTCTGAAACCCACGAAATGTATACTTATTTCTAAAACACTCCATTATGGTGTAACATCTACAAATATTATTAATCCGTAATGCAAGGGCATTTTTGTAGTTTCTGATAAAAAATGAAATAGTAAATAGAGGTCATTTCAGTTAAATGAAAGCGTTATGTAGTCTTAGTAGAGTGAGGGAAGTAAAGGTGCGTCATAGAAATAATTTATTTGAGGAACTTCGAAGATGACAAGAAGGGAGAGCATTGTGAAGTGGTAGGAAGTTGCGGGCGGACTGTAGGGTCACCCACTTGTCCTGGGCAGTCCTGTGTGAAGGTGGGCCGGAGATAGTGACCTCAGCCAGGGCACAGGGGTCAGCGAGATCCTTCACAGGCGGAACCCATTGTGTGTCCTTCGCCACCCTCTCCAGGACCAGGCAAGACGCTCGAGTGTCCTTCCTCGCCTATCGAGTAGCAGCCACTGCCTAGCCTCACCGTCGATATTCATTATTCTTTATTTCAACCAAACACTCCGCATTTAATAATACTAGCTCCATCTGCAATGAATTTACCTTCACAAAAGCATTGTTTGTGAACTACATAGATGTTAAGGCGGATTCCTGCCCGCCATATGGGATTTATAGATTTTTCGCTAAAGCTTCTATTTCAGAAGGTGTATAGAAATTTTCCGCGCGACATATCCTAAATAACAGCTTTCCAAACTTTATCGAACTGCCGCAGCTTTACTACATTTAATATTTTTTAGCTGGTAAATGTCGAGGCGAAACGCGAGCTTATTTCTCGTGAACGATTACAAAGGCGACGATATCAACAGTAATCAAGAAATACTGACCACAGACAATGCACTAGGTAATGCTCTGTGCTCTTTCGTTCCAAAAACATGATACAAAACTATATTTCCAGAGTATGCGAATATTCCATAAATCCAAAATGGTGGGTCGGGATCTGCCTTAATGTACACACTGGCATGAGGCTCCCAGTTAACGGGAGGCTCTGAGCTCGTAGCTTGTTGAAAACGCCACCTAGATGGTGCTGCTGGAGAAAGGAGGGTGAAAGAAATGGCAATGAAGGAGGCGTGGCAGACTCGGACGAATAATGCAAGGGCGTGCACGCCTATAACTGTACGTTGTTGCTAAATAAGCACCTGCGGAGAGTAGAGCAATGCCAGCGTCAGCTGTTCTGTAGGTTCAATGATTGGCGGAGCAGTGCGTTAGAGTGAATGAGTGGTGTGACCAATCACTCAACTTATTTGTTCGTTAAAAAAAACTACATGAAAAAAATTAATGGAAAAATTCACCACTAGTCCTACACCGTAAGAAAGTTTTTTGGAAAAATTCCTAACTTGTAGTGAAAATTTTTAATATATTCTTCGTGTGTGACAGTTATCATACATTAGAATACAAATACGGAAGTGTTTGGCATGGCTACTATATGGCTTTCGTAATCACATTACCCTATTGACTGTTTCATATAGCATTGTTAATTTTCATGCACGTTTATTTGTTGACCTGTAAAATAACTGTAACCTTAAATCCGGTTGTTACTCAAAATCGAGATGAAACATCATCCGTTAAAATATATGTTAAAATCGTGTGTTTTGGTTAAAATTATATATTTAAGCTTCTCAAACCTGAAAAAACTATAAAAATGTAATATTATTTTTTAAAAAACTTTTCTAGTTTCTATAGTTTTCACGAGGCAGGGTACAATATTTTAGGTATCGCGCCGTTTTGTGGCTACACAAACACACATTACAAAAAAATTTGTACATATTTGCATTCGTGCGTTTCATAAATCATTTGTGTTTAACGCCTTGAGCATATTCATGAAAAGTGTTCCCTTGGCAAATAGTTTTAGTAATTATAAATTTAGATAGCTTTAATTCAGGAAAACCGTTAAAAGTTTAAACATGGTTGCGTTTATCTATTCTATGAACGTGTCGAACATTCCGTCGAATCAAATATTCAAAATGCACTTACAACCTACGTTTGTATAGGCCTACTATATACTACATCCTATAGTCTACCATATTATCAGCAACGAAGTTTATTTATGTTCGTTTGATTAATCAAATCAATAAACATACTTTTTTATGTACCGCAACACAGTGTCCTTAAGACGATATGATGCAATAGCTTGTGATTTGTTGATAGTGTAATGTAAAACGATAAATACCATTGGTCTAAAAAATAAAGGAAAATGTTGGATGCATACTGATTTACAATATGAATAGTCGCATGAAATGTAATTCGTGGGTATAGTAGTTAACTCAACAAAAAGCAATGTGTTTAAAGGTATTTAATATTTCTGATAATGTTTGCAGTCAAAATGTTATTCTTTCGTCGTTTATTTATCTCTTCGTGCCAGACGTGTCTCCAAACTTTTACTACGAAAGCTCGCAAATTTAAAAAAAAAAAATGTTCCCGAGCCACTGAATGTGCATGTTACTTTGAATGCACAAATGTAACAAGCTACTTAACCTCATATGGAGTAGACAAGTATGTGATGCATAATAGATAACATTCGAGAGTAAAGAGAGCGTGTATGTTCTGGATCATTGCGTGCAAGAGTGGACTAAGTGCCATTTCACAAAATTTGTTTACCCTTTCTACCATCCCAGGCCAATGTACACCCTCCAATCCCCTGAGCTGAGCTGTGATTGGTTAAACCCCTCCTCTCTGCATCTGCTTTTCCCTTCAAAAGCATGCTACTATTGGCTGTTGGTCATGGGCGGGGCTATCCCTCCTTTCTCTGGATGTGTGCTATGATTGGCCAGTTGGTTCTTGGAGCAATAAAGGCATGAGAGACATTTGGGGAGAGAAGATGTCGACTCTTTCATATATGGCAGACCACTGAGCTCTGAGGGGAGGGAGAGGAAGGGTGTCGGGAGCAGCATAGATGTTGACTGTTCAATGTCTAGCAGATGACAGAGCTCTGAGGATCGGGAGCAACAGCATAGGTCTTGCCTCTTCAGTGTCTGGTGGATGATTATGCTCTGATGGTAGGCAAGGAGAAGGTATAGTGTGTCGAGAGCTGCAGAGGTCATGCCTGTTTGATGTCTGGAGTACGATTAGCCCTGATTGTATGTGAGGGGAAGGAGAAAGGTGTTGTGAGCAGCAGAAATCCTGTCTATTTGGCATCTGGCACACGAAAGAGTCTGGGGATCGGAAGCGGCAGCAGCAGCATATGCTTGCCTGTTCGGAGGTCAATGAGCAAATAGGTCGGAATTGTGCAATGACAGTTACAAATCAAACATTTAAATAATGGTTGTTACAATTCGAGAATCCGAATTTTAATCACTACGATTGAAGAACAGAGTATTTACTAAGTAATGAATAAGTAAACAAATAAGAATTATTACCATTTTAATGATTAGGAGTAACAAGATACACCTTGGTGAGAACTCCATTGGAGGTAATTAGATTTTTATTGCCTGATGAGCAATTGATTAATTTTCAAATGAACAAATAATGATACTAATTGCACACTAAATATTTGTAACATGAATTTTTTATCAAGTACCAAAGTAATTGCACAAGTACAGAGTCCCTAACTGCACATCTGTTCGCCATCCCTCTCGACTGCAAACAGAACCCAGATTGTGTATATCAACATGTATATCCCCAGCCCCAGCACCGCTTAGGTATCTCAACCATCACTGGCAGTCTAATGCCAGTAATTTTTATATGTTACATTAAGTGCATGAATTTTCAGTAAAGTATTTATATATTAATTTAATTATAAAAAAATGCATGTTCCAACAAGTTAACTAAAGTGTACATCACCTCTTAATAGATTTCCTACCTTATGTACGCAAAGACTCTTCATTTAACATCACATCTTATAAAATTTCCCACCTTGTGTAAACAATGACACTTCATTTTACTTTTTATTATAAACAAGTCTGTTCCTTCATGTTTTTCCAACAATTCCAGTACCAGGTTAGCACTACACATAATTTTAGGTTTTATTATATAGAAAGACTGTTCCCAACATTTCAGTAAAGTATTATTTGAATAAAGACTTTTCAATCATGTTTTCTCACCATGGGTAAGCAAAGACTCTTAAAAATCGGATATTCCCACTTGTTAAAATTCCGTGTAAAAATATATTATACTAGCCATTGTATAGCAATGTTTAGCACACAGGCACACCGAAAGTCGACACATGAAGTCACTAGGTGGCAGTTTCTCTGCACGTACGGAGATTATTACTCTGCTGCCCGAATTCAGATAGTGTGTACATTTTTACTATAAACCCTCACTGGCTGTCAGCTCACCCAGATATTCCCCAGCACAGCACAACAGTCTGTTTCACTCTAGTGCATTCATGGTTCCGCTTAGCTGGCTCCCGGCACGGCAGGGATCCCAGCATTTCAGTAAAGTATTATTTGAGAATAAAGACTATTTCATATGTTCAATCGCGTTTTCCGGAATTTCAGGAAAGTATTATCCAAAATTTGTAAAGGTTAATTTTAAGTCTTGTCTTATTATAAAGACTGTTTTATACGTTCAATTGCATTTTCCATCAATTGCAGTAAAGTATTATTCATAGTAAGAATATCCCAAAATTTTGTTTAGTGTATTTTTACATAATCTCATAACATAGTAATTTGAAATATAGTTTAATGAAGTCTGTCAGGCATACGTTCCTACAACTACTAACACTGAAAGCGGTGCATTTCATGCGACCTAATTGCATCTACTGCTGCGAGTATTCACACAGTGTTTACCATATCTCATTTAAAGTTAAAATTATAAAATTATAAATTAATAATAAAATTGGGCTAGAGTTGGAAATGCACAACTACTACTTGTCTAAGACGCAGACTACAAAACTCCGCCTTCTTGATTTCCCGACCATCGGCTGAATACTGTAGCCAAATGTGGCACCTGTTGACCTAATGGGCGTTGTTCTTACTATATAAACCTATACTTAGTAAAATTTCTTCTCACTATTTCAGTGGAGTGTTATTTCCCATCAGCTAATTATCATTCTACATCACCTTGCAACATATTATTTTTAAAAAAATATTTTCATATAAAAGACTATCTGAAATGTTCCTTCGTGTTAATATTTTTATTATATGTGAAATAACATATTGTAGTAAATGCTACCATACTCCAAACACAATGCAAGCCAGCAACTCACACCTGTACATCATTGAACTGGTACGTCACGCACTTTCTTTGTTTACTATGGCAGCCGCCGCCGCTTTCACCCTCTTCGGCTCTTAGATTTTCGCCGGCCTTGGCTACTTCGGCAACCTACTCACTCAAACCCAATAAACATGGGTACATTCAAACGACTCGTTTAAACTTAATAAGTAAATTATCGTCTATACTTGTAATGGTTATTTTATTTATAAGCAACCTACTTTAATGCCAGATGGTTTACAAGCCGCATTTCCTGTTTTAAAATGAAATTTTCGAAGAAAATTAACAATTGCTACTAAAACTCACTCAAAATTGTCTTGATGTTCTGTTGCGTGTAAGTTTTTATTGGGTATTAAAATTTTTGTCATTTTATGTGTTAAAATATTGTGTTTATCTATATTTACTTTCCATTAATTGATTATGTTCTTGACACTTATAACTTCATAAAAGAAATCGTACATTAGTATTAAAATACATTTGCATTGTTGTAAAGTCTCTTACGAGCACAAACACAACTGGAGATATATATAAATGTATGCCTTCCCCCCCCCCCCAGCCTAATTACACCCGATGTTCCCCTATGATGAAAAGGTAGGGTGGGGAGGCAACAAGCACCCAACGCAACTTAGCTCGGAGAAGAAGTGCGTAGTTCATATTCCCGTCGCAAGTGGATGCTAACTCTAGAAGAAATCTCCCCCTGTCTCTCTGTATGTTTCTCTCTCACACCCGACGACTCCCCTTTACAAATAAAGTTTTTGGCGATCTTCCGGCAAGACCAGCAGGCCGAGATAGTATGTAAATGCAAAGTTGTTCATTCTCTCTAGCCCATTACGTGATTCATAAATATATTTTTGGATTTGCTAGCTAACATAATTTCCCATATATTCGTTTTAAGGAAACTTGTTTCCTAGATATGACTTTCAAGCTATGATTCAGGTTTACAACACGTTTTTTATATATTTTCCATCAAAATGTTAGTCAGAAATAACGATACGAAACGGATTACTTTAAGCTACATACATTTAAATAAAATTTACGTTATTTAAAATCACTCCAATATAAGTTTGAAACTATTCATCTTAGGTTCGCCCTTCGCAACTGTTGTTATTCAACTCTTATTAGATTGAAAGTCGAACACTGAATAAAACAAACCTGCACAATTCAGGTCAAGGGGAAATGAAAACTCTAGTGAAGTCATGCCGGATGTTCATGTAAGAGACGACATCTGTTTCAAACTGAATCTCCGTGAAAATTCCTAATACCAGCTAACATATTTACTATTCAAGAAATCCCACAGTTTTTTCCCCTAAAACATTTCCTCGATTGACAAAGTCACATTTTCTTATATGTCTTAATTAGTTAGTATTTTAATTTGCTAGAAAGGAAATTTTACTAATTTTAATATTGCTTATTAAGATATTAAATTTTTTAATTCAATCTGTAATAATATGTTCCATTTCATTCCGATACAATTGTACATACAACTCATTTGTACATACAATACCAGCCAGTTGCAAAGCCCCTAACATCAAACTTTACACCAAAGCTAAATAATTGACAACTATCAACTATTTCAACATATCATACAACTCAAATTGACAAATGTTACAAAAACTGACACCATCATATTATGAAACGATTTCAACCTATAATACTAACATCATACCACCCGACATACTTTCCATAACATTCAACCCAATCAATCCAGACAAGATAACATTATTTTTAAAACGCATGCCATCTCCATTACATTGTAGAAGTTCGGAAATAAGTTTTTCTACTTCCAAACATTCACTCTATACTCAACATCAGATATTACTAATAGTGTATAGTAAAATCACCATTATTTTTTCAATCTAATATTAAAATAACCAAGAATGGTCAGTACTCCATTTCACATCATCAGAGAGAAATAATTTGTTTTCAAACATATTCAATCGCCAACTGTCAAAGCGATTTCTACTGGAGGGTGGATAACATTTAAATTTTAGTGAATTCATGCAATCATCTCTATATATACATATTCAAAACATTTACAAATAAGTTGGAGGAAAAAATGTGATTATTTTTTTATTTGCATCCGAAACATCTCACATTAATTAAGAAATGTTTTTCCTTCTTTACTTTATTAAAAAATTAACGTATTTCTTTTCTAATTACCATTTAAATTTTTTCAGACAAATCCATCTCAATACCTATACCAATCTTAGCTTAAGATTATTTTGTAAGTATCAAGACATTCACTACAACCGTCACAAAAGAAAATCAATATTTTCTGAAAAAATGAATACCACCTTCAATTCATCTTTAACTTATATTATACATTTCTCCCGAGCTATTTAATAGAATTACGGAATAAGTAAAAGCAATAGTCTTCTATATACTTTAACTTTATTTCCCAGACTGGTCAAAATTACATACATACACTTAAACATATACTCCATTAAACAAAACTTTTGTGTAAACAACACAAATATATTTATGACTTCCTTAAAAACATTGTTCAAGATTACATAAATACAAAAATAGCTAAAAATATATACAGAAACCATGTGTTACATTGTGTTTACATTTTACTATAACGAACAAATATATTCTCTCTTGTAAATATTCGTCCACACATCATACAATGGTGCACAACACACTCAGGATTCCTGAAACAATTTGTCTTCTCGTGATGATGCTTATTACTAAGTAAAGTGAATACCTTCCGACAAAATCGACACTGATTTCCAGATACCATCGAGTTATCCACCCCAAACATTCATCGCAATTTAACAAATGTTTTTCAAGTTTTAATTACTAGTAAACACAGACTGGCATTTTTGGCAAGAATATTTCTTTCTAATAATGTTTCCAAAACATTTAATTTTTTGATGGCATCTCAATTCTAGGGTGGTAGGGAAAAGGCGAATAAGTCACAAAATGGCCAAAATGAGATAAGTGTACCATTAATTAGAAAAAATCAAGACACTTATTTTGTTAAGAAGCAAACAAATTATATGTTATTTCACAGTCAGCTTGAGACTTGGTAAAAACTGGGTAAAGAAATATGTGGTTTCGACAGGGAAGAAGCACACAAGTCAACTTATCTCTTTATGGTCTTATCTGCAATATTGTAATGAGGCCACAAGCAGATAAGTCGGTGGGCAATGTTTCGGATTATGAGTCGTTCCAATTTCCCGTCGCAGTCATGAATTGTATGTAATACCACTAGATGGCAGTTAACTATGGAACATAAATATTGCACTGCTTCAAAAGAATGTGCTAAACAGCAGATTACTTCTCTATAGATTATTGTGTACCTATGTGAATTGTATGAACTTTAGAGTGCTGTGAAGTAGCAGAACCAAGTGTTAATACATTTACGTTAAATAAAAGAGAGTTACAATTTTAGATTATGTCATTCGGAGAGTAACGACATATTATTATTGAAATGGCATCAAGATAACATCGGATGGTAGAATTTTCCAAACTATTAACAAGAAAGAAAGGTAGGAGTTTTTACTTTGTGATGCTCAAATGATTGTTTTCTAGCTGAATGCAAAGGAAGTGTTATGTATTAGTAATAAAGGGAAGTATACACATTTTTAGTTATGAGATACTCGAGTACGGGATATTTGTTTACCTCAAATAGTAGGTATCATGTTCTAAAAGTATGCAGCCATGTAC
The DNA here is from genome assembly GCA_029891345.1 of Dryococelus australis. Lineage (NCBI taxonomy): Eukaryota > Metazoa > Arthropoda > Insecta > Phasmatodea > Phasmatidae > Dryococelus > Dryococelus australis. Next base: position 159,577,542 of record CM056995.1, read on the forward strand.
CATTAGTAAACAATGAGAAGGTGATGAATTTTGTCAACAATGCACGATAAAATATTATTACACATGCAGCCAACCAACTAAAACAGCTCAAAATCTGTATACTTACCAGTTTTCGAACGGAATGCTGATGGACAATAAACAAAACATACTAGTATTTAATGTCTGTTATAGCATGCAGTGTTTTGTTCCACCTGTCATTGGTTTCTGTTAAATGAATATTTCGGTTTATAAAATGGCCTTTACACCGCCCCAATATTTGTTATAGGCATTATTTGTACAAGCAGGGTACTTGGCGATCGGAATTATATAAAACTAGATTAAATATGTCTTTGATTGCCATTAAGGGTTGTGATAGCTCAGCTCCTGTCTAATGTCGTTGACATAATGTAGTTTAGAGGTATCAGATGTGCAAATAATTGAGCATTGCATCATATTATGCTACTACACATAACCTTGTTTGTTTTTAGAAAAACAAAAAGATGCAAATGATACTGATGAAGAGCTAACATCTGAACTAAATGAAAGTCAGTATGTGGTGGTACAAGTGGAGAGGGAGATGATCACTAGTTTGGATGTTTCTATCGATAGTCAAATTTTTGGTGACAACTCAGATGAAGATATAACTACATCTCTGAAAGTGATGTTTCTGCAAGTGGTGCATCTAACATTTCGTACTTTTCACCTAAGTAACTATGTACACCTGCAAAAGCTAGTTCTGGACACAATAATAAATGTAGGAAACAACTGTTTGTTACTTCAGAAGAATCTGGAGCCACTCCAAGAAATCCAGATAGTGTTAATATGGTAGTTTCACATAATCCAGCTGTAGATGGTCAGTTGATAGGTAAGTCTGAAAATCACACTGACATATCGAAGGATTTGCCATTAAACAGCAATATTATACTCCAGTCAACAGATATGGCAGGACTGGCAGAATAACATACCAGAAGTGGTTAGATTGAAGCAATTGATATTAATGACTCTGGTGACGGCCTTAATGGTCCTGAGGATATTGATATTACCAAGAAATCTTTGCAAAAAAAAAACAAAGAAAAGGAGACAAAATGGCAAGGAAGGTAACAGTGTTATCAAAATGAAAAGAGTAAAAGGGGGAATTTATGCAAGAAAGATATGGCAAGAACAAAAACTGAATAGGAACATGAGTAAGGAATATACATCAGCTGAACGGAAATCAGTGCCTGCCAGAAAGACCAAGCCCTTAAAGAACTGCAGATTGGGTTGCAAAAATCTTCTAGAGATAGCATATGGTGATAATGGTAAGACATACAAAGACCATATATTACATGAATATTTTTGGGGATTAGCTGACCACGATAAAAGAGTAGCTTATGTATGAGGGCTAGTTGAGACAGCATCTCCAAAAACAAAACGGACAAGAACTGATAATCCAGGGAAGCAAAAATACAGGTTAGTTACTGACACATTCCATTTCAACATTCACAGCAAACGAATACATGTTTGCAAAGATCGTTATGTAAAAACCTTAAAGGAAACTCATTCGTTTGTAAACTTATCATTACATAACCAAAACACTACTGTCTCAGGTGTAATTGTAAGAGACAACAGGGGAAGGAAAGCATCTGAAAACAAACACTCCGAGGAAAAAATAGCTCTTGTAAGGGATCACATAAACTCGATTCCTAAGTACGAATTGCATTATTCCAAATGGGAAAGCAGCAAGTAATCATATGGTGTATTAATACATTCTATTTCTTGGACCAACGTAAACATATTGTACATCGGAATATTTTCAAAGTAGAATTCTTAGAACATGCTCTCATTTCATGTCGATGAGCATAACAATATATGGTACATATTTGTCCCCAGAATCGACATACAGGTTTTATTACGATGTATGCATTACTTTTTCATATTGCTGCATGCTTTACTAATGCATAATTTCTCATAAATGTACGTCCACAGGTTACACAGCGACAACTGATACACTCAGGCTTCTTTGCACAAGTACTTCTTACATGGTGGTGCATACTGTGACTATGTATAAAGTTTTTATAGCAATACTGACACTGAAATCCAGGCGATGGTTCACACTTTGCAGGAGTAAAACCACAGCAGTTCATAACTTGCAGGTCTAGTTTATCACTTGTATAAAAAAAAACATTAACATTTCAAGCATTGGTGTAGATGGCGAATAGGTTTACAGTGACATTTACGTTCATGAGAACATAACTTTCCCTCATCGAAGTACTGCTTTTCACAATAACAACACTTTCGTTTCGTATATAATGTTTGCTACGAAGTTTCTTCTGAAGACAGCACAACTTACATACTCACTTCTAAAATTCCAAACAGACTGAACTAACTACTTAACATATCAAGGTTTTATACTTTTTTGTAAATGTAATATATGGGAAATGTGACATATGAAAAATCATCTCTGGTTAAAATTAAAATATTCTCAATAAGAAAGATTAAAGCATTATTTTTACGCAAAACTCTTAAAAAAAGTGACCAAACGGTAGAGGTCCAATGTGATAGCGCTTCATCGGATGACATGCTGACAAACCAGGTTTGTCAAGCCTGGTACTACTAGTGATCGAAGCTCACTCGGTCTTCAAACACCATATAAACAATTCAAATGTTCCAGCAGAAAACATTATAACCATCAATACTGGCAATCCATATCACAACACACAACAAATTGCACAAATCATAGCATCCGTTGGCATTTCCCTTACCATCAAAAATTTCCAGCAATACTAAAATACCGTACAGAAAAGATATACTGTACATCGAGCCATTCATTCCGAATAATAGTACCAACACACAATATGTAAAGTTTACCTAATCTGATGCTACCCAACACACATACTATCAGAACATTCCTAACAGACAGTACAATGAAAATAAGACGATTCTAGAAAATCGCATACCAGATCGATCACATCGTAGAAGTTCGGAAATACTTACTACTTTCAAACATTCGCTCTATACTCAACATCGGTTATTACTAAAAGATTTATAATAAAATAACTATGTTGTTTTTTCAATATAATGTTAGGATATTCGAATAAGTTGTGCATAAAGAAATATGCTCAGTACTCGATTACACATTATCAGAGACTCATACTTCAATTTCAAACAGATACGATCTCCTACACCCTAACTATGGTTAAATCGATTGCTGATAGCAACACTTTAATCTTTGTGAGGGATAAAAATGATATTTTCTAATTACCAATCAAATTAAAAGAGAAGTCCAAGCTGATAATTATACTAAATAAATTTACATCCACATAGTGTAAATATATTTTGTATGTATAACAACTCTGCATACCACCAACAGAAAAAAGTATATTTTATGATAAAATGAATAACAACAATAGTCTTCCATTAAGTTTATATCACCTATTTGTAAAAGAAACTACCTAATATTACATGCATCCAAACATATTGTACATTCAACAAAAATACTTACTCTATTTTTATAGTAAAAATCTTACTGTCAGCAGTCAAGGCACTCCGATTCGCATACACAATACAACAATTATCACATGGATACATTTTGTATGAAGTGCTGAAAATCCAATTACTAGCTTTATGTTGTCTAGCTTTAGAGGTCTTTGCGATTGTCTTGCTGCAATACTTGAATGCTACCCGATGAAAGAGAGACCTTGCCTTTACACATCTTGTTATGTCTATATAGAACAATGCTGTGGGTAATCACATCATCACTATTTTGTCATTTGTTTGTACATTGCTGGAGGCTGCCATCATCGTTTTTTCGTTTGTCATTTGTCTATAAACTGCTAGATGCTACGGTGTTTTATTTTTTCAAACGATATTTCTTTTAGAGTTGGCATCCCAACTTCGTTCGACTGCCATAATGGATTTCAGAAGAAAGCAGTTAATTATATCATCTGATATAACCCCGATCATTATGTTCCCTAATGATCGAAGCCATCTTTTGCATGTTCGAGTAATCCCTGCATTTCTGAAAATCTGGCAAATATTAGACTATATCTACAAGTTCGTTGGGATCTTCGGGAAATATGTAGTCAGTATTTACAGCATATTCCGCCTTCTTCACACCACCTGTCGAAGGAAACTCGTTGGTGAAATATGTGGAATCGTCTTCAAAGCACTCTCAATGACTTCATCACTATAACTGTCTTCATACTCATCAATGCTGTCTTCACGTCCTGCTTCATCATCATGAATACCAAGTTAACTATCATTTGTAGAAGGTGTATGTTGGTCATAAGTAATTAGAGCCGACGACCGTTCATTTTGAAGTTCGTCGACTTCACACACACACACACACACACACACCTTGCATGTGTCGTGCCACACATACCGACTCGCTCATTCCATCATTAGCATGAACTGTTTTCTCATAATCGTCTGCGAAAACAGTACCCATTAATATAGCAAGAGGTATGGAAAACATTATTTTCTAGAAGCCACTAGACGCATCCTTGCATATCTCGATGTGTTCCTTCATTGTGTCACCTCGCATAAATTGCATGGGTCATTGCCGTAATATTTCATTACACGAAAAGGACTCTTCGTACCGTTGGTTCTCTCATGTCGTCCAGCATGGCAGCTTTTGCTGAGAATCGTTCCACAACAGTAACACTGTTTTCATTTTAATTTTCCAGCACTGGGGAAAGGGACGTACATAGAGTTATGCTCCACACTAGACTTCATACAATCATTGGAATGGAGCATGTTAATGAGAAAGTGATGTTTTTCTGCACACACAACTTGTGTATGTATTTTTCATACCTACTGCTCAATATATAAATTTACTAATATATTTCGACAGTGAAATTTAAGAATTTTTATACATCCTGGCAGTTTCTATACCTGGCATTTTATCTACTGACTTCATTACATTAGCATACAGTTACATCATCAACAGTTTTCTCCAGACAAAGTCTTAGCTCAGCTTGAACTCACGCTCTGGAAATGACCCATTTTGCTCTGAGAATTGCCCATTTTGCTTTGAAATAATCCATTTTGCTCTGCAATCGACCCATTTTCTTCTGCAAATTACCTAGTTTGCTCTGCATTTGACCCATTTTTCTCTGCAAATAATCCATTTTGCTCTGCAGTTAACCAATTTTGCTTTGCAGTTGACACATTTTTCTCTGCAAATAATCCATTTTGCTCTGCATTTTGACATGTTTTTCTTTGCCAATTTCGCTCTGCAAATTGATCCATTTTGCTCTGCAAATTACACATTTTGCTATGCAGATAACACATTTTACTCTGCAAATGACCCATTTTGCTCTGCAGTTGACGCATTTTGCTCTGCAAATTACCCATTATGATCCATAATGCTTATATTTTGTTAACACTACAGAACAAAGATTTTGTGTTGAACATCTCGACTATCTCAATACATGTCTGCAAATTATATTTCAAGTGTGGTATTCGAACTCACGCCCCCTTACAAGAAACCAGAGCTTAATTCCAGCATCTTAGACCGTTCGACCAACCTGACAATTTCAGAAAACTATTATAATGAAAACATGGTTTTGTACCTTTAGACCATAGACTTATTTAACTGTGAATGGCGACATAGGATCTTAACCATGCCATTTCTTATCATCGGTTCACAACCTACGGTATGAAACTAAAATAAACCTAATTTTTTTGTAACTTTTCAGATAACTTTAAATTCACAAAAAACGATAAGAACCTCTGTAATTGGGAGCAGTCTGAGAAAATCTAAAGACACTTTCACCCTGAAGAAAACATATAGGAATATTTTAGGAATATGTATCTTTAAGATAGGAATATACATTATATATATGACAGGTCTATACATATAGCATGTCTTCTTTTGGGTGAATGTGTCTTTGGGTTCATTAGTTTTTTATGATTTTTGTCTGTGAACTAAAAATTTTCTTAAAAGTTACTCAAAATTATGTTTTTGTTTTTTATATACTATATATTGTGAACAGATGGTATGAAAGATTAAGTTGAGGATCTTATGCTGTCATTTATGGATAAGGTTAAGAGTTTTCATTATAGTAAATGTTTGTCCGAAATTGTCAGTTTGGTCGAACAGTGTAAGATGCTCGATTTAAACTCTGGTTGCTTCTTAGAGGAGCATAGGTTCGAATCACGCACCAAACCAACAATTTTCAGACATATATTGAGAGTCGAGATTTTCATCATAAACTGTTTGTTCTGTAGTGTTAAAAATATATAACCATTATGGGTTATTAATGGGTTATTTGAAGGACAGAATGGGTCAATTGCAGAGCAAAATGGGTCAATTTTAGAACAAAATTGATCAATTGCAGAGCAAAATAGTTAATTTTCAGTTCAAAATGAGTCATTTTCAGAGTAAAATGGGTTAATTGCAGAGCAAAATGAGTCATTTGCAGAGTAAAATGGTTCAATTGCAGAGCAAAGTGGGTCATTTTCTGAGCAAAATGGGTCTTTAGCAGAGCAAAATGGGTCGTTTGCAGAGAAAGATAAGTCAATTGCAGAGGATAATGGGTAAATTACAGAGTAAAATAGTTCATTTGCAAAGCAAAATGGGACAATTCCAGATGATAATGGGTAAATTGCAGAGGAAAATGGATAATTTTATGAAAAAAACCGGTAATTTGCTGAGCATGAGTTCAAACTGAGCAAAGACCTTTCTAAAAGAAACTACTGAAGATGTAAATGTATCATAATGTAATGAAGGAAGTTGTTAAAATGTCTGGTAGAATGTATCCATAAGTATGCTTAAATGTCACAATCATAATATGTTAGTAAGTTTATATTATGAACAGTAGCTATGCAAAATTTGTACACAAGTTGTTATTGTAGAAAGAGCGTCCGTTTTTTTTCATTTATATGCCACAAGCCAATGATTATACGAAGTTTAGTGTGGAGCTTACCTGTATGTATGTGCCTTTCCCCAGTGCTGGAAAATTACATGTAAAAGAGTATCGCTAATGGGGAACGATCTTCAGAAAAAACTGCCATGCTCGATGACATGGAAGAAATACTTGTATGAAGAGTACTTATCCCGCAATGAAGCATTACAACAATGAAGACATGCAATTTATGCGAGGAGTTACGATGAAGAAACACATTTAGAACTGCAAGGGTGCATCTAATGGTATCCAGCTGGTGATGTCTTCCATACCTCTTGCTACATCGATAGGTACTGTTTCCACAAACGATTATGACAAAACAGTTAACGCTAATGATGGAATGAGTGAGTTGGTATGTGTGGTACGAGACATGCAAGGCGTGCACATGAAATCGACGAATTTCAAAAGAAGCAGTTGTCTGTTACTGCTGATGATGAACATACGCCTCCTACAAAGAAAAGTAAACTTGGTAATTATGATGATGAAGCAGGAAGTGAGGACAGGATTGATGATGAGTCCTCTGTAGAGGACTGCTCACACCAAGATTTGTTCTATAAAAGTAGATTAAGTCATAAATAATTTTTTTTTGTATAACTATCGGCAAAGATCTTTCTGAGAATATAAATGGTAATAAGAAATGAAATATGACGATTTTAAATAAAATTATTCTTTCAATTAAAGAGTCATCTCTAAATAAAGGAATGAAAACATCAATTAATGTGAAATGGTATGTGTTGTCCACACCCCATAGCAATCACTTTGGCAGTAGATTGATAGTTATAAATCGTATCTGTTTGAAAATGAAGTACGCATCTATTGGTGCGAAGTCGAGTATTGAGCATATTTCTATTTACACAAATTATTCGAATATTCTAACATAAGTTTCAAAAAATGCTGACTCCTCACTGACAAGACCCACAGCTGACACCTCACCACTTACTTCTCACTACTGACTTCTTACCACTGATTCCTCATCACTGACTCCTCACCACTGACTCCTCACCACTGACTCCTCACCACTGATTTCTTACCACTGACCCATCACTGACTCCTTACCACTGACTCCTCAATTCTGACTCCTCGCCACTTACTCCTCACCACTGACTTCTTACCACTGACTCCTCATCACTGATTCCTCACCACTGACTTCTCAATGCTAAGGGTTTTGAAAATGGATTCTGTGGTTTGTGCAAATGAGCTATGTGTTTCGATATGATTTGGGAGTATTAATGGATATAGTGTTTTCCTGTTGGAACGTTTAAATAGCTGTTTCGGTGTTATGTTCGACTGGAATGGGATTTATTTAAGGTTGGATCATTGACTTTTGTATAATCTACGGATGATGCTATTATTTAAATGTATGTTTTGCTATTACATTATAAAATGTTTTATCAGAATAATTAGCCAGAATATTTCATATAATTGTTTTATATGATTGCTTTGTTATCTTGGAAGGTATGAAGTGAGGTATTTAGTAATGGTTATATGCACTCGTCCCCCGATGAACGATAAACATTGACAACATTATTTATTTTCATTCTAATGTATAAATGATATAAACATGTGATATATAAGACGAGGTTCCGTTTGTATAAAGAACCAGGATAATTTTTAGTGTGAGTGGTATTTAGTTGGATTGGTTGTTATAAGTTTGTGTGTGGGGGAAGGGTTTGGGGATGCGTGTTTTTAAATATATTTCACATATGTTTAGCATTATGTGATTTTAATTATACTAAAGTATTTCAACATATTATAGCGAAATTATACAATTATCTATTTTTCAAAACCAAATGTTATAAGCTTCCACAGTAAATACTAACTATATTGGTTAAGTCGATATAAAATAACTATAAGTATATTGTGTGATTGGTATAAAAGTCATATCAGTTCTGAGTGTGTTGTTCATAGATATGGAATTCCCGTATATATTATATATATATATATATATATATATATATATATATATATATATATATACGTAATGAGATGTAATTATATATATAATAGCATCTCTTAAATAAATGAATGCACGAAACGATTACATTATAGTGGATTTTAAAATCTATTTTACCAATGAAAGGTGCATAGGTAGTAAGATGGTTCCAACATAACTTTTTCTTATAGAGAATGCTCTCTACTAAATATAATATCCCGGTATGGTGCTAACATGTTTACGATGAGGGGTCGAAAAGTTAGTCTATAGGAGAGATGGCATGGAATTCTTATAGCGAATGTTCTACAGTTAATAGAATATTTTGAATGTTTATACGTACGGGAAGGCAAAATGTTCGAACCCACATCCTTCCAAATATGGACATAAAGATAGAATTTACCATCTCATTATAGACGAGTAAGATATGAACATTGTTTATTTTGTGTATGTTAGATGTATATGGAAAAACATTTTTAAATAGTTTTAAATGCATATTTTTTAAAGCTTGGCTTATATAACTTATGACTTGTTTAGTAACCCAAGAAATGGTTATAAATTATATTTTCTTCCCTCTTATGTTACTAAGATCATGAAAATTATAAATGGTTGGTATGTTTAGGAAAACTGGTCTGGTAGCAAGGAATGAAGGTTGGGAATTCGTAGAGATGTTTTTGTTCGTGTGTGTGTTTGTGTGTGTTTACATGTACTGAATGGCAGCAGAGAATTTTTATGTAATTTGGCATGAATAGCATAAAGCCCATACATTAAACATTAGCAATTGAGGATGTATATACACTATCTCAGATTTGTATGTTTATAAGTCCGTATGCTTTCTTTAGAGGAAACTTCCCACCAACAATGAAGTCGCAATAAAATGTTGATATTGTGAAGAGTATCTCATCTAGGAAATTTATGTTCTCATGAACGATATTGTTGTATTAAGCCTATTCGCCCCTGGCAGCATCGTTGTTTGAAATGTTTATGTTTGATAGTGTTGGTGTTGATGTATATAACTGATATTATCTCTGTAATATTGTAAATAATTTTTTAAGGATGTAATAAATATTAATGGGGAGTTGTTTTTTATTCTTTGCACACCTGTTTCAACTATTGCATATTCGTTTTTTGTGAATTTCACTCAAGGTTCTTGTGAGAGTATTATGGTTTGAGAATAAGATGATGTTACCGCTGGCGAGTTCTGAATTTCTGAGTATAGAAACCCTTAAAAAAATATGGTTTGATAGTGTATCTCTCTGTATATATTCACAACTTGTTAAATGATTGAGGCGACTGAATGTAAATTATTTATAGAGTTAAGAAAGCTTAACCAAAATTGGTCCATTATGGAAATTCGGTATATGTAAGAATGTATATTTATTTTTGACCTTAGATCGATATCGGAATTCGGTTTTTCTGAACTGAAGCAGAAAGAGAATTATAGTGTATTGGATTTTGATTTATTATGTAGGATGTAAGATAAATTAATTACATTAAAGTTACATTAAATTTGCTTAAGGAAATTTTAACTTTACGATTGTGTAAGCTATGCGAGGCAACTGGTGATGGAGATCACTAGATCCCTCTGTTCACATCGGTGTCTGTTATTCGCCTGTTCAGACATTTGTAAAGGGTCTGTGTGTTTGTTGGACAAGAGGGGAGTAGGAATGGTAAGTGTTTCAAAAAAGCTTTTTAAAAACAAGGTCACACAGGTCTGTTGTTCGTCCTTGCGTATATCATTCGAGAGATCATCTCAACACTGTGTTATAGATGTAACCTCTCGAGAAGATTTCTAGAGATGCATACGTTCTCTCTTGTTTGTTTTTATACATATTTTATATGATGGCCTGGAAGTTATGTACACGATATTAAGTTAAATGAGCATGCATTTAGAAAATTGTTAATGCATATTCACCTTCATTAGGTTTGTAAGCATAGACTGTGATACTAAAAATATGAATACCGTCGTTAGGGTTTCAGTATAAATATCTCGGTTTATATGTTTTAACTTAGTCGGGGTTCAAAGAAATAACTCATTCGTTATAAAACTTAGTGTCGATGGGATTTAAAATATGGTATTAAATCGTAGTTAGCTTCGATTGGAAATTTCTGAAATTCTTGTCTCATTAGCAAATGTATGGGAAATAAGGTTAACGTTAAAACTTATTTTCTATTAACATAAATCAATATGTCGAATTTGGTTTTCAAATCATATCTCTTTTATAGTGTATTTTTAGTAAATATATTAGGTTATAATTGTTTTTAAATGTCATTGATATGCCTTAAGTTAAAAAAACTAATTAAAAAAATAACAATATACTGTAATTACTTATATGCGTAATATTTTTATATTGTATATGCTAAGACAAGGTTTGTGTAGGCTTCCCAGTCACAGCACTCGGCTGTATCTTTTCGGGGATGTGGAGAGCATTCTCCTATCATTGAGAGGTGTAGACCGACTGTGGCATATGGAGGTTGGGTGGGAATAAGTAATAATTCTTTGTTGTTCGACGACCTGCGGTGGCTTGTTACAAGTGCGATCATCGCAGCACAATATTTGTAGATAGGTAATGGAAAGGCATATTGTTTAGGTGTTTGTTCTATAGTGTGTATGGTAATCATATGATGGTACGCACATATGTTAACATAACTGATTCTGGTAGGATGTGTAGTTGAGGTGAAATTATTCTCGGTGTTTGTTCATTATTATGTAAATAGTAATTGCGTATATTAATTGATTAAGTGAAATAAAATCTAAGTATCCTTTACGGGATGTGAAGCAAGGAGTATTTTATCAATCCTACAGTTGTCTTCTAACCTCATCTGTTGTGTTTAATCGTCTGATGGGTAATTTGTTTCAGCTCATTACAAACACATACTAAATGTATGGGGACATTCATTATGCAAATACTCTCAATAATTTACTTGATATGCAATTAAAGAATTCCAATTACCCTGTGTGCTTATCTAATCAATACAGAAATACAACTTGCTTGTAAATACTCGCTCTAGTTAATAATTTGTTGTTATGCAACAACATATATGTTACTCTGGATAGGTGATGAAGCGAGTTCTCAAATCTCCCGTGTAATATTTCAGAATATTACAGAATGAAAAGGGTTTTCTTATGATTAACATGTTAGCATTTAAATTTTAAATTATTTTTGTTTGCATTTCAATTGAATATTATATACATATATCTGTGAACACTATGTTAAATTAGATCATCCTTCCATTCAGTTTAACAATTGCTATTCAAAAATTATCTTTGTAGTTATATTACTTTTGTCGGAGTTACCTAGGGAAACAATTAAAAAATTCTGAAAGTCAATCAAGAAAAGGACATTTTTGAATGACTGAAATAATTATCGCTGCATGAAGATAAAATGTTTTGCAGTCTTTCATGCTGAATGTTAATAGCAGTATTCAATACCTTGAAGAGATTATTATGTATTACAAGAAGAGTGGGATATAATGATGTGTCGAGATGAACTGTTGAAGTGATTCTGCAACTGTGGAATTCGATCCGGAGCTATCAACTGGAGTTTCAAGTCCATTGTGAGATGGCCAATATGCAGGATGGACATCGTTTGGCATCTTAGGTTCCAATTATTTTCAATTCAGACTAATAAGACGAACTCCACCCGTTTATATTTCTTCAGTGGAACTGTAAGAAAGCTTATATCCTACTTCAGTCCTGTGTCCCAGAAGTCCCATTTTGAGAATTCGTGTAATTATGGATTAGCTGTAAATTTTTTATATTTCCTTAATAGTGGAAACAGCTGCTTTTAAATCTTAGTAACAAAAAAACTAACACCAAATATTTACATTTTTTTTTATTTGTAACAATTTAAATATCTATATATTCTTCTAATTACATATTGTAAGGAAGGATACAGAGAGTATTTTATATTCATCTTTTATATTCTGATACTAATCCAAAGTGAACAGCATCTTAATTTCTCTTTTCTCTTTAATTCATGTGTTCTATCGCCTTCTTAAATTGTAATTAAATTAACAAAATTTATTTTTTCTTTTCTTTAGTAGTCGTAGAATGTTAATTAAGGTCTATCAAAACAAAGGGTTGATGTTTTGTGGAATTATCTGGTTTGTAAGTGTTGATTTTTGTATATTCAGAGTCATAGTCTTCTTAGTAGATAGTAACTCTTCGCGCTCATATGTCCTGTAGATGTAATTTTATTCGTTACATTTTCTAAAATAATTCCTAAAAATAACAACCATATATAATTGATAATCTAAAACCCCATGTAGACCTACACTGAATCCCATAGCCTAACATATTACACTAATTTTTTTAGGGTTCCTCAAAACATTGTTTAGGTGTTTTATCCATCAAAGGTTAGCTTATGCAGATAACCATTAATCACGCCATTCTTCGGAAGCATGCAAGAACTTGTCAGTCATTCACAACACACCCTCCCTAGAATAAATTTAAAAACATATGTCTTGAACATGTTATATCGCCTCGGGGTTAAAATCATTGATATATGCAATCTCAGGTAATTCTCGAGCTCGCTATCTTAGGGATAGGACGTGTTTACGCAATTGTATACGGAATTGGTTTACACAGTGTATGCAATTGTGTACTTAGTAAATATTTAATTCCGCGATTAAATAATCTAATTATTCATTATTTATTACAGGTATTCACTAGCTCACTTGGTACACTTTATCGCTAATATATGTGCAGGTTGCGTCATACAATTTTTAGATAGCAGGTAAGCTTGCAGGAAGCTTGCAACAAGCTTGCCATGGCATGTCAACAAGCTTGCAGCAAGCTCAACACGACACCTATTAGCTTAATGCAGGCTTGCAGAAAGCTTGTGTTGGTAGCATGCAAGCTTGCGTTGTGCTTACAGTATTCTTAACATGCAAGCCTGCAAGCTTAATTTAGGCTTGTAGTAAACCTAACTTGCAAGCTTATTATAGGCTTGCAAGGAAGCTTATTTATGATTGCAGTATATTAAAATTGCAAGCCGGCAAGCTTACCTTTGGCTTGCAGAAAGCTTGCCCTGCAATCCTGCAAGCTTATTATAGGCTTTAAAAAGATTTTTAACACAGGCTTATAAACTTAATTTAGGCTTGAAATGAGCTTAACTTTCATGCCTTCAAGCTTATTTATGTTTACAGTAAGCTTGACTTGCAAGCCTGCAATCTCATTTATGTTTGCAGTATCATTAGCCTGCAAGCTTAGCTTAGGCTTGCAAAAATCATGTCTTGCAAGCCTTAGAAAACTTTCACTGCACGCCTGAAAACTTGAAATAAGCTTAACTTGCAAGCCTGAAAGGTTATTTATGCTTGCAGTAAGCTTAACTTGCATGCATATTAAATGCTTGCAGGAAGCATATGACATGAAATATCTGGCTAGAAGAGTGTTAGTGTCATACTGTTTTACAAGTTTCGTTAATAACTGTATGGAATTGAAAGCATGACTTCATGCTACTACTAAATTGATGAACACTGTTAAACCCAACAAAAAAATATTTATGTGTGACTAGTAATAATATTTGCATTTCATTGTAATCTTTCAAGGGGTTTGCTTAATTTATTAAAGTAGAATGTGAAATAATTGCTTTATTCCCTTTTCTACTGAAAACAATGATTTTACTGACGAGAGTTCTTTTATTCACTGAAGCCACTGATAAACTGTTGGCAAGACCTGTTTTGAAGTCTGTGTTGGAGGCTGTACATCCCGATGAAATGGTTAGCTAGCACAAGTATATACTATATTTTCAAAGCAGACAATCACAAGATGGCAGGAGTCATGTGGCGAAGTTATAAACATATTTTCAGCTTACAAACAAAACCTGCTAAGTCATAGAACCACAATTTTTCAGGTGAACAAGAATATATAACGATAATCATTAAATATACCAGCCAAACATGCAAATTTTACTGCATAAATTCAATATTTAAATTCTATATGTAATTGTAATTTTTTCACAGTTTAATTAAGTGTTTCTATTAAATTACTGACAGTATGTTAAAACAGACTTAGCACGTTTTGTTTGTCAGCTGACGATATTTTAAAATCATTTTCAGAATATTTAAAGACATTTTGAAAATGTGTTTTTGTAACTTATGTGTAAAATAAAGTTCTAAAATGTACATGAATTTACACATTCTGGAAAAAAACCTGTTAAGTAATTTTGTACATACTACATTTTTAATACTTAGTTTACACATTTAGGACAAGTTTCGCCATTCAGACATCACTTACAAAATTATCCTTAAAGAGTTAACTATCGATTAGTTTTCTAAACCTGAAATTACTGACTGGTGTTGAGTGACGAAATAAAGGAAATTTTTAACACTTCAAATTTTGTCAGCAATTTGAGCATAATGCTATGGTAAGTAAATTTAATATAAAAAGTAGTATATGTCACTCTGCAACAAATGTATTTAATTTTTTGTTACAAAATATGAACACAAATTTTATTCACGTGGACATAAAAACAGGCTTCTTTAAAGGAAAAACAGACTTGCAGATAATAGTCCCTTTCACAGTTACTTCACACTTTTCTGAAAACGTGCTAAATTTATACTCTCAGGTTACCCACTACGTATCCTTCCCCCACATGTAAGCAAAACATTGCCATGTGACTCTCATTCCACAAGTTTAAAAAAAAAAAAAATTGCTATGTGTCTTTAATGGTTCAACTGCAGGAAAATTGCTGCCATAGTTTTCATGAAGTATTTAAATTAATGTTTCCATTTTATTTATAATTAGTGAATAGTAAAATTATGTACTGTATTACAAATTATATAAATATTATTATAATTGTTGGTATACCACAGTATAAGCATACTGCAGATAAATCATGTTCTAATTAGGAGTCTTAATATTTGCATTATAACTGTGCCGAGTTTACTATAAAGAAAGAAAAATTTGTACATTTAAAGATACAGCACAACAAACATATTGCAGGTCAAACATGTGCTTTTTATAAGGTTTAACATATATATTAATAATCTTACCTTGATTAAAATATAAAATATGAAAATATTTCTACAATGTAAAATATAGCACAATAAGCATGTGAACGTTAATAAAATGTCCTTTAAAAGCCTAGTACCACACTGTAACGACAAAAAAACCTTGACAAAATGTAACGTCAGGTATTTAAATAAAATGGGTTTGTTTTTGGCATTACGATGAGTAAAATCTTGAAAATTTAGCACAAAATACAGAGGAAACTCAATCCATTGAGGACGGGTGTATCGAAAGTCCGTGTCCGAAAAAAAAATTTCTGTAGTCCCGACAAAATTCCCATGTAAATAATGCTGAAAAAGTCAGTTTTGCCAAACAGAAAATGAAATTTTTACCGCATCGATAGAACAAAAATTTCTGCAGGAGCGTCGAAAATTACATGCTCCGATCATTAAACAACAAAGTATTAACAAAAACCTATAAGCACAAACTGTAGTAACCATGGCATATGAAGTTGGTATACAGTACATTATTAACATATGCACCTAATACTAATAGATAACACAAATAAAATAAATTTTCAACTCACATTGTCTTTGTTTACGTCTCACTGCCCTGCGTTTAGTCCTATTTATGTAATTTACCACTTCCGAAATAACCTGTTGTTGATTTCGTCACAATTTCGCACTTAACTCGTACTTTGCAATGAAAAATAATAAATAACAGCAATCCTCATCTCAGAAAACACAATATGTATATAAAGAGCACAAAATACAAAAACGTGTAAAAATGTGGAAATAAAGTACATGTGTATGAAATATATATTGTAGATGTTTTATTAGATACTAAACAAGCACTTACAATGTTTGTGGGGGCAGCCATATTGGTAATGACCATCAGAGCAACCACAAAAAACAGCGATGCCACATTTTAAAGATATTGATTCGTGATGCGACGTTGCCAATTACACTTGAATATATTTCACGAAAATTACAATGCATATATGTATCAATACAACTCTAATAAATATGCCCGGATAGTTAACAAAAAAATGCAATGCACGCAAAATTAAAGACAAAATTTGCAGCATTTCTAGTCCTTTGAAATACCCATAAAAAACATCTTGCCAGATTGAACAAATCACTTGGTTGGTTGTTCTACACTGATAGGCGTAGATACACTTAGTGAGTCATAATGTAATAAACTTTCTTATATATTTATATTTAGGTTGCTAAGTTTTCTGTTCCAGTGAAAGGCTGTTTCTTTGAATGAAAGAGATGCTAATGGATATCAACTACAGTTGACATTAATACTGCATTGTACTTTCTTTTCTATACCATCAAATGTTATATGCACTTCATTTTTCCACATTCTCAATAGCAATGAACTATCTTCCATTGAATATTCTTTAGACATAGAAACATGGAAACAGTTACAAATCCTGTCAATGAATCTGTCAAACAAACCAAAAATCATATCTTAATTTTATGGTACTGGGAAAACAATGAACGAAATTAATTTTCATGCATCATATTAGTGAAAACCAAAGATTAGATGTTCCCCAAAAATCAGGAGATTATTAAATATCATAAGGGACACTATGATCAGTATTCATATTCGCGTTTTCGAGGACTTCTTCCTTCAGGATCATCTTATGTGTTGTCTCAAGTTAGTTTTCATGTGCCATTGATTTCATGTGCTTAAGATAATCTCAAGTAAAAGCTAACAAGATGGCCTTTGTGAAGATTGTCTTAGTTTGGGTCACCTTGAAACTGCTTTTTTGTGTTTCATGCTGCTTGAGACAACCATTTACAAACCATCTTTAATTGTTGTCGAGCTATTGCTTAAACGTGGAAATAAGAATATCTTGGCCAAGTCATCTGTAGAGATGGAATGAGCACTGTCTTGTTTCGTTGTAAAATGGTGTATATTGACAACCTCATAAATTTAAACTACTTAATTTTGATTGTTAAGTGTAGAATCTGAACGAAATATAGCTTAGCTTGCAAATATATCAAAGCAATTTGCGTATACAGTATATATTTTGAGACCACAAAATATTTTCACACAATGAAACTGTTACTGTCATTCGTCACTAATGTGTATTTAATACAGAAGTTTCCTAATGCTATGAGTCCCATTAAACATGTGAAGCAGTGGAGCAAATGGTAGGATGTGTGGCATACAATTCAGAAGGTATTGGTTTTGATTTTGATAAAGGTTAGATCCCATCTGCATTCGAAAAAATTTTCTGCGTTGCTGATAATAATTTTTGTGACTAAATATTTGTAATGTAATTAGTTCATGTTAAAACACATCATTACGGAGAATGAATATGCATTACTCAGGTAAAAAAATGTTCTACATTGTAAACTTAACATTCAATAAAGTAAAGCATGTTAATACGTTAATAAACATCGTCAGATATAAAAAATGCCTTAACAATGTGTTTGTCGAATTCAAAAATTAAATAACAAGATTACATGGATTTATAGCGCATTCAAGCAGTTAGCAGCATGTAAGTAAATAATTTTAGTTTCCTACTCTTTGATGCTTAACTCGACTTGTTTTTAAATTAAAATTACCTTGAAAGAGCTCTGATTGTATTTGAATTCAGTTGGAATTAAGAATTAAAATTGAATTTCTTAGTATTTTGCAAAAAATATCAAACTAAAAATAATATTAATAATCATAGCTGCTTGTAGCATAAATAGCAATCGTGAAAGACAGGAAAAATTCATTCTTTGAACCCCCTTTCCAAGTCTGTAGCAATTACTTTGTCAACCTAGAAGTAGTAAGAAATAAGCCTACCTTCTCTTAAAACGACCAGTATTTAGTAATAGAATACTTTAAGGCTGATATTTTCTAGCAAAGACTTCTTACTGTTAATCACTTAGACAAATAATCATACTCTTCTTTATATAGGAGTTGCATTTATATATTTACGCCAATATTTATATCATGACAAATTCTTTCCTTGTGTAGGGGACGTACATCGAGAAGGTGGCAGGTATTGAAAAATACTGTAATAGCGGTGTTAACGGACGTGTAGTGTGTGCAGACTACCACAAAGCCCCGCGTAAGGGCACCAATATGAAATATAGCTTATATTTCATACAAATATGTAATATAGTGTGTAGGTAGCTGTGAATAACACACACAAGGGCTCCTCGTTGCAATAGCCAATATGATATTAATAATACTATATTCAAGTAGATATGTGCTGTGTATGGTCTAGAATTAGCATACCCAACAATGGGACAGTACATACAACACTTGAGTGACCAGGCTGCACAGCTGACTTGCAATAAATCAGTGGGAAAGGATGTGATATTACCTAGGCTGCCTCTGTATAATTGTCCGGTGCAGTCCTGAGCCGGTAGGGAAACAAGTTTATTACCATTAGCACCCTCTACAAACTAGCATTTGGCGCGTACACCATTTATGTACGTACGTCAAAATAAGACAGACAATTGAAAACTCTAGTAAACACATATGTAAGACCCTGGGTAAGAAATAGTTTTACTTGACACTACAGTAGAGAAAACGACAACACAGATACGCCCTTTGAATAAATTTAATTTATTTTACTTTTAATTTTCTTTTATATTGTTATTGTTTAAATCAGAAATAATTAAAAACCCTGATGACAATATAGAAAACTATAAATACAACACACTATCCTAACAACGCTAAAAGTGGTCATACCTAGCCTACTTGGGCCCTTTTACGGTTATATGATATAGCTTGCAGAATCTGAATATACTGGTTTCAAAATCAAATTACTTTAACTATTCTCTGTAGTAAATATTACGTTAAAACAAATTGTGCTCTCACTAAACAGTTTAGCTCTGGTGGGAACTATTCTTATCACAGGCTTTGCAGTGGGCGTATGTGTGCTGGAAATTTACGTACTTATAAAAGTCAAGATGGCGTCGCTTGTGTACTGATGCTAATGGACATCGAGCTGAATCAAACTGTAAATAAAATTAGTTCCAGATGAAAATGTCACATCTTTTGGTAGGACTTATATTTTAATCACCAAGCGGAGATAGGATGCTCTTGCAGGATTTGGCGAAGCAGGATTAAGGTGGCGATACGCTCTACACGTACGTAGACGACGTGTTTAAACTATCTAACACCTGACCACTTAACCTCACGAATGGGCGACCATTGACACAAGCTCAATTGTTGGTTACATGTTTACTTAAAAGTTGGTTCAGGGATACGTCTACACACCCTAAAACTAATTTAAAACCCTACCTCTCCGTCCACTTCAGACGGGTGGTCCTGCCCTACGTCTGACGTCATTGGAGGCTGCCAGCGAAGATAGCGTTGGTCTCTGCCAGCTGACGCTAACTTAAGGGAGCCTAAAGCACCAGCCAATCAACAATCAGGATTTAAACCTGTGGGCCGATTGGGGATAAAAACTATTCAAACCACCAACATGAACTACTTCTTACGACCTAACTGAAGAAAAACCAACGAATACGTGATCTCGGAACTGAGATATAATACAATAAAAAGTAGAATGACATACATAATTGAGATCACACCAAAAATAAACATTAATTATATATATAAATAAATACACAATGAAAAATGAACCAGCCTATCAAAATTACACGTAAATATTATTGCCACTATACATTTAAGTTTAATAATATAATGTGTTAAGAAATATAAAATTAATAAAAATACATAAAATATACATAGGCAGTTGAAATCATATAAGTGAAATGTGTGAAAAAATATTACATTAACTCTTGCATGACAAAATGTGTAGCAATAAGAACAGGGAAAATAATATAAGTTAATTGTATGCATAAAGACCCTATTTTGATGGGTGTTACAGAATGAATTTCATGTGTTTAACGTATTGTTACAATTCCTCTCTCTAGAAATTAAGTGGGCTATATCAAGTTCTTTAAGGGCGGAGGTCTTAATTAAATAAAATAATTAATTATAATTTCCTTATTTTAATTACAATAACTACAGCAAAATTCTCTGAACTTAAATTTTCACAATAAATTGAAATCACTCACTGTTCACAATTGACAACAATTAATTAAATGTATAATTACGACAGAGAAATCAATTAAATTAAATAATTAAAGATCAGTCCCAATACAGAGTGTATCAATCTATTCAATTATTTTATAATTTATGAGTCTATATTTGACAGTTCGAATATTTACAATAAAATCAGTATTACACTTACATTCAGTCCCACCTCAGTTCAGTCCTTGTCCCGCCAGTCGCAATGTTCTAGAGTCCTCCAAGCGCCCTCACGCACAGTAGGCTTCACTGGTCAGTTTCACGTCCTCTCGTCCATTCACGCCACGAAAAGCTCACTCGCTGTCGTCTCGCATTCTCCAGTCGTCGTCCACATTCACTTGGCTCGCGCACACTCGCCAGACGGCCTCCGTCAAAGACTGCCGACTGCTGGGTTGCGGCAGTATATATAGCTCTGGCCGCTACCTAGAATCTTCCCCAACACACGTGATGCGTCGCGGAAGGCTGAGGCGCCAGCTAGTCTCACCAGAACTTCTTGGCTCGTCGCTAAACGTATCCGAAACTCTAGCAGGCGAGAGGGGGTCTGTAACGCCAGCAAGTCTCGCCGCTGTCGGCATTCACGGGATTCCTAGAAGGGGGTAATCAGGAGGCCACGAGCGCATTGTTCCAGGAAGAGGGGAGGGTGAGGTGGGTCTCCGATTACGGCGCGGGGCAATTGAGTCGGCGCCAGCTGCAGCACGTAACACATCACACTATTCAAAGCAATTTGCCACGATAGTTGTAAACTTTCCACGCCACACTATTTACTGTAACTCACTAGAGGTATTCAGTAATACCCTGCAAACTTTGCTAGCTACTAGACATGCATATTATTGTGTGAGCCTATGAAAGGTGGTACGGCTGAAAGCCGTGCCATTTTGTCAAATTTTTCCGTCAAACCTTTTCAAATAATGTTGGTAAATTATAACTGGACCTCTCTGACGTCACCGAAACATCATTACCGCTGCCATATTTGTCTGGAAAAGTTGGATGACTCTAGTTTACATCAAATATTTGGAAATTGGACGGGTTCTAAAATTTATTTCATGTTTGACGGGCTCAGCCAATCAGAATCGTGCATGACAAAAATGTATATATCCGACTTCACGAAACTTTAAAAAGGCGAACAATTAATGGAAATGAAACAAGTTTTTGAATATAATTAATCTAAAAAGAAGCTATTTGAGCTTGAATGCTGATTCATGTAATTATTGCACAATAACATTACCAATTCAACACTGCGCAGGAAATATGGCTGATAAATCAAATTTTAATTTAGCAAAAATGTGAAAATAAATCACAGCATTTCATATACTTCTTCCCATTGTGAACTTCACGGTAAAACAACAGCAATATCACACTTCGAAAATGAACTTTAAATGGAAATTCAGACTAAATCTTCCCAGTAATAAAATTTGAGTGTATGGCACATTTTAAAATAATTACATTCAAGACGTTTTCAACGTATTGGTTCAATGGAAAAATTTGATGGTTATATTTAGACTTCCCATTTTGTAAAATATATTTGAAGGCG